>LPNX010408631.1:42822-207078 GCA_001517045.1 Pseudotsuga menziesii | reverse complement strand
AGGTAACATTATGGAGTTTATTTTGTGTTAAATACCTTGCCTCCTTGGTTGACTGAGCGTTGATTAAGTTGTAAAAATATGGTCGATTCTTCTGTGAGTCCCACTCACTTTGGTCGGCATTTCAAGTGGTCGATATGGTTAATATCAAAGTCGGTTGACATTGGCACTCCGTTGGGTCTATATGTCACTTGTAAAGCATGCTTGAAATCTTAAAATTGTAAAAAGAAACAGTTCTGCACTCTATCGATTGAGTCATGTCGGTTGGAGCATGTCGGTTGAAACATGTCGGTTGAGTCTTTAACAAGCAGGTCGGTTGTGTAAAAAGAAAAGTATGTCGGGTTGGTCAGTGCCTTCAGTTGGTCGATATGCTCATTCTAGTCGAAGTCGACTACTTGTATTGTATAGTCATTATAGTGATGTGACTCGTCTTTAAATATTTTGAATTCAAGAGGGGGTTAAACGTGAGTCTCAATAGAGGCAGGCGATCCCCTCCAGTATATGTAAATTAAATTGGTATTTTGCCAACCATTGTGAGTTGTCTTTAATGAGGAGATTAAACGTGGGTCTTTCTTAAAGGCAGGCGATCTCCTCACTTATGTAATGAAGCCAGTATCTAGTCAACTATTATAAGATAAGTCCGAGTCATTCTAAAGTAGTCAATGACAGCCAAGACCATGCACATGAGCAGGAAACATAAAAGCTTGCAGGAAATTAAACTCTCATGACAGAATAAGATGACGACGATGACATTCAAGCAAATATCATTCACCTACACAGCGAAGCACTTCAATGAACGTGATGACAATGCACCCCTCATTATCAAAATGCTGAAACTGTTCCTAGATTGTGACCTCGGAAATCCAGAAGACAGAGAAATGACATAGGAAGTCGAAGAGCCAAAAGGCCCCACATGCCTGAACCGATGGAGATGCCGGTCAGATGAGCCCGGGTGAGGCTTTAAACCAAAAGGCCTAGTTGCGGAAGAATATGGTTTCCCGCCGTTGTGAGAGGATGAGACTTCGATGGCCTATCGTCAGATTGAAGATGGAGGCTGAAGAGTAACCAGTCACAGTAGAGCCTTGTACACATGCATTTTCCTATCAAGCTAGCGGCTGTTGTGGCTGAGTTACCTATGCAGACCGGTATGCATGGTTGATGCACAGTGAGGACTACTCCGCAGTAGCAGAGACCCAGGACGTTGATGCAGTTTTCTTTGTTTTCTTCGGGACGAAGAAACATTTTGTTTGTGGGGGAGATGTAGAGGGGGCTAATTACCTCCTAAATTTCATCATGCAATTATAGTTTAAAATATAAATAAATATTAACAAATAGGTAGTTGGAGCTGGTACAACCGCTCCAACCTACCTCATAATGTATAAATAATTACCAAAGATAATGCAAAGACGGATTGGACGTCCCTTCCCATATTTCTTTGTCTTTGATCGCTGTGTATGAACTTAATGCATGCTTGAATGGGATGTTGAAACCCTAGACTTCAACAATTACACATCAGTGCCAGGTAGGCTTCTATTGCCTTTCCCCGTTCTGTTGAGCGTTTGGTGTTGTTTGTTTTACACGGATAGGTGTTGCGGCTGTTTCATTCCCCATAGTTGCATGTATATATTGTGGTTCTTGGTGACATTGTTTTCCATGGGGAGGGACATTTTTTAACAGCATAGTAGTTTTTCCCCACCGCCATTTGTTTTACAACCCTGCGCATAGAGTGAGGGGGTTTGGCGCAGACGACTGTTACGCTGTCTGCGCCAAACCACCCTGCATAATGATTATGGGTAGGAGTAGGTTTTTTCCACTTTTCTCTATGAGGTTTGGGCTGTTTATCCCGCTTGGTGCTATCTATATCTTTAAACCCCAGTTGTTTTCCTACGCGATCCCGATCAACCAAATTCGTGCTCAGTTTCGAACCCGGGTCGGGGAGGAGGGTGTACCACGACACATAGTTATTGGCTGTATTTTTGCACAGGTGGTTTTCTTTGATCAAGCACACCATAGAAACTTGTGTAACTACCACTATTTTTCCCACGACGCAAGATGACCATGGCATGCACAGAGAGCCGAATTCTATTGCATATCAATGTAGATTTATTTCCGTCTTGAATATGGTTGATAGAATTGTTCAATATCATATAGCAGTGGTAGCCTACACATTTTACTGTATATGACTATTTTTCCATCATGCTATATATAGACAAAGTCATTGAATAATGCGCATTGTGTTTCAATAGCTTTGTTAGTTAGGCCATTTCAGCCTAGGTACACACATATTTTAGCTTCATTAACTAGCTGCTGTCATGGTACACATAGAAGGAGTAAAACGTTGCACATCGTCATGTAAATGTTTGCAACTTGAATTGCTTAATGTTACAATGTTATATATGGCAGGAAGAATTCGAATCCACAATGTCAAAGAGGCAAAGGAAGAAGGCCCTCGTGGTCGAGGAAGAGCTTGAAGTAGAAACTGCTACCAAAACTGAATACATATACGAGCACACTCAGTGTATTTCTGGCGTTGAACCTGAATACCAATGGGGGAAAATATATAGATTGATCACACGCAGAGAGGTTTCGGACATGGGATTAGAAGAAGAGTCCTTATATGCCAACATAGAAAGATATTCACTGATGAAGATCGCCACCAGACCAGAATTGTTCCTGTGCTCTGAAGTAATCAGCTAGATTCTGCCCCGGGCAGATGTCACAACAACGATTCTGGAAAATGTTGAAAGACAGGGCTATGCTGCATATAGCCCTAGATATGTAGTGTTGGCGTACCACCTGCCAGAAGCCCAAGTGTTTTTATCTGATTATTGGCTGAACAACATCATAATGGACCTGGTAGAGACACTTAAAAGGATGTTATTGCAGGTAAAACATTACAGATACAGACCGACGGGTGATTACGATACAACAAGCTTAAGGGCCCCCTATAGGTTCATAGCTTTGATGCTGAACAGGATTTTTGGGAGAGCCCATGGCAGACTCTTCAAACTGGAATGGATACCCATCATTTTTTATGTTGCAACCCAGGGGACAATTTTCAACTGGGCCAACATTGTCTCAAATAGTCTTTCATCTTGCATGGCCTCGGCTTTGGGAGGAGTGCACCAAAAAAAGATCAGAATTCTATATGAGTTCCATACTCATCGATTGCATATTGTGTAATCAGCCTTTCCCCGGACTCAGGTGCATCTGGGATAGGGAAAGAATGCCTGTCTATGCTGCCTATAAACCACTGTGGGAAAACAAAAATCACAGCCATTATTGAGAAGTATGTGAACACTTTCTCATGCCCTTATACACACTCATTTTCTTGAAGGAGTGTGATTGTATGTCTGAGGAGGAACTGCAAGTAATAGAGGAGTATGTGGACTACTATTTGACTGAAAATGGCCTGTACTTTAGGATGTTTGGAGGTTCGAGAGGACATTCCTTACTTCCCAAGTACACAACTGATTACATTATTCACACAGAGGCAATCAGACATGTGTTCCTGGATGGAATAGGCAGCTTTCTGTTTGAACACAAGAAGACTGCCTACCCTCCTTTGCCCTTCAAGTTGGGAAGTTACAGGTTCACTAAGGTGAAGAAAGCTGATGAATTCGTAGGAGAATTAGAAATTTTTCATTTTGGCGAGATGCCATTCCATCGAAATGACTCCCAAGGTAAAGTAGTTGGGCACTGCAAGGAAAAAAATGTACATTTCGAGTACACCCATCTTTGAGATAGGGAAAAATCTGTGTTTCGTAATGCTCAGAATATGACAGCCTTGAGAAGGAGGTTCAAAAAGAAGATAACCACTAAAGGTGGGAAGGGGGACGAGCAAGCAAAGGATGAAGAAGAAGCCAAGAGAAGAAATGAAGAAGCCCAAAGGTTGGCATGAGAAGCTGCGGGATGGCTACATACAGAAGAAGAAGAGAAAAGAAAAGCTGCTTAGGAAGCAGCTGAGAAAGTAGAAGAAGCAACTAGGAAATAAGAAGAAGAAAAGAAAAGGAAGCTCGACAAGGAGCTGCAAAAGTAGGAAGTAGAGAGGCTGAAGCTGACACAAACATAGACAGAATAGTCAGCCTCTGAGACAGCCGGAGGATAGACCCAAGACCTAGAAAACCCCATGGTGCAGGACCCAGAAGTACCTACCAGCACACCTATGGTCCCCACTCTCAAGCTAGTCCCCTTTGTGCAGAAAAAGGGGAAGAGACCCCCGATTTCAACACTATTTTCTATGACAGGGCAAAAAAAAGAATAGTGAAGAGAATAGAGAGGAAGATTGAAACAGGAATTCTACCAGGTAAAATGATAACAGATACCCCTGTTGTATTTGGGACGGACCGGGACCCAAGACTCATGCTGAGAGCAAGAGCTGCCATGATCCAAGCCTCAAAAGATAATATGGACAAGGTAATGACTGACTTAGAACAATCCAAAAAATCCTCTACTCAATTGAAAGATACCTTGAGGAAAGAGAGAGAAGAAAGCAATAGGCTTAAGAGGAAGTATGAAGATATGAAAGAAGAAATGAGGGTTTCAAAGAATGAACTGTAGCTCCTCGAGGAGGAGAAACAAGTAAGGGAAACCACACAGGAGTGCCTGGAGAAAATACAAAAAGAATATCAAGAGCTTAAGATGGAGAAGGAACAGCTGCGAGAAAAAGTCGGAGAGCTAGAGGAGCAGCAAAATATCATCGTGGAGGCCAATGAGCTGCACACCCAAGAACAGGAGAAGAAAAATTAGGAGCATATTTTGTCCTTAACAACTTCTCTGGAGGAAGCAAGGGAGCAACAAGTTATCCTCCAACCATTCAAAGAGCATGTTTTGGCCCAAAAGGCCAAGATGCTGCAGTTAAAGACTGCTGTTGAGGAGGATAGATGTAAAGTGCTATAGATAGATGGCCGATTGGAGGAAATCATGGAAACCTCCTCTTACTTTGTGGGCAGATCTTAGGACGTCCTTGAAGTCCTGACTTTAAGAATGGCGAGGCTGGAAAACAATGAAGAAACTCCAGTAGAGCTCCCATCAAAAGATAAACAAGCCCTCAAGCGGGATTATGACTTAATAGAATTTGCTATTAACACCACAGAGGATTTGAAGAAAGTAGTCAAGAAGAAAAAGGGAGCCTGCACATAATTTTTTAGAAGGATCCTTATTACATACAACCGGTGCCAAATAGAGGCTGAGCAGAGGCTGGATGATTTACCAGACCACAATTCATTTGTGGAGATGTTGCACAAGAGACAGCAGGATGAAGAAGCAAGAATGCAACACATTAAGGCCATTAATGACCAGATTCTAAAAAGCGAAGTAGGCCATTCAGATGTTAGTCTGCAACTTTTGAAGGACCAGCTTCGGTTGAGCGCAGCCATAGTTGAGGCTATAAAGAACCAGGCTGTGAAATTTGAAATCAACATTCAGTTTTTGCAACCCTGTGCATTTGAGGGCATCGCCTCTGAAGCTTCGGCTTGGAAGAAGTTTCTAGACACCCAAGTGGGACCCTCCTCATGAAGGATTGGTCATTTTGTAATGTGTAACATTTTGTAAAAAACATTTGAGAAAAGTCAAGCGTTGGGAAACAAAGAGTTGGGAAGCCTAAAGGTCACTTTGGGCAGCCCAACCATCTCACCCTTTTGTATAAATGTAGAAAGATTAGAAAAGAAAGGGGATTTTTCCCAGTAAGACTAGAAAGCGATATTGTAAGAAGAACTATTTCTCTTTGCAATAAAGAATTATGGTTTGCCTGTTGGATAAAGAGGTGTGGAATTTCCAAATGTTGTGCTGTGGATGGCAGAAAGTTGAACTATTTTGTTTTTCAGCTTTTGTCCATTAACCGTGAGATCGTTCTAACTCTTTGAACCTATGTTATTGTTTAAATGATTTCTGGTTTATTTTGTGGAATGACCACCATGAGTAATGTATGCTGTCCATAAAAAAATTGGCTACCTAATTGTTAAAATATCTTTAATTGTTCATGCATTGTGGAAATAAATATCAGCTAACTGTAGTTTCTCTTTATGTTGCATGTACAATACACATTACTCATAAATAAATTACAATTTGGCTCCTCGGGGATAGATATATAGGCAGATAGGTAGATAGTTAGTTTGTTTTTTCATTGCTGCATATGTGATTTAGATGCCTGTGAGCCTAAGACGAGAGGTAAGAACCCGCGCATCACATTGTGACTGCTCCCTGCATCCTTCACCACCCTGCATGGTTAATTAGGCATTTGCATCTCATACATTAAGTCAAAAAATACAAAAATACACGGTGGACCGGGCCGCAACTGGTAAAACCTTTGTTTTTGTTACTTGACCTACGGTAGTTGGACTGCAAACCGGACGGATTCCCTATACCAAACAGTCAATGGGCTAGTTGGGAACGTTGACTGGGGAGAATCCATTGCTGTTGTTGCCTGCGAATTTCCAGGCCTCAACAGATCTTGCACTAGAAGGAGGGCCACCAGTGCATGGCTGGCCATAGAAAATTATTTCCCCAAGAGTACCCCACCATCAGATATTTTGTAGCTCTCAACCTGACCAAAGTAGACGTACCATTTTTTCCTACTATTGAAGTAGGTAAACCTGTTTCCTCTTGCATTGATCTTTGTTCATATTCCTATTCTTTTACCTGTTCTCATGGCTGATGTAATTGTGAATCATTCCAATCCGTTTCCTGCATGGAGAGCTAGATCACCTTTAAACCTAACACCTCCTTTGCATAACCTCCCACAAGCTTTTGAAAAGTTGTTGCCTAAGTTCAACCTCGAGGAAAGAGTTGCTGTAGATGATCACTTGGAAAGTTTCTATTTAGCAGTTGAGGGGTTAAGGGCTGGGGAACATGAAGATGTGGTATGTAGATTATTCCCCCATACCCTTAAAGGAGTAGCAGCATCCTGGTATTTCGGTTTGCCGGTAAACTCTATTCCTGATTGGGACACTCTCGAAAGGGTTTTTAGAAATAAATACACAGCCCAAAGGACACATGCCTCACTAATGAAAGGTCTTGGTTTGTTAAAAAAAGAGAAAGATGAGAAGGTTCATCATTTCACTCAAAGATTTTCAACATACTTAAAGAACTTTTCTAAAGCTGACAGACCCTCAGCCAAGGTCTTAATTGAATATTATACCTCAGCCCTAGGACCTGAGCTGGCCATGTTTTCCAAGATGAAATCCAAACCTACATTGGTAGAGACTTATGAAGACGCAGAAAGGGTAGAGGCTGAAAGGGAAAGTGTAGAAGATTATCCTGATTTACCTAGAGAGAAAACTACAAATAGAAGAGCTTTATTGCTATCTAAACTTAAAGAGGAGCAAGCACATGATTATCAGGGAATGATGAAAATGATGCAAAAGCTATCCAACCGAATAATAGATTTGGAGAAAGAACGAGAAGCTCAGAAAAATTATAAACCCCACTACCAAAAAAGGGAGGATAACAACCAATGGCAAGTCCCTCCACCAAATTTGGCATCAATGAACATAACCGAAGTAGGGGGGGATAATTTATGCACTTTTCACCAACAACCTCATTCTAAAAAGAAGTGTCCTCAATGGCTAAATTCAATAACATTGGTGATGAATAATTTGTTGGACCCTAAATTGACTAGAGACAGCGGTAAGGAGGAAAAGACAAACCAAACCATAGAGAAACAAGATACCGATACCATGTTTTCATCGAATGGTGTTTCGATTTTTGACACTCAAGAGAGCACTCTCAAATCTCAATACACACCTACAGCAACAAAAGATAAGAACCTAACAATTAAGGACAATGAAATAATTTCGAAGGTTAAAAATTTGTAGG
Organism: Pseudotsuga menziesii; assembly: GCA_001517045.1. NCBI lineage: Eukaryota > Viridiplantae > Streptophyta > Pinopsida > Pinales > Pinaceae > Pseudotsuga > Pseudotsuga menziesii. Next base: position 199,266 of record LPNX010408631.1, on the reverse strand, counting down.
AGAATGTCAAGAGACAGGTAGAAGTGAATGTTGAAGACAAAACACCTGAAGCCACTACCCTCAACTAGGAGGCAGAGCCGATTAATGAGACTGTAAAACCTGTGGAAGATGTTGAGGAAGGAAGCGCTGAAAAAGGTAAGGAAGTTAAAGAGGAGATACCCACTGAAAACCAACCTATGGAAGAAAAGGTCGAATCAACTGGGGAAAGGAAAACTAGCACCCCACCTTTCCTTTTAACTCTGGAAATTTTGAATCATAAGGTTCATAATTGTGTGGTGGACTCTGGATCATCGGTGAATGTTATGCCTCTTGCAATCTGCAAAAAACTTAATGGGCGGCTAAAACCTACTGATTGGAACGTCACTCAACTAGACAAGACTAGTGTCAAAGTAGCGGGGGAGATGAAGAATGTCTTGATTCGATTGTCTGCAAATAAAAAGATATGTTAGTACCTTGATATTGTAGTAGCAGACATACCTGATGGCTATGGATTGATCTTGAATCGAGATTGGTCAGCAAGGATAGATGGGTACTTTGATTTATATTGGTCACACTTGTGGTTGCCTCAGAAGGGTAGCCCAAACCTGATTAAGGTTTTAAGAGAACCCTACATGAAGCACAATGTTACTGGACTGGAAGAGGGTAATGAATCTACTAATTCTTTCTTGGGAAATTATTTGATTGGGCTTAAGTTGAGACATCTTGCTTCAAGAAAGGCCGGTTCTATGATTGACACTCATCCTGAGCTCCTTCAACTTCCTCAGGGTGAAAGGGATGATTGTAGGATAGTAGACATGTGTTCAATTTCGAAAATAGTAGAGCTAGACCACGGTTAAATATCTCTTGTCTATAATCCATCCCACCCTCCAGCTCCCTAAGATTAAAGATTTTCAGGAGTGGGTAGAATTTTTCTTTTATTTTTCTCTGTACATAAATAAATTGATTTGTTTTCTTTAAATGCGTGATGCTATTTTCTTTCTTTGATACTTTGATGTTGTTTTATTTTGATTATTTAGTTTGATGCTATTTTATTTGTACTGCTTTGTTAGTTTTTCTTTTGATTTTGGATAAAGAGGCAAACTTTTGGTTGCAATGGAAACATCAGGATTCTTAATTAACTGAAATCTTGAGCAAAAGATTGTGCTTTACAACATAGAATGTATTCTAGCAGTAGTGTTCCTAACTGGCCATGCATTCATTGAAATCTTACTTAACCCCTATAAATAACTCAGAAGTAAAAGAGGTCTGGAATACTATTTTGAGGCTCCATCCATCTCACATCTTAAATATCCAAGGGGGTAACAGCAAAAGACCCACGGAAAGGAAGTAGGGTAAACAGTGTATCATATATAAATTATCCCATGCCATAATTTCAAAAAAGCTAAAAGCTATCAAGAGTCAAAACTCCTTAATGAAACAATACATTTCAAAGAAAAGTGTCAAAAGCATGAATCTCAAATTGCCAAAAGTTCCTCTCCATCCATGAGATGAAAATCCAATTCTTCTCTCACACAAAAGGGCACTATGGGATAGAGGAGCTTGAATAAAAATTCAGAAAGAAAGGCAAATGGAGGACTCACAAGAAGTAAAGTTCAAATGGCACAAAAGTGCAATTGGCATGGGAATGAGGAACAAAAGGATAATGTTGTTTACTATCTGTTACAATCCTATGGTGTCCAATCCTGAAACTACCTAAGGACAGGTAAAATAAACCTCATTTATTAGGCCTCAAAAGAGTTATTTAGACTTGCAATATTTCTAATGTTACCATTTCCCAAAGAATGGACTGCTTCTTAATGATTTAAATGCATAGGTTGGCCATCCTAGGGATACAAGCATCTAGAAGATTTAAACTTTATTGAAACAGTCTTGCATTTGGAAGGTATTAATTCAGATATCTGAGGTTCACCAGGTAGTCACCAATTGTTGCAGCTGCAACAATTTCCCAAAATTCCAAAAAAATGTAGGACCCTCCTTTTTGCTTGGATTAGTTTGATTTTCTTCTTTGAGTTGGTCTAATAACGATTTCTCAGAATGATTGAATTGATTTAACACTTGTTTGGTTTCTCTCTGTAGCACTTGGATTAATCCACAGTTTGATCAAGCTTGATCGCTGTCCCTGAATGCATTTTTAGCATGTTCCAATTGGAAGTTGTTTGGTTGAAGCTTCCACCATTACGGATGGCCATTCGGTTTTGGCTTCGATACTTTTCTATGTTACGGTTCGTTTCACATCGGATGACTTTTGATTTTGCATCAGAACTTTTTATCATTTATTTCTCCGCCGTTGTGGAAGGTGTCTGCTTTTCCTCTCGCCATTGAGGATGGATAATCGATATGGACTTCAAATTTCTTTCCGATTTATATGTTTTTACCTCGGTTGTTTTTGAGTTTTACATCGGAACTTTTATCATTTATTTTTTTCATCGTTGCGGAAGGAAAACTACTTCCTCTTCTGATCAATGCTTTGACGTTTCGGACCCATTTTTCATTTCCGTCGATCCCGTAAGTCATAGGTTTCCGCCCTTGCGGCTACGAGAAGCCTTTTCTTTCCGACCATCTAAGTCGATTTCAAAATCACCATTGCAGAAGGTCGCACCATTTGTGTTTCCACCGTTGAGGCTGCCAAAGCTTTAAACTCTCCGAGCCTTTAGTGTTGTTGCTTTCGAATTAAGTCCCGACATTGCGGACGATGGTACTCTTTCCAGTTCCACCATTGCGGATGAAAGAAACACGAGCCCTTCCGATGTGTATTCGTTTTGCGTCCGATTCGGATTTTTACTCGTTGTGGATCGACTTACCCTTTGCGGCTCCACTGTTGTGGATTCAATTTCACTTTGGTCCCAACGAATAGTCTATCGAGGTTTTGATATGCATATCTCCGTGGATGTCTTAGCACTTTGGCCATCCACTGTTGCGGAAAGAGGTATGCTTTCGACCTCCAATACAAAAGCTATCCGCCATCTGATCTTTTGCTCGGCCATTGTGGTTGACTATATATACGGGGTCGAGGGGTTATTTTTCTATTGTTATTTTTCAACTGTCATTTCGACTGTCGCAAGTTGTCAAAATCATGCTGTCGTGCTCGCCCGGTCCCTCGTTTTCAGTACACACGTCTAGGTGTCTCCACCACGAAGCTTGACAGGCCCCTCCACGTCGGTTACACATCATTGCCAGGTAGGCTTCTATTGCCTTTCCTCATTTCGTTGAGCGTTTGTTGTTGTTTGTTTTACATGGCTAGGTGTTGTAGCTGTTTTGTTCCCCATAGTTGCATGTATATATTGTGGTTCTTGGTGACATTGTTGTCTGTGGGGAGGGGAATTTTTGACCCGCATAGTAGGTTTTCCCCACCACCGTTTGTTTTGCAACCCTATGCATAGAGTGAGGGGGTTTAGCGCAAATAGCCGTTACGCTTTCTACCCCAAACCACCCTGCGTAATGATGATGGGTAGGAGTAGGTTTCCACCACTTTTCTCTATGAGGTTTGGGCTATTTATCCCGCTTGGTGCTACCCATATCTTTAAACCCCAGTTGTTTGCCTACGCGATCCCGCGCAACCAAATTCATGCTAAGTTTCGAAACTGGGTCGGGGAGGAGGGTGTACCACAACACATAGTTATTGGCCATATTTTTGCACAGGCGATTTTCTTTGATCAAGCGCACCATAGAAACCTGCGTAACTACCACTGTTTTTCCCACGTAGCGAGATGACCATGGCATGCGTAGAGAGCCCAATTCTGCTGCATATCAATGCAGATTTATTTCCATCTTGAATATGGTTGATAGAATTGTTCAATATCATATAGCAGTGGTAGGCTGCACATTTTACTGTATATGACTATTTTTTCGTCATGCTAGATATATACAAAGTCATTGAATAATGCGCATTGTGTTTCAATAGCTCTGTTAGTTAGGCCATTTCAGCCTAGGTACACGCATATTTTAGCTTCATTAACTAGCTGTTGTCATGGTACACATAGAAGGAGTAAAATGCTGCACATTGTCATGTAAATGTTTGTAACTTGAATTTCTTAATTTACAATGTTATATATGGCAGGAAGAATTCGAATCCACAATTTCAAAGAGGCAAAGGAAGAAGGTCCTGGTGGTTGAGGAAGATCCTGAAGTAGAAACTGTTACCAAAACTGAATACATATATGAGGAAAGTCAGTGTATTTCTGGCATTGAAACTGAATACCAATGGGGGGGAATATATAGATTGATCACATGCAGAGAGGTTCCAGACATGGGATTAGAAGAAGCGCCCTTATATGCCAACATTGAAAGATCTTCACTCATGAAGATCACCACCAAACTGGAATTGTTCCCATGCTCTGAAGTAATCGGCTGGATTCTGCCCTGGGCAGATGTCACAACAATGATTTTGGAAAATGTTGAAAGACAGGGATATGCTGCATATATCCCTAGATATGTAGCATTGGCGTACCACCTGCCAGAAGCCCAAGTGTTTTTATCTGATGATTGGCTGAACAACATCAGAATGGACCTAGTAGAGACACTTAAAAGGATGTTGTTGCAGGGAAAACATTACAGATACAGACCGACGGGTGATTACGATAAAGCAAGCTTAAGGGCCCCCTATAGGTTCATAGCTTTGATGCTGAACAGGATTTTTGGGAGAACCCATGGCAGACTCTTCAAACTGGAATGAATACCCATCATTTTTTATGTTGCAACCTAGGGGACAATTTTCAACTGGGCCAGCATTGTCTCAAATAGTCTTTCAGCTTGCATGGCCTCGGCTTTGGGAGGAGTGCACCAAAAAAGATCGGAATTCTATATGAGTTCCATACTCATCGATTGCATATTGTGTAATCAGCCTTTCCCCGGACTCAGGTACATCTGGGATAGGGAAAGAATGCATGTCTATGCTACCTATAAACCACTATGGGCACAAAAATATCACAGCCATTATCGAGAAGTATGTGAACACTTTCTCATGCCCTTATACACACTCATTTTATTGAAGGAGTGTGATTGTATGTCCGAGGAGGCACTGCAAGTAATAGAAGAGTATGCGGACTACTATTTGAATGAAAATGACCTATACTTCAGGATGTTTGGAAATTCGAGAGCACCTTCCGTGTTGCCCAAGTACGCAACTGATTACATTATTCACAAGGAGGCAGTTAGACAAGTGTTCCTGGATGGAATAGGCAGCTTTTTGTTTGAACACAAGAAAACTGCCTACCCTCCTTTGCCCTTCAAGTTGATAATTTACAGGTTCACTAAGGTGAAGAAAGCTGATGAATTCATAGAAGAATTAGAAATTTTTCATTTTGGCTAGATGCCATTCCATTGAAATGAATCCCAAGGTAAAGTAGCTAGGCACCACAAGGAAAACAGTGTACATTTTGAGTACACCCATCATTGGGATAGGGAAGAATCTGTCTTCTACAATGCTCAGAATATGACAGCCTTGAGAAGGAGGTTCAAAAAGAAGATAACCACCAAAGGTGGGAAGGGAGACGAGCAAGCAAAGGCTAAAGAAGAAGCCAAGAGAAGAAATGAAGAAGCCCAAAGGTTGGCATGAGAAGCTGCATGGCTACATACAGAAGAAGAAGAGAAAAGAAAAGCTGCTCAGGAAGCAGCTGAGAAAGCAGAAGAAGCAGCTAGGAAAGAAGAAGAAGAAGAAAAGAAAAGGAATCTCGACGAGGAACTACAAAAGTAGGAAGCAGAGAGGCTGAAGATGACACAGACATAAACAAAATAGTTATCCTCTGAGACATTCGGAAGACAGACCCAAGACCTAGAAAACCCCGTGGTGCAGGACCCACAAGTACCTGCCAGCACACCTATGGTCCCCACTCTCAAGCTGGTCCCCTTTGTGTAGAAAAAGGGGAAGAGATCCCTGGTTTCAACACTATTTTCTATGACAGGGCAACAAAAATAATAGTGAAGAGAACAAAGAGGAAGATTGAAATAGGAAGTCTACCAGGTAAAATGATAATAGATACGCCTGTTGTATTTGGGACAGACCGAGACCCAAGACTCACCCTGAGAGCAGGAGATGCCATGATCCACGCCTCAAAAGATAATATGGACAAGGTAATGATTGAATTAGAATAGTCCAAAAAATCCTCTGCTCAATTGAAAGATACCTTGAGGAAAGAGAGAGAAGAAAGCAATATGATCAAGAGGAAGTATGAAGATATGAAAGAAGAAATGAGGGTTTCAAAGAATGAAATGCAGCTCCTGCAGGTGGAGAAACAAGTAAGGGAAACCACACAGGAGTTCCTAGAGAAAATACAGAAAGAATATCAAGAGCTTAAGATGGAGAAGGAACAGCTACGAGAAAAAGTAGAAGAGCTAGAGGAGCAGCAAAAGATCATCATGGAGGACAATGAGTTGCACACCCAAGAACAGGAGAAGAAACGTCAAGAGCAGATTTCATCCTTAACAACTGCTCTGGAGGAAGCAAGGGAGCAGCAGGTTAGCCTCCAACCGTTCAAAGAGCATGTTTTGGCCCAAAAGGCCAAGATGCTACAGTTACAGATTGCTGTTGAAAAGGAGAGATGTAAAGTGCTGCAGATAGATGGCCGATTGGAGGAAATATTGGAAACCTCCTCTTACTTTGTGGATAGATCTCAGGATGTCCTTGAAGTCTTGACTGCAAGAATGGTGAGGGTGGAAAACAATGAAGAAACTCTAGCAGAGCTGCCATCAAAAGATAAACAGGCCCTCAAGTGGGATTATGACTTGATAGAATTTTCTATTAACAGTGCAGAGGATTTCAAGAAAGCAGTCAAGAAGACGAAGGGAGCTTGCATGGAATTTTTCAGAAGGATCCTTATTACATAGAACCGATGCTAGATAGAGGCCGAGCAAAGGCTGGATGATTTCCCAGACCATAATTCATTTGTGGAGATGTTGCAGAAGATACAACAAGATGAAGAAGCAAGAATGCAACACATTAAGGCCATTGATGACCAGATCCTGAGAAGCGAAGTATTCCATTGAGCCGTTAGTGTGCAGCTTTTGGAGGACCAGCTTTAGTTGAGCGCAGCTAGAGTTGAGGATATAAAGAACCAGGATGTGAAATTTGAAATCAACATTCAGTTTTTGGAACCCTACACATTTGAGGGCATCGCCTCTGAAGCTTCGGCTTGGAACAAGTTTCTAGACACCCAAGTGGGACCCTCCTCGTGAAGGATTGGTCATTTTGTAATGTGTAACATTTTGTAAAAAACATTTGAGAAAAGTCAAGCATTGGGAAACGAAGAGTTGGGAAGCCCAAAGGTCACTTTGGTCAGCCCAACCATCTCACCCTTTTGTATAAATGTAGAAATATTAGAAGGGAAAGGGGCTTTTTCCCAGTAAGACTAGAAAGCGATATTGTAAGAAGAACTATTTCTCTTTGCAATAAAGAATTATGGTTTTCCTGTTGGAGAAAGAGGTGTGGGATTTCCAAATGTTGTGATGTGGATGGTGGAAAGATGAACTATTTTGTTTTTTAGCTTTTGTCCATTAACCGTGAGATAGTTCTAACTCTTTGAACCTATGTTCATGTTTAAATGATTTCTAGTTTATTTTGTGGAATGACCACCATGAGTAATGTATGCTATCCATAAAACAATTGGCTACCTGATTGTTAAAATATCTTTAATCGTTCATGCATTGTGGAAAGAAATATCAGCTAACTATAGTTTCTCTTTATGTTGCATGTACAATACACATTACTCATAAATAAATTACAATTTGGATCCCCAGGGATAGATAGATAGGCAGATAGGTAGATAGTTAGTTTGTTTTTTCACTGCTGCATATGTGATTTAGATGCCTGTGAGACTAAGACAAGAGGTAAGAACCTAGGCATCACATTGTGACTGCTCCCTGCATCCTTCACCACCCTGCATGGTTAATTAGGCATTTGCATCTCATACATTAAGTCAAAAAATACAAAAATACATGATGGATCGGGCCGCAACCGGTAAAACCTTTGTTTTTGTTACTTGACCTACGGTAGCCGGACCGCAATTCGGACGGATTCCCTATACCAAACAGTCAATGGGCTAGTTGGGAACGTTGACTGGGGAGAATCCCTTGCTGTTGTTGCCTGCGAATTTCCAGGCCTCAGCAATCTGACTGAGTAAAAAAGGCCCACCCGACACTTATATCTGACCATGATAGGAAACTCGTTCACACATCATGTTAGAAAGGATCTCCACTTACATCTGACCATGATAGGAAACACATTCACACATCATGTCAAAAAGGCTCTACACTTACATCTAACCATGATAGGAAACACATTTACACATCATGTTAGAAAGGCTCTGCACTTACATCTAATTATGATAGGAAACTCATTCACACATCATTTTAGAAAGGATCTACACTTACATCTAACCATGATAGGAAACTCATTCACACATCAAAAAGTATTTGCACTTACATCTGACCATGATAGGAAACTCATTCACACATCATGTCAGAAAGGCTCTTAGTCCAAAACAGAAGTTCTTGGTAACTGACTAGGTGCCTCCATTCTCCTAGATAATGGAATCTCAAAACTTAAGATGAGCTTCATTCCCAGACTGAAATTGTTGGTAACTGACTAGGTGCCTCCATTCTCCCAGAGAATAGCATCTCAACACTTAAGCTGAGCTTTAGTCCCAGACTGAAATTTCTGGTAGTTGACCAAATGCCTCCATTCAGAGAATGGAATTCAATGCTTATATCTGATCATGTGAGAACACATCTCACAGTCACCTCAGAATGGATCAACACTCACATCTAACCATGGAAGGAACCAATCCTCTCACCGTGACAGAATGGCTCACTCCTTACATTTTACCATGGAAGGAACCAATCCTCTCACCATGTCAGAATGGGTCATGGAATCATCACTTCCCCTTGGAGGGAACCTCGATCTGGAGAACACCAAGCTTATCCATGAAGTTCTCAAACTTCATTCTAGCCAATGGCTTAGTCAACACATCAACTATTTGTTTGTCCATTGCAACATACTGGAGCTTCACTGCTCCTCTCTACACCATATCCCTGATATAGTGATATTTGATCTCGTTATGCTTCGACTTGTCATGGAATTGGCTCAAGGTGTTCAAAGCAAAGAAAATATCTAGTCTCGTATTCGTCAGGTACATAAAGGACCCAATCATCTGATGATACATCATAGCATCAACCAAATCTGATGAAGAATTACTCAATAGATTCAAGTTCAATGCCATAGGTGTGGTCATGGCCTTGTGGTCCATCATCCCGAACCTCTTTAGGATATCTATTGCATACTTCCCTTGTCCCAGGGATATTCTGCGACACCTCCATGCATAGAAAGTAGTGCATCATATCCAAGTCCTTCATCTTGAACTTGGCAGCAAGTCTCCTTCTTGCAACTTTAATGAGTTCCTCTTTTATGTTAGGAACAAGTCATTGACATATAATAGGAGCATCACTGGTATTCTGTCTTCAACCTTGAAGCAAAGTTTGGAATCCACTTTACTCTTAGTAAATCCTAGAGTCATTAGTAACATATCCATCCTATCGTACCATGTCGAACCTCGGGATCTTCTGTAGTCACTCCCTCTGAAGCAACGCATCATTCTCCCTCTGTCTTTCATACTCTATGCACTGAAACATTCTAGACCAAAGTGACAAGTAGATTCCTCTACTACTAATATTCTATGTATCCATATAGGGTCATTGGATACCAATATCCTCTATCTTGAACCTTTTCAGAAGTTCTTATCGCACCCATCTATGAGCTTGTCATCCTCTATAGGCTTTCATCTTCAACCTTGTAGCAAAGGTTACAATATTCATCAAGCTCATCATGTATGTGTTATCACATGGGTGTCTTCTGAGCTCATACAAGGCCTTCTTTCATTTGAACACATGATTCTTCCTGTCATGTGCCTTAACTTCTATTGGCTGCAAATGTCTCTTCTTAGTTTATGCCTTCTTTCCATGAGAAGCCTCATGCTACAAATATTGCCTTGTATCCTGTGATGTTTCCATCTACTGCATGATGGAACTTTGTAGATCCATATGGAAGATACTGCGGACTTCCCTTTAGGTCTCGATGCTGCATCCTAGACATCATTCTTCATGAAATAGTACTCTCCTTCCCTTTCTATCATAACTGGAAGGATCTGCATCAATGGTGTCACTCAACAGTGTCACATAATTGCACTGTGTCTGAGGGCCTCTTGAATTCTTTGAAAGTGTTGTCATATTCTTCTTTATCTGTCGTCATTTGTTTTTCAGAACAAGTCTCATCCTTCTTTTCTTGTAGGTGATTATGTATGCAATCTTTCCTACAAGTCAAATAGATTTTTTGTATGGTTAGAAACATTTCATAAGGAATATTCATAATGACAAATTATTATGCATAAATATATGATCATGCAACTATTTTAGCCAATACAACATTCATCCATATATGTCAGCAAAGATGCCTTCCATCTCTACCAAGACATCATTGAGATTGTGCACTAATACAATATGTCAGCAAAGAGGTTTCATTCTAGATAAGTATAAATGGAGAGTTGTATAGAACCATGAGCTACTTACCCATCATATGCATATTAGTATTATACTATCATTAATGAAATCATTCTACCATGCATAATACATCAACTGAATATAAACAAATGCATAACAAAACAATATCATGAAATGACAATTGAATACTTATCTTTATTTGTTTTGTGGGTAGACTCCTTCTTGAGCCTTCAAATTCATCATCTTCTTCATTCATCATTTCTTATCCAAATGCTAAGATGGATAAGAGGTTATTCAAGAGTTGAGTCCTTCGTATTCCTCATCGCTTGAGGGATCTTCCTTGGATGGTGAGAGCTTGATCTTCAGTTGCTCCCATATTCTATTCTCTTATTATGAGTTGAGCTTCTTCTTCTTCCCAGAGTTTGATGAAAGTAATCATTTCCTTATGGAACACATTCCTGAATGAATGAATACCATGATCCTGGGAGGCCATTTAAGGTAGTTATCACAACTTCTACATTCTCCACTTCTTCTTCTACTGCTTCGGGTTGTTCTTTAATTTTAGATACCCTTGTAAAGTATGACTATATGGTCTCAGCATTCTGGATCTTCACATTCTTCAACTGGTTTCTCGAAGTCATCTTTTGATTTATGTTCTTCCCCTTAAATAGCTTGGTCAAGGAATCAAACATCTCTTTTGTTGTCTTTAAGGAAGACAATTGTGGTATAAGGTGATCCGTGATTGAATCAGCAATGATCTTCTTAGCCTTGACCAAGTTCTTCTGGTGTAAGACTTTTAGCCTCATCTCCCTATGGAACTGGAACCTCTCTACTTACGTAGGTGTCCAATTCATTTTCTTCAAAGAGATCATATACTTCCATGCTTGGAAGTTGTCAAATTCATCGAGCTTATCATTAATATGATGTGATAGATCACTTTGAAATGAGAACTTCAAATGAAAATAGCAAAAGATTAGATCTTACTGATTTGAGGTGTTCGTCTTGCTTCCAGAGCTGGTTTATTTAGGGTTTGTCAGAGAAACCATAATTATAAAAACTTGGCATATTTCAGATCTGATTGGATAGAAAGATAGACCTATTCAAGGTGATCTATCTAATGTACTCCTTTTCTGAAAACAGTGGAGGGAAGCTCCCAGAAAAGGAAGCCCTGGTTTTCCAATTTCTTTTGCAAAAATTCCTAATACTATTTTTGAGTTATCTCTATAGTTACCACTCATCTATGTGTAAACATTTGTACTGAGGTAGTATCTCTTGTCATTGTTCCAACACCATAGGTTTCATTGGAATTTGTTTCACCAATTGGGACTTATGATCATTTTCCCAAGGTGACCTATTTCAGGAATGTTCAGAATAGCGAAGTTGTGAGGATAGCCACATGTCACTGTTTCATCTTCTGGGTCTGAACCTTTGACCATAGAAAGTACAATCCATTCCCTTTCTAGAACATCTTCAGAAATGTCATTTTTACCTTCGTAGGCTGAGATATATAAATTTTCCCCAGGTGTCCTGTTTAGGGATGAATCCTGGAAGAGGCTGGAACCCTAACTTGGAGGGATCACATCTCCTAGAATATAGCGAATCAAAGGCTAAAACTTGGATACAGTGTACATCAGGAATTTATCTTCAGCCTGTGAAAGTTTGGCCCTTGATACTTCTGCAATCCTATGATATAGCGAATTTACAAAAACATATCATTTTTAGTATTTAGGGTTTTTCCAGCCCGAGGTCAAACTAGGGTTTGAATTTATTGGAGTTACACCCAACCAAAAATATCGACCCTAATCTCTAAACTTCAATTTTGATGAGGAGAGAAATCCTATGCTGGGATCACTCAAAAATTCTTCTTTTGTAAAAATCCCTAATTTCCCACACCAAAAACTGAAAATGCCCGTAATCGAATTCCGCTTCGACAGAAAGATGTGCCCTTCAATGGAGAGTTATCCTAGCATACTTTTGTTGTTGGATTGTGGAGAGAGACGAAAAAACTAGGAATCCCTAGTTTCTACAATTGCATAATGTCTTCTTCTCAGGTTAGCTCTGATACCATGTTATATTTTTATCATTAAAGCAATATGATCTTAGGATCTTATCTAAGAGAATAACATGCATAGAAATAAACACAAGAGACAAGAGACACAAATAATTTTCCTTGGGGAAACCATAAAGGAGAAAAGCCCACAACTTCCTCAGAGATAGAAAGAGCACTAATGGCAGCAGTAAAACCCAAAAACAGAAAAGATGATATCCACAGCTTGTTCTCTCTCTCACACTTGAGAGAGCTTCTCCTCTCTCACTCATTGCGGCCCAGTGAGGGAGTGTGTGTATTATGAATAGAGAGTCTCACTTTCCATTTATATTCTTTCGTTCACTTATAGTCCACTTCAACATGTCGGCCCCACTAAAAATTACTTACTAGGGCCGACATCTCTAGGAGAGTCTAATAACCTTAGTGTCCCACAACTGTGGTGAATTTTCCCTTCGATCAACAAGGAGGGTTAACCTTGACAAAATTTTGGGGACTATTTCCCCGACTTACAATGGAGGGTTAACCTCAATTACTTTACATGACTTGTTTAAATTATTGAATCTACCGATCGAAACATCGAGGCATGACATGACTCAATTACATTATAGATACTTCTCAGAATAAACATCAGGGTACAATACATAAGATATAGAAGTGAATACATTCTGAAGTTACAAATACATCAACAACAACCTTTGTCAAAATCAAGAAAATGTGTCCCTCCACCTAGGCCTCCACCACTTCAATCCTCCATACAAAGGAAATATCACATAGATAAAGGAAATCTTAGTAAATAGCACTAATGGATTTTTCAAGGACAAACAGATGCAAAATCAAGTATATAAGAATGGGGCACAATTATACTATAGTATCTTCATTCTCCAAAGTTCTCCTCCTCTAATGCTTCATAGTAACTCAATATATAGCCCCTCAATGGGAAGTGAAGGGTCGAAATGGAGAGTTTCCTAGCATATGGAAGGCCAAGGATCAATTCATTCTTTACTTGATGGGGGGAAACTCCAAATATTTTTGTTTTTATAACATAAATCATGATGTATGTAGGTGCCAATGGTGCAAGCTGTGTATACACGGGTTGTAGACTTGTGACCTATGTATACATACAAAAAATGTGTTTTTAAATGTTCCACTAGAGCATCAAGGTAATAATGAGCAAATAGGGTAAATTGAGTCTGCATAGGGACATGGATAGGCCATGAAAGCATGATGTGTTAGATGTGGCAAATCATGCGATAACAATTCCTTGAAATCATTTTTTTTCCTTTATAGATCCATGTGTTAAATTTTGACATCTTTGTTATCTCCTTTGGATTGCAAAATTCATTAATTCATCAACTTTGACATCCATTCAATTTATGTCTGAGTGCATGAAAAGAAGTTTCTCCCAATTCTATAAGTTTCCAATGTTTTTACTTAGCTCACAACCATGGTTAATACTCTATCAATCCTTGCTCTAGTATTTGTGAATTGAGGTTTCATTCTTCAACTCCTCTTTGCCATCATGTATTTATTCTAGAGATTAGACAATTTCCTTGAAAACCTCTGTTTGTTGGTCCAATCACAACAAGAGGATTTGGGACAAATGAACGTGGATATGAGTGCTTGGAAGAACAAGATACATGAGTAGAACTTTATTCCATGGTACCATCAAGCACAATTTAACATGAGAACTTTTGAGTCATTTTCTGGGTTGATATTTTGGAACAACATCGGCATCAGACACTCAACCTTATGAATTTGATTAGGGCCAAGCATACTTCCTTCGATTCAGCATATTCAAATTTGGACCTTCCTCCTTTGTTGTAGTCATCAAATTCTATTGAGACAAATCTAATGGAATTAGACTTTCACCTTTCACCACTGCCTTCAAGTCGAGTTGAAGAAGTTGATCTCAAACTGCGTCTATGACTCATCTTCATATTCTATTGGCTTTAATTTTATTCGTGACGGGACTGAATCTTCTTCAATTTTGTTATGTTACATATCTCTGTTTTCATTTCCTATCTGTGTCATGATGTAATATGAGTTTCTAAGATCCAAATTTTATAAACACACTTTTGAATACAATACTTTCATTTTGCACACTCCTTGTGTATTACTTGTACATGTGTTTCCTTTACCATTGTTATGCATAGCAATCTACACTTTTGATAACAACAACTATACATTTCATAATATATAATAACAGTTCTTAAAATGATTTTTATACACAACCATATATTACTCTAATCATTGAATCCCTGATGTACTTATTTGAACTCAAGGATGTTGCATAACCCTTCTTGGTTAGCAATAAATGCAACAATTGCTTGTTGGTTGAACTTTGTGTTGATGTAATTGTAACTTTGGAATGTATTCAGCTGTATATATTATGTATTGTACCCCGATGTTTATTTCGAGATGTGTCAGTAATGTATTTGAGTCATGTCATACCCCGATGTTTATTCTGGGAAGTTTCTATAATGTAAACAAGTCATGTCAAGTCATTGTGGGTAACCCTCCTATTGGTCAAGGGTTAAATTCCCTACATTTGTGGGGACCTAGGGTTATTAGACTATCCTAGAGAATTTTACCCTAGGTAGGTCATTGTAAGTCAAGGAAATAGTCCCCACCATTGTGTTAAGGATAACCCTCCTTGTTGGTCGGAGGAGGAAAAGTCCCCACAAGTTGTGGGGCACTAGGGTTATTAGACACTCCTAGAGATGTTGGCTCTAGTAAGTAATTGTTAAGTGAGGCCGACATGTTGGAGTGGGATTAAATGAAATGAAATAATATAAATAGAGAGTGATTATCTCTATTTATCACACACACACTCACTTATTGGGGCGCATGAGTGAGAGGAGAAGTTGTTGGGACAAGAGAGAGACTACTGCTGTCGGAAGATCATCTTTATGTTTTTGGGTTTTACTTTTGGTGCTGATTCTATCTTTGAGGAAGTTGCAGGTTTTTATCCTGTATGGTTTCCCTGAGGAAAATTCTTTGTGTCTCTTGTCTCTTGTGTTTTATTGCTGTGCATGTTATTCTCTAAGTTAAAGATCCTAAGATCATAATGCTAGCTTGAATGATAAAAATATAACATGGTATCAGAGATAACCTGAGAAGAAGACATTGTGCAACTGTAGAAGCTAGGGATTCTTAATTTTTGTTTCTCTCTCCACAATCCATCAGCAAAAGTATGCTACGCTGACTCTCCATTGAAGGGCTTATCTTTCTGTCGAAGAGGAATTCAATTTCGAGCATTTTTCAGTTTTCAGTGTGAGAAATTAGGGCTTCTTACAACAGAGGAATTTTTGAGTGAGCCCAGCACAAGATTTCTATCCTCATAAAAATCAAAGTTTAGAGACCTGGTTCAATATTTTTGGTTGGATATAACTCTGGGAAATTCAAACCCTAGTTTGACCTCGAACTGGAAAAACCCTAAAATACTAAAACTGATAAGTTTTGGTACATTCGATATATCTCAGGATTGGAGAATGCTCAGGAGTGGAAACTTCCAGAGGCTGATGATAAAATCCTTATTTACACTTTTTCCACAATTCAGCCTCCTATTCACTATATTTTGGGAGATATGATCCCTCCAAGTTAGGGTTCTAGCCTCTTCCAGAATTCATCCCTAAGCAGGACACCTGGGGAGAATTTCTATATCTTGGGATACAAAGGTCCAAATGAAATTTATAAAGATGTTCCAGAAAGGGAATAGAATTTAATTTGGGTGTTCTGAGTTTCGGATTCAGAATATGAACCGTTGACATGTGGAAGTACGTACAAGTTCGTTGTGCTGAACAGTCCTGTAACAGGTCACCTTGGGAAAATGATCATAAGTCCCAATTGGTGAAACCAATTATGATGAAACCTATGTTTTTGGAATAGGGACATGTGAGGATGCCTCAGTGAGAAGTTTTAGATACATAGGAGCATTAATTTTGGAGATACCACAGAAACAGTAATAGGAATTTCTATAGAAGAAATTGAAAACTATGGCTTCCTGTTCTAAGAGCTTCCCTCCACTGTTTTCAGAAAAGGAGTACATTGTACAAATAAACTTGAATAGATATATCTTTCTATCCAATCAGATCTAAAATATTCCAAGTTTTTATAATTAGGTTTTCTCTGAGAAACCCTAGATCAGCCAGCTCCAGAACCAGGACAGACACCTCAAATCGGTAAGATCTAATTTTTTGCTATTTGCATTTGAAGTTCTCATTTCAAAGTGATCTATCACATCAGCTTGATGATAATATTTGTGAATTTAACAAATTCAAAGAATGGAAGTATTTTATCTCTCTAAAGAAAATGAATTGGACACCTACATGAGAAGAGAGGTTCTAGTTCCAGAGGGAGATGAGGCTCAAATCCTTACACAAGAAGAACTTGGTCAAGGCCAAGAAGATCATTGTTGATTCAATCAAGGATCACATTGTACCACAAGTGTCTTCCCTAAAGACACTAAATATGTTTCATTCCTTAACCAAGCTATTTGAAGGGAAGAACATAAATCAAAATATGACTTTGAGAAAATAGTTGAAGAATGTGAAGATCCAGAATGCAGAGACCATACAGTCATACTTTACTAGGGTCTCTCAAATCAGAGAACAACTTGAAGGGGTATAAGAAGAAGTGGAGAATGCAAAAGTGGTGATAACCACCTTGAATGGCCTCCCAGGATCATGGGATTCATTCTTTCAAAGAATGTGTGCTAGAAGGAAGTGATTACTTTCAACAGACTCTGAGAAGAGCACACACAAGAAGAAGCTCAACTAATAATAAGAGAAAAGAAGATGGGATCAACTAAAGATCAAGCTATGACCATCCAAAGAAGATCCCTCAAGCGATGAGGAATATGAGGAACTCAACTCTTAAAGAACCTCTTATTCACCTCATCATTTGGATAAGAAATGATGAAATTATGAATGAAAAAGATGATAAAGATGAAGGCTCAAGAAGGAGTCTACCCACGAAACAAATAAATATAAGTATTCAATTGTCATTTCATGATATTGTTTTGTTCTGCATTTGTTTATATTCAGTTAATGTATTATGCATGATAGAATGTTTGTAGTAATGACAATATACTGCTAATATGCATGTGATGGGTAAGTAGCTCATGGTGCTATACAACTATCAATTTCTACTTATCTAGAATGAAACCTCTTTGCTGACATATTGGATTAGTGCACAATCTCAATGTTGTCCTGGTATAGATGGAAGGAATCTAGAAACGTTTCCATGAGATATGGATGAATGATGTATTGGCTAAAGTAGTTGCATGATCATATATTTATGCATAATAATTTTCTAGTATGAATATTACTTATGAAATGTTTCTAACCATACAAATGAATTTTACTTGTAGGAAAGATCACATACATAATTGCCTACAAGCAAAGAAGGATGAGACTTTTTCCAACGAACAAGTGACAACAGTTCAAGATGAAAAATAATATGATGAATGCAGCAACATCATTGATGCAGAACCTTCCAAGAATAAAGGGAAGACCAGTTCAATAAGCATGATGTCTAGGATGCAGTATTGATACATGAAGAGAAGGTCATAGTTCCATCATGCAGTAGATGGAAACATCATGGGATACAAGGAAAGATTCATAGCATGAGGCATAGACTACGAAGAGACATTTGTAGCCACTAGAAGTGAATTCACATGACAGGCAGAATCATGTGTGCAAATGAAAGAAGGCCTTGTAAGAGCTCAGAAGACACCCATGGGATAACACATACATGAGGAGCTTGATGAAGATATGAACCTTTGCTTCAAGGTTGATAAAGGATGACAAGCTCACAGATGGGTGTGAGAAGAATGCTTTCAAAGATAGAGTATCTTGGTATCCAGTGACCTTAGATGGATACATAGAATATTAGTAGCAAGGGAAGCTACTTGTCACTCCAGTAACGAATGTTTCAGTGCATAGAGTACAGAAGACAAAGGTGTAAATTTGAGCATATAGATCTGTAGACAAATACACAACTCACAAAGAAGATCTCACAATTTACTCAGCAATTGAAGAATGAAATAGTGCAAAAGGCTTGCAGCTGTGAATGCTTTCATTAATAAAAAAATTAATACGAATGATAATTACAATGAATTAAAATGGCTTTAATAGCCACAAGCAATTCGAATCCACATGAGGAAGTTCGAATTGATTAGACTCTACTTGACTGTAGGTAACCAAGACTTGTCTAAATCACTATAGGAGGACCCAGTAGTTAACTGTCCTTGTCTAAACCATAACTGGAGTTCGTCGAATCTCTAAAACACAACTCAAGTGTTACATTCAGTGTTAACCAATGGTTAACTGACTGTGGTAGGTGAGAAATGCGCCCCAGATGTGTGTAGTCAAGTAAACCTAACACTAAATAAATGTGGAGGACTTGAACTGAAATTAACTGACTCCTAACTTAGCTTGACTAGTCATTAACTGAAGTGAACTGACCTTGGTTGGTTTCGGCACTCCTAGTGGCTTTCTAAATTGCAGGGATTGATCTAGGAGGCTTCTAAACTTATGCAATCAAGTGCAATAAGTGGAAGTGAGCCTCAATTAGTGTTCCCCACACTTTAGTAACTAAAACATGTGCCCCAATAAGGTCAAGTTTACCCAATGGTGCTAATGACTATAAATAGATTGGATGGACTCCCGATTTAGACATGACTCTCGATTTAGACATATGACCAAATTTGGACAAGGGAGGATTAATAATCCTAACACCCCCCCTAAATGCTAACTTGGAAAAACTATGGGCCCTGGTAACTAAGACCATAGGTCACCCATTACATCAAGTAAAGTAAGGTAACTGCTCAAAAACAAGGTGCCGGGGAAAAATCACATGGGAACCCCCCCCCCCCTTCTAATTAAGCAGGTAGAATCAGGATCAATCTGGTTCTTCTATGCATAGGTATCCCAGGTCCTGGCATGTGAACCTCTCCATCATTATTTCTAGAGGAATATTCCTCTTTGGAAGAAGAATGATATGCTCAACTAAATCATAAATATAGACAGCTGCCGGATGAAGACTAGACCCATGTAGAGCAAATGAAGTCAACTGAAAAGTGAGGAAAGTTTCTTGAGAATTCAGAGAATGTGAAGAACACTCAAGAAACTGATATATTTCAACCATGAACAGAAAACCATGAGTGGTAATAACAGCCCCAAGTGTTAGGAGCAAGTGTCCAAGCGGATGCAGAAAATCTTCCTCTTTACTAGTTCTGTGAGGAGATGAGCATGTGATCAATGGTAGAGAAGCACTAGGGCTGTTGAGAGTGAATGCTTGAGCTCCATATTTTGATATAGCTTCTGAAATATATAACGAATCACATAATAAAATATCAGAAACCTCATATGAGGAAACTAACACCAAATCCCTATCAATAGTTTTGAAGAGAAAGTGCGGTACTTGATTTTTCACACCGGAATTGGTGAGAGCAGCTACAAGCATGACTGAATGCTTTTGGATTTTAAAATATGAACCAAATAATATCATATCAGAAATTAAATCAGATCTAAACAGGTTCAAAACAGATCCAAAACTGTGAAATGGAATCAAATCCCCAGCAGAAGTTTTGTAGGAGACTTGCGGTAGTTGTTTCTTCACACCATTGATGAGAATAGCTACAAGCGGTACTGAAAGATTATGAATTTGATATATTAAACAAATAAATATCAGATAATATATAAATAATATCATATCCGATCCAATAAGGTTAATATCAGATTCAAATAAATGGTTAACCGAGACGGTGGATGCACAGCTTTCTTCTTCTTCAAAATTCTGAATTTTGGTGCATGCAATCCTGCGGGAATTTGCTGGAAAAACTAAATCATGGGGAGTGAATGGATCACTTTGGTAATATATTATTTCTTCCAAAATATCCAAGGTATCACATATTTTCACACCAGCAGCAACATTAGAGGAAGAAAAATCAAATTTCTCTTCACTTTCGGAAGCAATTACTGGTAAATTTTGCACAGAATTTAAAGGAAAATCACCGGTGAATGTTTGCATGGAAGTGCAGAAGAATTTTTCTTCAATATCAGAGATTTGAATGTATTCTTATGTTTCAGCAATATGAGAAGATGAGATATCAGAGATCTCATGGACTTCCGAAGCATCAGGAGAAGGAGTCACTGCATGGAGACTGTCTTCAATTCGAATTGACTATGTAGAAGCTTCTGCTTCATCTTCATCTTGAACAACTTTATCAGAGAGAGTAGAGGCCGAGACTTTTGAATCAAGGATAATTATGGTGCTGGATGTGATCCATGTGCTTCCAAAGTTTCTGTCCAATCTTGTCCAGATTTCCTGTGGATCTTTGATAGATCTACTAAGGTAGTGCATGCTAGGAGAGAGAGCCAGTTCCATCATTTCAAAGGCTACATCATTTGTATTTAGCCAGTCATATTCACTCTCAAAATAATTTCTACCGAATCCATCAGACACCCAAAAGAGTTTTCGTCTATGCAGAAATCCAATCATCTTCACCTTCCATTCAAAATAGTCTTAGGATCGGGTGAGAAGAGGAACTGATGAATTCATTTCGAAGTTGTACCTGCAAAACAAAAAAAATGATCCAGTAGGAGATCTGAGGAGGAGGAGTGACTTTTCCGATGAGGCTTTGATACCATGTAAATTTGAGCATATAGATCTGTAGAAAAATACACAACTCACAAAGAAGATCTCACAATTTACTCAGCAATTGAAGAATGAAACAGTGCAAAAGGCTTGCAGCTATGAATGCTTTCATTAATCAAAAAAGTAATCTGAATGATAATTACAATGAAGTAAAATGGATTTAATAGCCACAAGCAATTCGAATCCACATGAGGAAGTTCGAATTGATTAGAATCTACTTGACTGTAGGTAACCAAGACTTGTCTAAATCACTATCAGAGGACCCAGTAGTTAACTATCCTTGTCTAAACCATAACTGGAGTTCATCAGAGCTCTAAAACACAACTCAAGTGTTACATTCAGTGTTGACCAATGGTTAGCTGAATGTGGTAGGTGAGAAATGCACCCCACATGTGTGCAGTCAAGTAAACCTAGCACTAACTGAATATGGAGGACTTGAACTGGAAGTAACTGACTCCCAACTTAGTTTGACTAGTCATTAACTGAAGTGAACTGACCTTGGTTGGTTTCGACACTCCCAGTGGCTTCCTAAATTGTAGGGATTGATCTAGGAGGCTCTTAAACTTATGCAATCAAGTGCAATAAGTGGCAGTGAGCCTCAATTAGTGTTCCCCACACTTTATTAACTGAAACATGTGCCTCAATTAGGTCAATTTTACCCAATGGTGCGAATGACTATAAATAGACTGGATGGACTCCTGATTTAGACATATGACCAAATTTGGACAAGGGAGGATTAATAATCCTAAAAAAAGGGAGTATGATGCTCCACTTAAGAGGGAGTGATTGTAGAAGATCCTGAGGTTTGATATGGTACGACATGATGGATAGATTACTGATGACTCTAGGCCTTACTGAGAGCAAAGAAGATTCCAACCTTTGCTTCAAGGTTGAAAGCGAAAGACCAGTGATGCTCCTATTATGTGTTGATGCACTATTTTCTAGGCATGGAGGTGTGGCAGAATGCAGATGGAATCTTCCTTGGACAAGGGAAGTATGCAGTAGAGATCCTAAAGAGGTTCGGGATGATCAGCTACAAGGCCATGACCACACTTATGGAATCAAACATGAAGCTATTGAGTGATGCTTCATTAGATATGGTTGATACTACGATGTATCATCAGATGATTGTATCTTTGATGTATCTAATGAACATGAGACTAGACATTTGCTTTGCTGTGGACACCTTGAGCCAATTCTTAAGAGATCCGAGACATGTTCACTTGACTGCTGGAAAGAATATTTTGAGGTACCTAAGGGGGTACAATTGATTATGGGCTCAAGCATGAGGTGAATCAGAAGATTAACATGGAAGGTTATGTTGATTCAGATTGGGCAGGCAGTGCCATCGATAGGAAGAGCACTTCAGGGTGTTGCTTCAGTATGGGATTATGTGTGATCTCTTGGTTTAGCAAGAAGAAATCCTATGTGGCACTAAGTAAATTTGAAGCAGAGTATGTCATAGCTTGTTCATCTAGTTGTGAGGCAGTATGGCTACGAAAGCTAATATCTAATTTATTTGATCTCTAAATGGATGCTACTTGTATACATTGTGACAACCAGAGTTGTGTGAAGTTGCCACAGAATCCAGTGTTCCATGACAAGTTGAAGCATATCGAGATTAAGTATCACTATATCAGGGATATGGTAGAGGGGAGCAGTGAAGTTCCAGTATGTTGCGATGGAGGAACATATAGCTGATGTGTTGACAAAGCCATTGGCTAGGGTGAAGTTTGAGTACTTCAGGGAGAAGCTTGGTGTTCTCCAGATAGAGGTTTCCTCCAAAGGGAAATGATAAGATCCAAATCCATTCTGAAATGGTGAGAGGATTAGTTCCTTCCATGGTATGATATAAGGGCTGATCCATTCTGTCATGGTGAGAGGATTGGTTCCTTCCATGTTAGATATGAGTGCTAAGCTATTCTGATGTGACTGTAGGATTGGTTCCTACATGATCAGAAGTAAGTGCTAAATCTCATTCTTGGAATGGAGGTGCATGGTCAGTTACTAGGTAACTCGGTCTGGGACTGGGGGCCATTCTGATATGACTATAGGATTGGTTCCTACATGATTAGATGTGAGTGCAAGCCCTTCTGACATTGGTTGTCAGATGTAAGTGCAGAGCCCTTTCGGCATGAAGGATTGGTTCCTTGCATGGTCGAATATAAGTGCTAAGCCTTTTTGACATTGGTTGTCAAATGTAAGTGCAGAGGCTTTCAGCATGGAGGATTGGTTCCTCACATGACCGAGTGTAAGTGCTGAGCCTTTCCGACATTGGTTGACGAATGTGAGTGTTGGGATTTTCTGATAGGGTTGTGGGAGGTATTCCCACATGGTGAGATGTGAGTGTTGGGCATGCCTTTCTGATATGATTATAGGATTGGTTCCTACATGATCAGATATAAGTGCTAGGCAGGCCATTATGACTTAGGGTCAGATATAAGTGCTGGAAGAAGACCTACATGGAGGATAGGCCTACAACCAGCATGAAAAAGGGTTGGATCTATAGAACTTCCTATGATGAGAAGAATTGTGAGATAGCACCCGTGATGATGATCCAACAGTGATGATCCAATAGTGATGATCCATATCGAGTGATGATCCATATCCAGTGATGATGATCCAGATCAAGTGATGATATAGATCTAGTGATGATGATCCAGATCCAGTGATGATCTAGATCCAGTGATGATGATCCAGATCGAGTGATGATCTAGATCTAGATGAAGATGATGAGAAATCAATGATGATCCAAATGATATGGAGGAGAAGACTTGTGCTGATAAATTGTGTTGAGAGAATACCTTCCTAGTTAAGAGGGAGTGCTGATGTAATTGTAACTTCAGAATGTATTCATCCTTATATCTTATGTATTGTACCCTGATGCTTATTCTGGGATGTGCCTATAATGTATTTGAGTCATGTCATACCCTGATGTTTATTTCGGGAAGTTTTTATAATGTAAACAAGTCATGTAAGGTCATTGTGGGTAACCCTCCGATTGGTAAAGGGTTAAAGTCCCCATAGTTGTGGGGCCCTAGGGTTATTAGAATATCTTAGAGAAGTTGACCCTAGGTGAGTCATTTTGAGTCGAGGAAATAGTCCCCACTATTGTGTTAAGGATAACCCTCCTTGTTGGTCGGAGGAGGCAAAGTCCCCACAAGTTGTGGGGCTCTAGGGTTATTAGACACTCTTAGAGATGTTGGCCCTAGTAAGTAATTGTTAAGTGATTCCAACATGTTGGAGTGGGTTTCAATTAAATGAAAGAATATAAATAGAGAGTGAGTCTCTCTATTTATCACACACACACTCACTCATTGGGGTGCATGAGTGAGAGGAGAAGTTGCTGGGACAAGAGAGAGACTACTGCTGTCGGGAGATCATCTTTATGTTTTCAGGTTTTACTTTTGGTGTTCATTCTATCTCTTAGGAAGTTGCGACGTTTTCTCCTTTATGGTTTCCCCAAGGAAAATTATTTGTGTCTCTTGTCTCTTGTGTTTTATTGCTGTGCATGTTATTCTCTCAGTTAAAGATCCTAAGATCATAATGCTAGCTTGGATGATAAAAATATAACACTTTGTTGGCATTGTTCATATCTTCTACATACTAATGAGATACCTTCTTCACCCATATATTCTTGTGTACAATCGACTGAACTGTGATGGTGTTGTTTACATTTTCTGCATATTTATGAGATACATTATTTTTCAATGTTTGAGCAAAAATTAAAGATGCTTGAACTTTACAACTTTTGATAATCATTTACAATATATGTTAATCTCATAAAAAAATTCAATCAAATTAAAAATTCAATCCATAAGACATAGGATGTATCCTGGGAAAACCATCGAAACTCGAAGGATGAAAAACCCAACAATTCTTTGAGTAGTATAGATAATTCCAGAGAATGGTTTTTAATACATTAGCCAATTGTTTGATAAGAGATATCAAAGCAGCAATAGAGAATAAAGATAACTAGAAACACTTTCTGAGCCTTTCCAAGTGCATAACACTTTAATAACAATATTTTAATTGCACAAAAGAAGAGGTAGTGAATGGTTTCATGCTTTTGGTGGACTATGTGTGCTAAATACTTCACCATACCCAACATTAGTGCCAACCTAGTCTTGGTATCAAATTGGCACACCAATTTGTCTTCCATGTAGAAGATATGTGCCTTCCTTCTTTCACTAGGATTTAACTACCTTTAACTAAATGTGAACTAACTGAACTGAATGTGAGCTTGATTGACCTAAACTCAATCATTAACTAACTGCTTGAATACTAGTTAGGATTGTAACTAGATGTCCTTAGTGTTGCACAACCAGTTCCATCTATGAACAAACACTTTGCATAAATCAAGGAGATATTCCTTAATTAACTAAAACTTGTTTTCCACAACGGATCCTTAACTTATGTCTTAGTAATTTGAGTTCACTAAAGGTATATCATAGTAAATTCGAATCCTTACTCTTTCTCTATGCTTATCTCATTTATCATTAATTAAATATTGCATGGTCCAAATGTATATTAATTAATTTAACCATCTTATCATATAATACTAAGAATAATTGATCCACATACTTATGATCACACATATTACCCCATGCCATATAGTCACATTCTAAAGTATATCAATCTGAGGGTACCTAAGCCCTAAAGGATATTTATAACATTTAGTGACCATGACTAGTAATACATCACATAGTATAATCACTTTACAAAATAAAGTACACCACCTCACAATATGATGATATTTTTAGGACTTTATATTACTCACAAGTCTATTGTCCTAATATTACTCATAAGACTAACTTAATATTACACACAAGTTTACTGACTTGATATTACTCACAAGAATCATCTTGATACTCACAATATTTTCAACATCACCACTTCAATCATATGAGGATATTTGTAGGAATTTATATTACTCACAACTCTTATGTCTTGATATTAATCACAAGACTGGAGAATGAATCCTGATGTTGTAATCTCAACACTCACTCTCAGTGAGGGAGACATTCTCTGCCATACCAAGCTTATAATGAAAGTGTATGAAATCAGTCACTAATAGAGGATTTCTCAACACATATTCAATCTACTCATAAGTAGCTATGTACTGAATTTTTACAATACCTTTTAGAACCATGTATAAAATGAAGTGATACTTTATTTCTATGTGTTTCGACTTGTCATGAAACATAGGATTTTTGGAAATCTTTATACAACTTTGGTTGTCACACCTGATCACTATAGGCTCTAGATTTACAACGGACAATCCTCCAAGAAAATTTCTAAGCCACACTGCTTATCTGCAAAGAGTACTAGCAACAATGTATTCAGCCTCTATGGTGCTTTAGGAAACTGAACCTTGCTTTCTACTAAACCACGATATCATAGAAGAACCAAAACTGAAACAATAACAAAAAGTGCTCTTCTGATCAACAATCCTTCCACCTTAATTAGGATCAGTAAATCCAAGCAATAATACTCCACCATTGGAGGCATACCTGAGTCCATAAGAAATTGTATCACGGAGGAACCTCAAAACGTGCTTACCTACAACCCAGTGTTTGTATCTAGGATCAGTCATAAACTGACTCAAAATGCTAACTTCATATCAAATTTCTAGCCTCAAATGTATCAAATACATGAACGATCCAATCAGTTGTTGGTATAATGTGGGGTCCACCAGATTCGATCCAGTTTTAGTCTGATGGATTTTCCTCAAATTGGAATCCATAGGAGAATTCATGGATTCATAGTCTACCATGCCAAATCTACACAAGATGTCCACATTGTACTTCCCTTGATATAGAAACCATTATCATCATTCTTCTGCCAAATATCAAGGCCTAGAATGTAGTGCATAACACCTAAGTCTTTCATCTCGAACACTAAGGTAATCTCCCTCTTACACTCAACAATGAAACTTTCCTCTAGAGTGAGGAAAATTTCATCAACATATATAACCAATATCAATGGTTGGTTCTCTACTACTTTGAAGTACAAGTTTGAATCTACATCAATCTTCAAGAAACCCAGTTTCTAAAGATAACTTTCTATTCTAGCATACCAAGCTCAGGGAGCTTGTTTTAACCCATACATGGATTTATTCAACTTGCACAAATGGGACTCCTTCCCATGTATCACAAAACCCACAGGATGATCAATGTAACCCTCTTTCTCAACCTCACCATTGAGGATGGAATTCTTAACATCCATCTGGTGAAGCTTCTATCCCAATGCTGATGCAAGTGAAATAATAGATCTAATAGTGATATACATGGCCACTAGAGAAAAAGTCTCCTCATAACCAATCCCCTTTTTCTAAGAAAATCCACAGGAAGCTAACATGTATTTGTACTTGTCCACATTGCCATCTACAATATGTTTTATCTTGTAAGGCCATCTAGAAGTTACAACTAAATTCCTCTCAGGTCTAGGAACAATATCCCAAACATCATTCTTCATAATATAATGATATTCCTTTGTCATACCATCTTTCCACACTTTTTGTTATGCAGCCTCTTCATATGATGAAGGCTCTGAATCATTGATGTTTATCATCAATGAAACATATCTTGAATACCTATCAGGATGTTTGTTCTCTCTATAATATACCATTGGTTCTCCATGCTTCTTGGAATATCTCAATACATCTAGGCACCATGCTGACCTACTATTTGCAAGAGTTTCATCAACTAGTTCGATTGGTTCATAAATGAAAGGCAGATATGCATGTTCTGTTGGATTTTCCCTCTGAAGATCAGAAGGGAAAGCATCATCATCATGATCTTCTAATATAATAGCTTTTGGTACCCAAATATACCCCACCAAAATGTTTGAGGTTCCAGCAGCACGCGTGTTAAGAGAGACCCTGATTTTCACATTCGAAAAATCCATTGACATCTTTTCCAAAACCATGAGCATTCCATTTATCCCGAGATTCATTAGTCATGAAATGGACAAGAATTATTTTGACCTGGAATATGTTATTGACCCATTTTAATAGTGTTGAAACTAGTCATAACTTGCATAAACCATGAATTCATGATGAGTTTTTCCTAAGCCATTGGGAGTAGCATAAGTTTAAAATGCCAAGTTTTCGACACTGAGCATTGAATATAGGATTTCTCTAGTTTTTAGGAATAATATAACCAACAAATTTCCAGATGGAAAAATACTTGGAAAAATATCAACATCCATATTCTTATGGCAGCATTCATTTGATATCCAAAATCTCAGGTAGAACATAAACAATTGAATTTGTTCCCAATCGAACGCATGAAAAAAAAATGTATTGTTTCGAGAGTATCCACATTATGGAGCTTGAAGTAGTCCAGATTTTCTAGATTAGTTCCCAAGTGGAAAAAATACAACGAAACAGACTCATATTTTGAAAACTGAATATTAGCACAACATTATTAGGAAAAATCAACATTTTGAAGACTATATGAGACAAAAGCAATTAGAAAATGAACATCTTCTATCAAATTATAAACATATCAAATTACCATTGTCAGAGTGCAGAGAACCGAAGAAAAGGTTTTTCCAATCGTTGTGTTTATAGCACCAAGAATTCATGGAATATTACATAACCTTTAGAGATCACAAGTGTCAATCCCTGAGATGTTGGAAAAGATAAAGGCGTCATTATCTTCCAATCGAAGTTGAGATCAAAATTGTGAAAGGAATATGCTCATTAAAGATATAATATTGGGCTACTCATTTTTCAATTTTCTGTTGTTAAAATTCATTGTTGCGCAAGAGATAAACGTGAACACATATTTTGAAAACTTTAGAAGAAGCAAAAATTTGGACAAGTTGATTCTAGATCCATATTTTCAGGCTCAAAATAGAAAATCACAAGTTATCTTCAGATTTTTTTGTAGAGGATCGATTGAACAATTCCAATTATCTTGTGTTTAAATCCATATTTTATTTTATGTATTTAGTTTGTAATTTTTTTTATGATTGTAATTTCTATAATTTGGAGAGTTGAAAATGTAAAATGGGAGAGAGGTTCTAGCCTAGTGTCTTGACCAGACTAACCAGTTTAAACTATATTTTATCTAGATGTTATGCAGTCTTGATTAGACTGGTTTTAGTCATGACTTTCTTCATAATGATGTTTTCTTTATGAATTCCCATGCTAGGTTTTAGTTTTTTAGATTCCATAATTAGAATGTTTTTCTAAACATTGTATTTTATGTTAATGTGTGGATGGAATACTTGTTATTAATGTGTTGATGGACTATCACATGTTATCAACCTGCTCTATCATTGATATATTTCTTTCCTTAGTTTGATCATCCATGTTATTTACAGAAATATGATATTTTTAGTGGCCCTATGCTTTCCGTGTTTATAAATATCACTTGACCAATTGCACAACTATTTTACAAATTCAATCATCCAATCTTAGATGCCTAAGCTTTGTTCTTTAGCAGTCAGGTACATATTTTAGGAAAATAGGATCCTTAGCTTCCTCTTTCTCTAGATCACATTAAATCTCTTTTGACCACTTGATGCTTCCTCCTCATTGAAAGTCACATCCCAAATAACCTCAACATGTCTCTCACCAGGTACATATATTTTGAATTCCTTGGAGGTCTCACTGTAGCCCACAAAAGTTCCCTTATTTCTAGAAGAGTCCATCTTGGTTCTCTTGTCTTTTGGTATGTGAATATACACATCACAATGGACATCCAAATATATGAAGATGTGAAATGTCTAGTTTCTCACCAGTGAACACCTATTCAGTTGTTTTATCATCAATAATTGTATGCAGACTTATTTTATGTATGTACACTGTTGTACTAGTGACTTCTTCCCATAAATATGAAGATAGATCCTAATCATGTAACATGGGTTTTACAGCCTCACAAAAAGCTATGTTCTTTCTCTATACAACCCTATTCTTTTGTGGGTTGTAAGAAACTGTTAATTGTATACATATACATGCATCACTGTTATATCTAAATCCCATCACCACCATGTGATGAGACCCTTAACTTCCATGTTTGCCCTTAATCCCAGCACTTGGAGTGGAAACTTGCTCTGTTTGTCAATTCTACTTGAAAAAACCTAGCACCATGCTTACCCTATCGTTGCTGAGTAGTACCTTGCTCAGCACCACCTGTATACTTTTATAGAGAAGTGATGCCACTACCTATGGTCTTTGGTATTAAAGCGATTCTCATCTAAACCACTATGTCATAAGGGAACAAAAGCAATACCCTGGGTAAAATGGGAAAAAGAGAAGTTTCTTGAGGCTTCTAGAACTTGAGTCTTGTGTCCTCCCTTATCCCTATCATTATGGGTTATTTTTAGCTCGATATCTCCCATAGTAGGATCTTGGAGCCACCTCACCCAAAATTCTCTCAACTATTCCTATCCATTGAGCCTTATAAACACAAGCTCATATCCATAGTTGAGGGGGAGAACTATAGAGGTGTTGTTATGCTATTGGGTTGACTACCTAGTCCAAATCATTGGAGAGCATAGAGAGCAAATTTGGAGCTTATGGGGATGAAGTGTTTGTCTCATGGAGGGTCTTGTTGACACTAAGGCAATGGTTGTAAGCTTATCCATACATTCTTAATGAAAAGCTGATTTTTGTCCCACATTACTGCTGCTTTGATTTCACATGTACATGTTGCTAGATTCCTTAGTCACTAGCATGGATAAGTAGATGATTTTCTATAGCTTTCATGTGCTTGTATGTTTGATATGTTTGCAGGTACATAGGTTCACGATCGAAGCAGTATTCAAGGTGTCTACATCCTTTGTCCTTCACTCTTTTGTTCTAGATTTGAACCATTCAGACCAAAGGAATAGCTTATGTCCTCAGAAGGTGCAATATTCCTGATAACAAATCTAGCGACTCCATTGGGGAATAGTGAAAATCTCAGTTGATCTGATCTTCCTCAGTCCTTGAACTCTTGTACAAATCCAGGCTCCATCTCCAACTCTCTTCAGTTAGATATGCCATCTAACTTAGTGAATTTTGGTTTGAAACTTTCATATCTGTTCAGATATGAACTATGCCAAATTTATATGCTCTTTTTTACTGTCAATTCATCAAATTTTGCCTTGATCTGATCAATTTCTAACTTCATTGTTTGTTCTCCTTGTGGTTTGGATCTATTCAGGGAACCGCACATGTGCTATTGGCAACAAGAGGTGCCACTTTCTGAACTCTGTTATCCATAAGTGATGCCACCTCTTGAGTCCTGTTATCCAGAAGCAGTGCTCATCTAGAACTGCTCTATCTATACCCCTCTAGTGTGGTGCTAGGTAGGCCTTGTTCCAGAACTAGTTTTTCATCATTTTTTGCAAAACAATTGAGTTTGTTTTCTTTTAGCCCTGCACTGTCAGGATTGTGTGTTAGAATCTAAATGCTCATGGTTGGAAATTCTATGGTAAATGATTGGTTTGATTGAAGAATTCAAAAGCTACACCAGGCTTGTTGATTATCCATTTGCTTCCATGCTTGTTGGTTGTGATTTTGAAAGGAATTTTTTGAAAGATTTGGTTTCAGTTAGTTCTCTTTTCATTTCTTTTATAAAGATTGAAATAAAAGCCATTTGATTAGCATCTTGATTTCATTTTTTTTTCATAGAGAACTTCTTTTTGCTTTTAGAAAATAATTTTTTTTATTGAGATTAAGTCATTATCATTATTGAGCATAAGGCATTGGATCTCTGATTATCCTCACAAACTTTCAGGTTCTTTGTGTTCTTTTGTCTCTCTTGCATTAGTACTCTCTCACCAAAAGAGAAAAATAGTGCAGTTTTAAGTTAGATCTATCTATGTTTTAAGAAAAATAAAAAAATAGAGTGCATATGCATGTAGAGTGTTTGTTGTTTTTCTTTTAGGAAAAAGTACTCTTACCATTTTTATTGCTTTCAAAAAAGAAAAATGAGTTTGGAATGTGTTTCTTGTCTTTGATTTTGATTTGTTCCAAATAGTTGTTTGGGAATTTTTGGTTTTAAAAATGAAAAGAAAATACTCTCTTTCCCTCCCATAGGTAGGCATACCATGAACGGTAAAGTGAAATATTTGCATCTACATTCTGCATGGTTTTACTTTTTTCTGTAAAACTTCCATGCATTCACCTAACCGTCCAGTTTAAAATTAACGGTAGTTATAGGTTAAAATTTACATAGCAATTTGAGTGATAGGCTAGAGACATGTTCGAGCGTCATTAAGTGTAGGAGTTATCGTTACTTGTCTCCATTACATCCTGGGACTCGCGGGGTTCTTCCATGTATTGTCGGTATATCGAACGACCTTTCACGTACCATTGAGGTATATAGAAAGGTACTTCACGTACTCAATTGTATATAGGAAGGCCCCTTGTGAACGGTTATGCATTAGACAACACTACTACTGATTTGAGCTCCCACGTACCTTTCGTATATCAGGAGACCCCACTAGGATACCTTATCTATTTGAGAAAATCCCTTTAGCCGTCTTTCTTGGAGCCATACACCGAAAATAGCATTCGGGGAGATTACTACACACGTACCCTTGAGGTATATCGCAAGTGGCACCTTCTTGACAATCCTGGTGAGAGATCTGACTATCTGAACTCCTCCTGTCATTTAAGTTTGCTTGTTTGGCCTATAGCTTGAGTAGGGAAATTTTTGGTGTGTTTTCTAGTTTTGAGACCCTAGGTTAGATAGGAACTATACAAAATGGCTGAGCTAAGATAGTCCATAAGAGTACGGGGATTTCCACCTGATTTTATTCCTATTTCAGGAGAAAATCCTATGGAAGATATTGACCAAGGATATGCTACCAACTCCCAAGCGGGAGAAAATGTGGTTGTAGAAAGAGAAGGTTCATATCCTTCGCACTCACCTCCCTTGGTCCAACAACCTTCTCGGGGTAATATTTCATTCCATTCTCCCATAGAAGGTCATGTTGATGATACTACCCATCCATATTATGGTCTCAATGCTCCATTTTGGTATGCCTCTATAGGACAAGCCATTGCCTCATTTGGCACCTGTTTAAACTTTTTTGAAGAAGTTTCACCAAATGAAGAAGAACGTAGACAACACTAGGTAGCTATTCTCCATGCATAAGAAATTGAGAAGAAAATAGATAACATATTGGGAACACCACCACCACATTCTGCAGTTGTTCCTGTGGGATATTGTTCACTTGTCTATTCTATGAGACCCATTGAACCAATTCTAGATCGCACTATGACTCCAAATAATCTAGGTCAAACTTCCAACCCCATCGCCTCCCATATTATGTCTATTCCCAATCCTCCTGGGTCTTCTGCATATGGGGCTTGTTACCACCTAAGTTGTACTTAGTGGTTTTTATCAAGCGAGCCCAGTGAACCGGATAGGGTTAACTTGTTCGGACTTAAACAAGACCTTTGGAAGTACTTCTGAGAAGTGCTTGTTGTATCATATCACATGTTCATACCCCATGGGGGGATTGTAATAAATGTTCTAACATGATAGTGTCTGTAAAAGACTCGGTCTCTTAGACTTCATTTGTCAATCCGATCAGCCCGGGGTTTTTTCTCCCTTGGTTATTATTGGTTGTTGAACAAACGACTGATAATTTCTGATTTTTTTCACTCCATACCTCCAAAGTTGGGGTGGTTGGCTTGGCATTTAGGCCTATTGAGGTTATTAGAGTCTATGTGTCAATGTATAAGCATGCTAGACATCATTTTTGAGTCATATGAACATGTCTAAGTCCCCCTAGGTGTTTTTCAATTTTTCAATTTTTTAGTTTTTTTAGTGTTTTTTATTAAATTTTAATTTTTCCAAAACTTAGGCTATTTTTTAATAGTTTAATTGGAAAAATTGATTTTGTAATAAAAGTGGGCCAAATAATCAGTTTCAGTCATGTAGGTGCTCATTTTCAAGCTAAGAGCACCATGCAAACCCACAGACTCACTGTTTCCTAGTTTTGAGTGATTTTCCATCACTCAGGTCAGAAAGCCCCAAAAATCAATTATTGATTATTTTAATTAATAAATTGATGAATAATGGAGCAAATCCAAATCATAAATCAATGGATTCTCAGCCGATTTGATTGAAATCAGTCAGATCTGAAGCAGATTGACTGGATCTGACAAATCCTTGACTGAAGGAGGTGATCAAATCAGATCCAGAGTTGATCTTGAGCATCCTTTATGAGGAATTTCGCCCTCCCTCTCTCCTCAACACGTTTTTGGCTCAACTAGATGATTTTTGGTGGATTCTTCAGTCAACAGGTTGAGGTGTGAGTCAGATCAGCCCCTCGATTGACAGTTGCACTCAGTGAGACTCAGATCTGGCTCAGCTAGACACAGATCAGGCATTAATGGACTATCCATCAGTTGATTTCACTTGATTCCATGAGGAATTTTTCCCCCCCTAGGCTAGATGGCCTGTAAATTGTATAAATCCAAGCACAGCAGCCTCTTCCAAGCTAGTTAGAACTGGGATTGAGGTGTTGTTGCTCTTGTACTGTATTGTTTTTTCATTCTGGAATAAAGAAGCTTTGGAGGCAAGATCTATGGTGTAATGCTCTTCATGTGTGGATGTTGATTGTCAAATGCTTATGAGGTATAATCTGCTTTTGTTTATCATTGCTTTGCTGGTTAATTGTTGGCCTTGAAGGAGAGAGCTCCCTCCTGTCAGGGTAAGAGTTTATTCTAGTTTGATTTATGCTCTTACTACTGCTTGTTCTAGATCTATTGGATTTGTATGTATTTTAAGTTTAATTGCATGCTTTCCAATCATCTCTTTCGGCAGCACCTATGTTTTAACCATCTATCTGTGCAAAAAATTTTAAGTTGCAGATGATCTCGCTGGTAGAATAGGTTGAGCTGGTTTGAATCTTCCTCATCTTCAGTATATTACAAATGACATATTCCCTCGGTGTTCCACCAAAGCGGAATCCAAAGCCCAACATTTCCAGGCTTCAAACACTCTTTCTCTCTCTTCCTCCTTTTAAAAATTATTAAACTTTCCTCAAACTGGTTACCTTAAGGTTTCTTTTTAAATATGATCTATCTCATAAATAAAAGCATACATATATATTATTAGCAATATACCTTCAAATTTCTAGATCTTAGTTTCATTGTGCACTTAAAGTTCAAATTCAAGAGATCTAGCTAAAATTGCCTTAGTTTCGCAAGTAGTTTATTGAAAAATTAATAGCTTGCTGTTAAGGTAGTTTATTTTGCTTTTCAATAATTTCAATATTCTGCAATCAGTGCTTTTAATTGGCTGCACAAACAGCAATCCAAGATCCCAAGGAAATCTTTCTTTCCTTGGTTCCTTTTTCGTCGGTT
The DNA here is from genome assembly GCA_001517045.1 of Pseudotsuga menziesii. Lineage (NCBI taxonomy): Eukaryota > Viridiplantae > Streptophyta > Pinopsida > Pinales > Pinaceae > Pseudotsuga > Pseudotsuga menziesii. The sequence continues at coordinate 163,750 of LPNX010408631.1, read as the reverse complement.
TAGCTAGTTTAATTTCATTAATTTTTTGAGATAAAGTAGGCTGACCCAAAGGCACTCTTAAAGTGCTTTGGGGAATTTTTTTTTCTAATTCTCTATATTTCATTTAGCAGGTTTGACAGAGAATAAACGAATCCGCTGTCCAAAGTGGCTTTTGGAGCGCTCAAATCCCCCCAGGGGTCTCTCTTTTGTCACATAATTTGTAATTTTTTGGTATAAACTGTAATATCTTGGTTTCAGCCTATATAAGGACCAAGAAAGCTATGTTTTATCAGTGCTTTGATATTTTAACCTCTGTAATAAAATCATCCTTTGAATAGGCTCTTTCGAGCCCTTTCCCCATCCCCCCTGGGGGGATTCGCGTCGGTGCCATTTTCGTTGTTTTCTGCTTATTTCCTTTCACTAGAATTGATCTGATTTGCAGGGTAGTATATTTGATCTTGTTGTTAATTCCATATTCCATATATTACTTTCAAAAGTAGTCATAATACTTACCCCACGATTTCTCGAGTGACCCGAAAGGGGAAAGAGATTCGTGGTAGGATTAATCAGAAAACCATATTTGTGTAGTTGTTTTTTTATCATTTTTTTTCAGCAGATTTAAAATTAACCCCTCCTTGATTCCCCGATTGAGATCCACTTGGATCGAAAGAGGTTCTTGGAGGCTTTTCTTTTAAACAAGAACACATCTCTTAATAACTTATTAAAATTTACAAGACTCCAGTGTGTATGATCTGCACTTGGATGCAGTCCGTTCGATCAATCAAGCTGTATCAAAATCACTTGGGTGACTAGCATAATTAGGACTCACCCTCCCCAATTAACAAACCATCAGGTGAAAATCCAACACCTTGATCAAACCTTTACGGTGGCAAAATACCCAAAGGAAGTGGCAACCTACTGAAAAGTGACCTCGGGGCGCTGATCTCTGTCACACCCTAACGGGTGCGTTACGAACACAGCCCCAAAGACTCCATTTTAGCCCACATATTCCTTGCGGGTAGCCGTATAGGCTTTGTTTTGGACATACTCCAAGTACTCTCGGGTATATCTGGAGTCCCCCTTTAGCCTATTTTAATCAATTCATACTTCATTTTTAACTTAAAACATACCAAGATGCAATCACAAAACATTTATTCCAAACACATGCAAGCACACTGATCTCTTTTGAGTCCATTATTAAGGCACTGGTCTTTTTTGCTTCATATATATATTGTGTATCAACTTTGTGCTTTCGTGTGTATCTTTGTATCTTGTCATATTGATTGTTTAGAGTTAAAATTTTCAAACTCCTAAATAATTGTTTCAGTACAACATCATTACACTAAGAAATCATCCTTAGTAACTTAATAGGGTCTACCCGCCCTTGGCTTCATTAGGAGTTGAGCCTAAATGGAGGAGTCAAGAACACGGTGACAGCCTTGACTCGAGACTTGCCCCCAAGGACACACTGAGTGGCTTGAAGATTTCTGCCACGTGATCCAGGTGTGTGAAAAGGCGGCAACACTTTTTGGCGCCGCTGCTGGGGATAAATATTTTTATTCCCGAGTATGAATTAGCTTAACTTTTTTCTAAACAACTAAAAATATAAAAAAAACTTTTGATTGATCTAGTCTTTAAAAAACATAAAAATTAAAACTCGATCCATCTGGCGACTCCACTGTCTAACATCCCTTCAAGAATTTCTACCTGAAGAAACCGTCAACAATTATTCAATCCTCTCCCTGATCCCGAAAGGTTTATTAGGGAAAGATTGAATAGGCAGACTTCTCGTAGAAACCTTGAGGATTTAGGAGACCAATCCATCTCAGATATCCATCACATATTTGTAGAGAGTCATGTTCACTAATCTCAAGAAATGAAGGAATTTTACAAACCCCTTGACTTTTCTCAGATAGCAGGTGCTCCTCATAACATTCCGAAAGATGCTATCAAGAAGCTCCCCCGATTCGAGGGAAATAATGATACCACTGCCAGGACTCATCTCTGAAAGTTTGAAAGGCACCTAGTCAGTTACTATGATGATGTTTCCTCTAACCATGAAGATATCAAAATGAAGCTCTTTGCATTATCCTTAGAGGATGATGCTACGGAATGGTATGAAAACCTTGATGATGATTCATATAAAACCCTTAATGAATTCCTAGCAGGTTTTAAGAAGAGATGGGGGGAAAATAAAGAACCAAGACATTTGCTTGTTGCCCTTCATAATATAAAGAAGATGGAGAGTGAAACCATGGATGAATTTAATACTAAGTTCAGGCGTGTGCTTGCGGACCTCCCTAGAGACATCAAGCCAAGCGATGCCTCCATCTTGATATATTACATCGAAGCTTTCACTGGTGATTTGAGATACCAATTAAGGGATAAAGATCCAGTCAATCTAAAAACTGCTCAAGATCTAGCCAAGAAAATAGAAAGGAATATGCAATCTTCGGGCAAGTCCAACATTTCGGGTTACACTAGGGGAAACACTTCATACAACAAAGAAAAGGGAAAATCTTTTGAATCAGAAGAAAAGCGAGCCTCTAAAGACCCCATGGAAAAGATAGCTAGCATGTTGGAAAAAGTGATGACTAGTCAGGACCAATTCATGAAAAAAATCCAAAACAAAATAGTCACACTTGAGAGAAATAGTGGACCTAGGAATTTTCAGCCAAAATAGAATCAAGTGTATCAAAGGAAGTTTCCTCAGCAAGAGCCTAGGATTCCAAACCAGTTAGGCTCAACTAACATGGTAGATGAAGTAATTCCTTGGTGTAGACCTTGTGAGCAATTCCACCCAGAAATCACTTGCTACATAGCAAATCAGATTATAGAACATGTGATGGCGGAGGTCAGTAATGAGGAAACAAATTCAAGCGAGCCTGATCATATATACATGGTAGGCCAGGCCTGCCCTTTGTCACCATATAAACAGTACAAGCCTGAGGATGAAACCATTGCAGAATCTTATAGTGAAAATTATGATGAAAACTGTAATATACATGATGGGACTCCTATGTGTTCTCCATATAATGATGACAGTCTAGAAGGTTTACTACCTTGTGACCTTTTCTCTGAAGAAGATGAGTATGAAAATGAGGACAAGTATAGCTTGGAGCATGATACAAGTGATGAAAACTCCCTTATCTCTGACAAAGATATTGATGAGGAGTCCTGGACATTCATGGAAAATCCGGTCAATGACATGAATAAAGAGGAAAATAATGAACCAAAAACTTTTGATGGTTTTGTTGATTTTTCTATCTATGGAATATCTAAAGGAGAGAGCATGGACCATGTGGCCTTGGAAAACTTTGATATCAAAAAGGAGCATGCAATTTATCCACTTGATCAGTCTGAGCCATATATCATTATCGGTAATGAAGACAAAGAAAACTTGATATCGGAACCTGATATCAGCAATGGGGAATCCATCACATCTAACATAGATGATGGTGATGACTATTGGGATTTTTGTGGATATCTTTTTAAGAATCCTATCTATGCTATATCTAGCGAGGGGAGTGTCTATTTAGAGATTTGTGGAAGTCCAATCTACTATAATTCCATAGAGGGAAGCATTAATCTGGAGACCTTGGAAAATCCTAGTATGGGAAAGCAGCATTCAAAACTCTTATATGATCATTCAGAGTCATATCATGCAGAGCCGCACAAGGGTATCAGTAATGAAGATATGGAGAAGCAGTTTTGTGAAAAGGGGAATGTGATGCAGTTATTAGAATATCAGTCTCAACTATCATCTTCACATATAGAGTTTTCTCATGACTTGGAGCTCCTTGGGGCTTATACAGTGAAATATCATCCGGTAAGCCTTGATGATCAGTATGATGGTGTAGTCAATTTGCCTCATCATTCCAATTTGTACATCAACCCTATCCAGTCATGGATAGAAGTAGCCTGTGCAGGCACTTACCAGTTTGGGAGGAAGTTTGATGATGTTATTCATGCCTACAATTTCCCATCCATCCCGCCCCTTCTGGATCATCATGCAGGTTTGCATTTTCTGAATAAAGTATCCTTACTTTGGCTGGTAACCAAAGATAAGGAAATTTTTTATTATGTTAATAAAATTCTTAGGTGGTTACATTGGATTTCTGATTACACTTAACCCTTTTTATATCATGCTTAGAGTAGGAAAATAAGCTCCTTGAAAGAGAGCATTTACTTTCTGCATTTCTATTTTATACTTAGCTATAATAAAACTTTTCTTCTTTTAGTTAGTTACATGTATTTTGTTTAAATAAATCAGCTTAATGGTTCATTTGGTTTTTTATAAAACTTGTGCTACTGAGGTTTTTCTTGTCAAGTTGAGATGTTTTTGCAGGGTATATAAACCAGAGATTCTGGTGTTCTTGTATCCTCTCCTTTCCTTAAAGACCAGATCGAGCACACGTCCCACAGTTGGAGCCAGAATGTTACCACCTAATTTGTACTTAGTGGTTTTTATCAAGCGAGCCGAGTGAACTAGACAGGGTTAACTTGTTCGGACTTAAACAAGACCTTTGGAAGTACTTCTGAGAAGTGATTTTTGTATCATATCACATGTTCATACCCCATGGGGGGATTGTAATAAATGTTCTAGCATGATAGTGCCTGTAAAAGACTCGGTCTCTTAGACTTCATTTGTCAATCCGATCAGCCTAGGGTGTTTTTTCCCTTGGTTATTATTGGTTGTTGAACAAACGACTGATAATTTCTGAGTTTTTCACTCCATACCTCCAAAGTTGGGGTGGTCGGCTTGGCATTTAGGCCTATTGAGGTTATTAGAGTCTATGTGTCAATGTATAAGCATGCTAGACATCATTTTTGAGTCATATGAACATGTCTAAGTCCCCTAGGTGTTTTTCAATTTTTCAATTTTTTAGTTTTTTACAGTGTTTTTTATTAAATTTTAATTTTTCCAAAACTTAGGCTATTTTTTAAAGTTTAATTGGAAAAATTGATTTTGTAATAAAAGTGGGCCAAATAATCAGTTTCAGTCATGTAGGTGCTCATTTTCATGCTAAGAGCACCATGTAAACCCATGGACTCACTGTTTCCTAGTTTTGAGTGATTTTCCATCACTCAGGTCAGAAAGCCCCAAAAATCAATTATTGATTATTTTAATTAATAAATTGATGAATAATGGAGCAAATCCAAAATCATAAATCAATGGATTCTCAGCCGATTTGATTGAAATCAGTCAAATCTGAAGCAGATTGACTGGATCTGACAAATCCTTGACTGAAGGAGGTGATCAAATCAGATCCAGAGTTGATCTTGAGCATCCTTTATGAGGAATTTCACCCTCCCTCTCTCCTCAACACGTTTTTGGCTCAACTGGATGATTTTTGGTGGATTCTTCAGTCAACAGGTTAAGGTTTCAGTCAGATCAGCCACCCAATTGACAGTTGCACTCAGTGAGACTCAGATCTAGCTCAGCTAGACATAGATCAGGCATTAATGGACTATCCATCAGTTGATTTCACTTGATTCCATGAGAAATTTTGCCCCCCCTGGGCTAGATGGCCTGTAAATTGTATAAATCCAAGCACAACAGCCTCTTCCAAGCTAGTTAGAACTAGGATTGAGGTGATGTTGCTCTTGTACTGTATTGTTTTTTCATTCTGGAATAAAGAATCTTTGGAGGCAAGATCTATGGTGTAATGCTCTTCATGTGTGGATGTTGATTGTCAAATGCTTATGAGGTATAATCTGCTTTTGTTTATCATTGCTTTGCTTGTTAATTGTTGGCCTTGAAGGAGAGAGCTCCCTCCTGTTAGGGTAAGAGTTTATTCTAGTTTGATTTATTCTCTTACTACTACTTGTTCTAGATCTATTGGATTTGTATGTATTTTAAGTTTAATTCAATGCTTTCCAATCATCTCTTTCAGCAGCACCTATGTTTTAACCATCTATCCGTGCAAGGATTTTTAAGTTGCAGATGATCTCGCTGGTAGAAGAGGTTGAGCTAGTTTGAATCTTCCTCATATGTAGTATCTTACGAATGACATAGTCCCTCGGTGTTCCACCAAAGCGGAGTCCAAAGCCCAACATTTCTAGGCTTCAAACACTCTTTCTCTCTCTTCCTCCTTTTAAAAATTATTAAACTTTCCTCAAACTGGTTACTTTAAGGTTTCTTTTTAAATCTGATCTATCTCATAAATAACAGCATACATAGATCTTATTAGCAAGATACCTTCAAATTTCTAGATCTTAGTTTCATTGTGCACTTAAAGTTCAAATTCAAGAGATCTAGCTAAAATTGCCTTAGTTTCGCAAGTAGTTTATTGAAAAATTAATAGCTTGCTGTTAAGGTAGTTTCTTTTGCTGTTCAATAATTTCAATATTCTGCAGTCAGTGCTTTTAATTGTCTGCACAAATAGCAAGCCAAGATCCCAAGGAAAGCTTTCTTTCCTTGGTTCCTTTTTCGTCGGTTTAGCTAGTTTAATTTCATTAATTTTTTGAGATAAAGTAGGCTGACCCAAAGGCACTCTTAAAGTGCTTTGGGGAATTTGTTATTCTAATTTACCTTCTTTCATTTATTAGGTCTGACAGAGAAGGAAGGAAGCCGCTGTCCAAAGTGGATTTTGGAGCGCTCAAATCCCCCCAGGGGTCTCTCTTTTGTCACATAATTTGTAATTTTTTTGTATAAACTGTAATATCTTGGTTTCAGCTTGTATAAGGACCAAGAAATATCTGTTTTATCAGTTCTTTTATATTGTAACCTCTATAATAAAATCATCCTTTGAATAGGCTCTTTCGAGCCCTTTCCCCATCCCCCCTGGGGGGATTCGCGTCGGTGCCATTTTCGTCGTTTTCTGCTTGTTTCCTTTCACTAGAATTGATCTGATTTGCAAGGTAGTATATTTGATCTTGTTGTTAATTCCATATTCCATATATTACTTTCAAAAGTAATCATAATACTTACCCCACGATTTCTCGAGTGACCCGAAAGGGGAAAGAGATTCGTGGTAGGATTAATCAGAAAACCATATTTGTGTAGTTGTTTTTTTTATCATTTTTTTTTCAGAAGCTTTAAAATTAACCCCTCCTTGATTCCCTGATTGAGATCCACTTGGATCGAAAGATGTTATTGGAGGCTTTTCTTTTAAACAAGAACACATCTCTTAATAACTTATTAAAATTTACAAGACTCCAGTGTGTATGCTCTGCACTTGGCTGTGGTTGCTTTGATCAGTCAAGCTATATCAAAAGCACTTGGGTGACTTGAATAATTAGGACTTACCCTGCCCAATTAACAAACCATCAGGTGAAAATCCAACACCTCGATCAAACCTTTACGGTGGAAAAATACCCAAAGGAAGCAGGAACCTACTGAAAAGTGACCTCGGGGCACCGATCTCTGTCACACCCTAATGGGTGCGTTATGAACACAGCCCCAGAGACTCCATTTCAGCCCACATATTCCTTGCGGGTAGCCGTATAGGCTTTGTTTTGGACATACTCCAAGTACTCTCGGGTATATCTGGAGTCCCCCTTTAGCCTATTTTAATCAATTCATACTTCATTTTTAACTTAAAACATACCAAGATGCAATCGCAAAACATTTATTCCAAACACATGCAAGCACACTGATCTCTTTTGACTCCATTATTAAGGCACTGGTCTTTTTTGCTTCATATATATATTGTGTATCAACTTTGTGCTTTCGTGTGTATCTTTGTATCTTGTCATATTGATTGTTTATAGTTAAAATTTTCAAACTCCTAAATAATTGATTCAGTACAACATCATTACACTAAGAAATCATCCTTAGTAACTTAAAAGGGTTTACCCCCCTTGGCTTCATTAGGAGTTGAGCCTAAACGGAGGAGTCAAGAACACGGTGACAGCCTTGACTCGAGACTTGCCCCCAAGGACACACCGAGTGGCTTGAAGATTTCTACCACGTGATCCAAGTGTGTGAAAAGGCGGCGACAGGGCTCAACATTCAATTCATATTTCATCAATACCTTCTAGTACCGAGGGGCAACCCCTGGCATGACCTACGTTATCTATCACTAGAATTGTACCTAGTCATGGAAATACCTCTAGTATAGAGCAATCTACAGTTTATGTCCCTCCTACCCACACAAATGTGGTTAACCCCCCATCCAGTTCAGGTCAGACCTTGGGGGCACTACTTGTAACCAATCAAACCTCTTGGGGGTATGGTTACACAACAAATCAAGTACCTATAGGAAACATTAATTATCCATCCAACCCTATAGAAATGGATTATGCTAGAATTCCATATCCTAGTAATACTTTCATGCCATAAGGACAACTTAACTAGTCCTACATGACAGCTATGGAGGGGATACTTATACATACTGGGGGGGGTGCCGAAGGACCACCTTATGAAGGTCCTCCCCCTAGGGGGATTAATGGTCCTGCAGGACCTGGTGGATTTCCTCCTTATGGTCCTAGTGGTCCTGGGGGACCTGGTGGCTTCCCTCCTAATGGTGTCAGAGGCTCTGGTGGCCCTCATCCTAGTGGTTCTAGAGGCTCTGGAGGTTTAACTCCCAGGGGTCCTGGAGGGTCTAGTGGTCTTGGTGGTCCTGGAGGCCCCGGCAGTCCTAACGGTCCCAATCCTAGAAATGAACCCCCTATGGGTTAATATTTCGGTAGTTCTTCATCACAACAACCTGTCTATTAGTCTACTTACAGTCCTACTGGTACTTATATTCCATATCAATATTACTAGTATGTGCAACCTAATCGTTAGTTACCTTTCCTAGCAACCTTGGACTTGCCTAATTTGTCCAATTTGATTAATGATCCCATTCGACATAAGCCCTTGTGGCCTCCCATTCCGATAAAGTTACCATCGGACATTCCAAAGTTCGATGGGAAGCAGGGAGATGATCCAAAAAACCATGTCATGACATTCCATTTATGGTGTTCTTCAAACTCCCTTATGGATGATTCAAATTGTTTAAGACTCTTTCAATGAACTTTGACCAGTACAGCCACGGAATGGTACATTGAACTTCCGCAACATTCATTTGTGTATTTTTGCTCATTGGTAACTATGTTTCTTACACACTTTTAGCTTCCTATCTGTTATGAAATGGGCACTGATCTCTTAACTTCTCTGCGACAAAACACCTCCACCCACATATCCAATCATATCCATGAGTGGAGAAGGAGGAGAATAATTATTAAGGCTCCTATCCCGGATCAATTATTAGCTAATTGGTTTACCAAATATTTGTTTCCTTTGATTACCCAAGATGTGGCTATGGGTGGTGCCATTACTGAAGATCAAGCCATTAGTCGAGCTCAATATCTAGACTTGGTCTATTCATAGTTCGAAACTTTCTATGACTTGATCCCTCAAGCTCATCGCCGAAGCACCGATCCTATAAAGCCACCAGTAGAAGTTCTTGTTAATGGGATTGTTGGTTCAATCTAGTCCCCATGAGAAGCAAAAACTGCCAAGCAAACCCAGACTACCACCCGTACTCCTTCGACTCCCAAGGTTTCTGCCGAGGCCAATTCTATTCAAAGTATTCAAATGCTCGGCAACAATAAAAAGAAAGGTAAAGCTAAAAACAAAAACCTGGAAACCAATAGGAGAATCCAAAGCCAAACACCAATGATAACGATAAAGGGAAAAGAAAAGAAAAATATCCATGTCTACTATGCGGAGGTGACCATTTCACAAAAGAGTGTCCTCGTTGGGACGAAATCACCCAATTTTTGAAAACAAATCTTGCACCCTCAGTTCTAATGGATCCTTTTCCCTCTCAACAACAACTGATAGACCACATGTGTAATCAGGGAAAATCTATTTCTTCAGAGGAAATTCGCGTGATGTCCTCAGATACTATTAGTTTGCAAACTTGAAGTCAAATTTATTACAAACCCATAGACAAGAAAGAATACAATTCTTCTTCGGGAAAATCTCCCTCTACTAGTTCTCCCGAATCCTCATTTACTATGCCCCTAACCATCGAGAATCTTACTCTCAACATGGTTTTGCGTCCACCCAAGAGTACTCTTAGGAAGGTTTTTTTAACCCTAATGCTTGAGCTGCTCAATTTTATAATGTAGTTGGAGACCTTGGTCAGGCACCATGTGCAATGTCTACCTTGGAAGTACTCCAAAGTTGTCCTACACAACACAAAAAATTGTTAACTGCATTAGGAGCTTTAGAACCAGACAATACTAATTTGATTCATTTCAATGTCGAGAACTATAAGTCTAGACTACCTCACAAACTCGCTTTCCAAATCATAACAAAATTAGTCAAAAAGGAGGTCTTTAGAACTGTCTTAGACAAAGGAGCTTCAACTTCGGTTTTGTCCCTGTTGTGTTGGAAAGCTATTGGATCTCTTGAGCATGTAACATCACCTATGACTCTGAAATAATTTGATGGATGAGGTTTCCAGCCCCATGGTCTCATACAAACCCTTTCAGTTGAGCTTGGGGAAAAATATATTTCTATTCAAGTAGAAGTGGTAGACGCCCCGTTAGATTACAATCTCCTTCCAGGAAGAAATTGGTTTTACGCCATGACTGTTGTCACTTCGACAGTATTTCAAACTGTCCAATTTCCACATATAGGGAGAATTGTCACCATTGACCAGCTTGATTTATGTACACCAGATGTTACTACCTCTACATCTAATAACATTTCTATGTTACGCTAGCCCCCTCCTCCTTACCAGCCGATTGGGGTAGGCATGTTGAAGGATTCGTCCCTTATGGAGATTTTTTCATCCACTCCTCCTAACACATAAACATCGATATTAAATATGATTTCATCATTTGATTATGATCCAAAGGGAAAACAAATTGTTGATTCCACCTCATTGAGTCCACATGAAGAAATGTACAATGTCATTCAAACCCTTTTCAATGACTACATTGATGAACTTCATCTGGTGGCCTTGAACCGTTACCACCTACCCTAATGGTTAGAACCCTCTCTTCCTATTATGGATTATCTCTCCAATACTTTTCCTTTCAATGAGTCCATTATGGAGATCATGAGTACAAATGAGCCTATCTGGGAGGATGACCATCACAGATCCTCGTTCCTCCCCAACACCAGTTCGGTAGACCATGACTTTGCATCCCTGTTTTCCACTGATATTGTCAACACACCTCAAAATCCTATATTGTTGCAAGACACAAATTATGAAGGAAACCTATGCAACATTACTCAAACAAATCCAATTGACATATTAGTGAATCTTGGTACCATCGAGCATGTTCATGTTGGGAAGAACTACTCAGTAGAAGAATCTAAAGAATACAGGGCACTTTTTAAAGAATACCATGGTATTTTTTCCTTATCTTATGAAGAAATGCCGGGGATAGACCCATCCATTTTGGTTCATGAAATAAAAACCTATCCCACTGTTAAACCCGTCAGGAAAAAACTAAGGCAAGTCCATCCATGGAAGGCCGCAACTATTACAGCTGAAATAGAGAAACTTCTCAAAGTTGGGTTTACTTATCCTGTACCCCTAACAGAGTGGGTATCGAATGTCATCCCTGTCAATAAAAATCATGGAACCATTAGAGTCTGCACTGATTTCAAATATTTGAACAATGCTTGTCCCAAGGACAACTTTCCTACTTCGCATATCGACCAGATTATCGACAACTATGCTGGAAGTGTCATCTTCTCATTTATGGATGGATTTTTGGGTTATACTCAGATTGAGATTTTACCCACCGATCAGCACAAGATGACATTCATTTTACCATGGGTAACCTTTGCATATAGGAAGTTACCATTTGGCTTAAAAAACGCTGGAGTCACTTTCCAGCGTGTGATGTCCTATGCATTTCACGATATAAAACATATTGTTGAACTGTACCTTGATGACCTCCCTGCTCATTCACAGTGACGAGAGGACCACCCTGCTCATCTTAGATACATTTTCCTAAGATGTTGTCATTATAATATATGGCTCAATCCTCATAAATGTGTTTTCTGCATTGAGACGGGATGCCTTTTAGGTTTTGTGGTTTCTAAGGAAGGCATCCAGATAGATCCATTGAAAATTGTTGCTATTTTAGCTCTACCATCCCCAACCAACCTTCCAGAACTCCAAAGTTTGCAAGGGAAGAAACAATTTCTCCTTTATTTCATGTGCAATTGTGCAGAGAAAACACAGATTTATATGCATCTCCTTAAGAAGGACACTCCGTTCTATTGGGATGACCAATCCCAATGAGCCTTTGATAATCTCAAACACACTATGACTCATTCACCTGTGATACACCCCCCATATTATTCAAAGGATTTTCTCTTATATATTTCTACCTCCACTACTACCATCGCTATGGTTTAGGTGTAGGAAAATCCCGACAGTCAGGAGCATGTAATCTACTATGCTAGTAATAATCTTATGGATTCTAAAACCCAATATTCATGCATGGAGAAATTAGCATTGGCCATGGTAATTGCTGTTCAAAAATTTTGTCACTACATTTTTCTCCACACAACCACCGTATTGGCAGACCAGAACCCTATGTATTATATCCTGATTCGTCAAGTGCTCAGGGGCAAGTACTCCCAATGGATAGTCATACTACAAGAGTTTGATTTGGTATTTTCCAAAGCCACATCAAAGAAATCCTTGGTATTTTTTGAGCTTCTGTGTGATCTTCCCTGTGCTTTAACAAAATTTGAGCCCAATGATTCATTTATGGATGAATTCTTGTTCCTTATAAGCACTACTGACCCATGGTATGGAGATTTGCTCATTTATCTCCAAACACAAATATTTCATCCAAATCTATCCCATGATGATCACCACTGTATTTGAGACCATGAAAAATACTACCTCATCTTGAATGGCACTTTGTATAGACGTGGTATTGATTCCATTCTTTGGCGATGCCTCACCCATGAGGAATTTGAACAAGTGTTGAATGATTACCACTCTAGAGCATGTGGCGGTCATTTATCTGGGATGGCTATAGCCCATAAAATCCTTTGTGCTGGATATTTTTGGCCTTCAGTCTTTAAAGATTGTCACAAGGCTGTCAAGAAATGCCCACCCTGTCAACATTTGTATCCAAAAAAGCACACTAATCCTGCTCCGCTATACCCCATCATTATCGTTGGCCCGTTTGCCAAATGGGGGATTGATTATATGCATTGTAAGCCTACCTCAGCCAGGGGGCATGGTTACATCATTGTAGCCATTGGCTATTTTACAAAGTGGGCTGAGGCCATGCCTACATATGTAGAGGATGATAATATTGCCGCTCTCTTCCTATTCAATAATGTGATAGCTAGATTCAGAGTCCTGCAGTCCATAGTTATTGATCATGGATCACATTTCCATAATCAATTGATGGAGGAACTAAGTGCCAAGCTAGGTTTTCATCATGAAATCTCTACACCCTATTATCCACAAGCTAATGGTCATGTAGAGGCCATTACTAAATTTTTAAAAACGATGCTTCGTCGGATGGTTGGAGACCATAAATCCAACTGGAACCATATTCTTTTCTCCCCTCTTTGGGCTTATAGGACTTTGGTGAAAATATCTATTGGTTTCACAAATTTCCAGTTTTTCTATGGACTTGAAGTTGTCTTGCCGATTCAATGTCAGATTCCATCCTTGAAACTTGCCGTCGAACTTCTCCCAAACACTCCCATAGAGGAAGAGACATTTTTGTACTTGAACAACCTTGACGAAACTAGGAGAGATGTTGCCTTGGCTAATGAGGCACACAAAAAACGTATCAAGGTGTAGTATGACAAGTCTGTCCAACCTCGTGCCTTTAATAAGGGTGACCTAGTTTTGAATTACGATCAGAGATATGACAAACTAGGGAAAGGAAAGTTCAAATCCATGTGGTACAACCCTTTCGTTATTTCCAAAGCTTTAGAGAAAGGGGCCTACAATCTCGTAGATTACGATGGAATCCCTTTAGGAAAACCTCGCAATGGGTTGTACCTAAAGAGGTACTATGCCTAGATCTCTCTTGGATAGTATCTTGTATATACATATATTACTTGACTTTCAGTGTGCTTAAGTATTTTCAATATGGTTTTGAGTTTAGTGTCCGTATCTGTTTATACAATGTTTTTGTCGTGTAGAGTAGATGGATTTCTATGGCTTCGCTAATGGTGCTTGCTGCCACTCCTTGAATATTTCCTCAACTTCTTAGGTTCTCTATTCCCCAACTTATGATTTGGTCAGTTCAGGAGTGGTTTGTATTGGTCTCGCTACCAACAATATCACCGAGTATCGAGCAGTCATAGGTCTTTTGACTGAAGCTTCCTCCCAAGATGTTCACAACTTGGTAGTCTTAATGGACTCAGAACTTGTGGTTTGTCATATAAACCATGTTTATACCATTAGGAATCCTGCACTTCTCCGTCTCTTCCAGAGGGTACGCTTCTTAGAAAGGTCATTTGAAACTATCACCTATAGGCATACCCCTAGGGAACATAATGTGGTTGCTGACTCATTGGCTAATTACATCCTAGATTGGCATATTGCCCATTCATGACATGAAAATCAAACATGGTTCATTGTAAATAAACTATAAAAGACACATAAAACTCATGTAAAATACATTCAGCATTTGAGACGTATAAACACCAAGTAAAGGTCTGTAGATATATATATATATGAACATGTTTTACAAAAAATAGGTCAAGAGACCTCATCTGAAGTGCGTAGGATTTCAGGAAAAAAATCACCATACAAAAATCCTAAAGCTATCAGCTTTTAGTGGATACATCATGCACTCATCATCTAATGATTCTCGTGCTAACACATCACTGCTCAGGATACTCTACGTAGCAGTCTTCTAAAGTGACCCGGTACTCCTACTGTAGGCCTCTGATACCTCAGTGGGAGGTCATCAATAGAAGCATCAGGGATGTCTAGAGTCAACATTTCTAGGTTCTCCTCTAACTCCCCTATCACATCATCACCATGTGGTACAAAATGGGCTCTGGCTCGCCTGTCTAGAGGGGAGGATCCCCCAAGTCGTGCTGCTCTGATGTCTGCATGAAAAAATTCAAGTCTCATTACTAAACATAAAAAATATAAAACATCAAAAACATAAAAACATTATTTCCATTTTAGGGTCTTTTGTTTCTTACCAACAGGGATTATTTTAAGGAACCATACTTATTTAAAAGTGTATAAATGTTGGCGAATATTACCAATTCTTAAAACGTCAACTATAAAATGATTGGTGATATTTTTCAAAAAATATTTTAATTTCCAAGGATTTTATATCGTTTATATAATAATTTGGCAATTTTTAGGGTGAAAATTTTTTACCCCATCAAAATTGGGCGAAACAGGGCTTCAAAAAATGCAAAATGGCGAATCTTTTTTGGGAGAAAAACATGGAAAAATAGCCCACTGGGCTAAAATTCGCCCCTAAAATTATCCCTGCTTACCAAGGTCACCCCACTGTCCACCAGGTGGGATTGGTAGTTTAGGGTCACCACTAAATTCAGTGCTTTCATATGCATAGTCCTCCACCATGAGGAGATGATCTCTCAACCATTGAAAGAACAGGTCACCAAACTTTACCTTCCCCCTACTCGCTCCAGTATGGGCCATAATATGGACCCACCTTTGCATGCGAGGGTCCCATGCCATCAACTCTATAAATACCACATGGGGTCTCATCTATGGAACCCTCTCGAAAAAGAAGCAAGATAGAATGGAACCTAAACAAAATTACTTTAGCTTCCCTTTCCAACACTTAGTCAACTGATATTTGAAGATCGAAAGTAGGGCTTTCACCCAGTTGAAGACTATAGGTACCATGGCTTCTATGGTGTAGAGCATATGAGCTCTAGATTCCTGGTGTACTCCTCGGCTTCCTACCACTCTCTGCATGGTAAACAAAATGGTCCGTAGAGGGCCATCCACCACTGATTTTATGGGAATTTTCTTCCCCAATATCCTGGTCCCAATAATGCAATGACGATCTATCAACTCCTAAGTAGTAATGTCCCCCCCACAGGAACCAGTCAGTGAGATGGGAGAATCCCGTCTCAAAAGGCCAGTCAAAAAGTAGATGTCCTCTACCTCAACTATCAATATGTGAGCACCAGCCTCGAAATATTGTTGCTTCGGATTCCACATCCAGAGTATATGCTCTAGTAGTCGCTGATGCGATACCATACTGGGTGTGCGGAATAACTTTAAGAGTCTGTAGTATCTCAATGCGGCTATGCAACCTGCATTTTTTTCAGCGAAGGCATGCATCGTTGTTATCATGTTGCCTCTCTTTCCATATGACCATTTTTTATCAACAATAACCTATCAAAAACCATCACAAGATTTATTAGAAGCATTCCTAATCATTCAAATCAATAAAAATGAGCTAGTTTTTCTTGTGGAACCATTTATATTTCTCCATGGTCGGCACCACCTGTGTCCCATTGAGGACAAGCGGTGGCACCACCTATGCGCTATGTTTTCAGCACGGTTCTAGCGAGGTACCTCTTATCTCACAAGGGATAAGAGTAGTGCCCGCTTCCATGATTTTAGGGCTTGCCATATAAGCCCAAAACACCATTAAAAATCAAAATTGAAGGCATCAAATGAAAGAGTAGGGTCTAGGATATTACCTAGAACTGATGCTGCGTGAATCCTACGGTGAATGCTCCCGATATCAACGACTGAAAATATGGCCAAGAAAATGCACCAAAGGTTCTCCACTATGGGTAAATGGTAAAATGTTTTGATTTTTTACTATTTACATAAATTTTATATACATTTTAGGGTTTTACATGCTATAGTTTTGTTTTAAAATCATTTATTACTCAAAAGCTATCAGTTGTAATCCTTTAATGTCAGTTATTGGGAAATTTAACACTTGTTTTTGAGTCGTTGTAGTATAGAAGAGCAGTAGCAATAAAGTTTTGGGAGTTCATTTTTTACTTTTTGTACTACCATAAAACAAAAAAAGTATTTTAAGTGTTTATTACGATACTTTGGTCACGCTCTCAAAAATTAGCATCAAAGATCCAATTCTATTCCTGATTCTTTTTCAGCTCATAAAATATTTCGTCATGAAAAGAGACCTAGTGGAGTCTTCTTTAAACTCTTTTCGGGCTCCTTAAATGCGAAAAGATTGTCGAGTGATCTTGTCTTCTTCACACTCGTTAAAGCATTTGAAGATTCGTTCATCTGACAGTAGGTTATCAATTTTTTAATTCATGTGAACTATTTTACGAAAAAAGACCCTATGGAGTATTCTTTCATGGTCTTTCAGACTCTCTAAACATGAACGATACCGAGTTTTCTTTCATTGGACTCGTTAAATTAAACATTGAGAGACCATTTTTTAGGGACGAACCCCTCCTTTATCAGGTTCATAAAACATATGAGTTTGGACTTGTTTTTGGATGAGCTATAACAAGTGTTTGTTACCCTCTTTGAACTCATAAAACTGAAAAGAGGCACTCATCAACCATGATGGGGAAAATGGGAAGGGAATCATTTTGCAAATAAATGGAAGTAGGTTGTTGTTACCTTTGAACATGGCACTTGTCTGCATGTCATTTCAGAAAATTGGGTATTCATATGATCTCCATGATGATCCACTTTCATGAGTCATGCCACTCCTTTGATTCTTTCAAAAGAATGCATTTTCCATTATCGCACTGTGTGTTTGTCTGGTTAGTCATGCTGCCAAGTCTTTTGTCGTGCCACTCGATGTTCAAAGGGAAGTTGAAGAAGTTTTACCTCTGCAATCAAAGCAGTCTTTGTGTTAGTAATTTTGATTCAGTATTATGGTTACTACATTCACATAATTCTAGAAATATGTTCCAAGTTTTGTGTCATCGATGTGGGACTCATCATGGCCCTCCTTCGATGAGACTATTCCCATCGACATCAGCTCATCATCCAAGAAATAGTATTAGAAACAAAACTTAGTACATTGAGATCTGTATGCCATAACGACATATTCTCTCCCTCTCGACATAGGTTTACATCATTGACCTTTGATCGATTGAATCGATTGGGTGTTTGACATAAAGACATCTATTCACACTCAGAAGATTGTACTAGGGTACCTTAGGAATCATTGAAATTAATGGTGATCTCCTCGCACTTGTTAATGGTTCACATCATTGGCCGGTAATCAAGTGGTTTATACCATGTTCAACTTCAGATAATTGTAATCACATAGATAGAATCATACTTCATGGAAGACAAGATGAAGACCCTCGGTAATTTTTTAGCACTCATTGGTTTCCCTAGGCTGCAATGGAGCTTTGTATATCTAGCATGGATCCAGATTTGTATGGTTGTGGCTATGCTCAAATTTGTGTCTGTATGACATAGATGTACATTGTATGTCTGGTATCTATGTCCAAGTTTGAGTCCTCTATCACATGGATCTATGTTGTACTCTAGTAGCCATGCTTGTTTATTCCTCTCATGGAACTGCCTTGTACTGGTTCGCAGCCATGAGTTGGTTATATTTGTCTATGAGTCAAAAGTATTGATGTACTACATATGCCTACTGGACGACATTCTCCGACTGAGCTGACATTTTCACCTCGAAGTGACAACTTTTTCTCTCAAAGCTCTTGCTTATAATATCCCTCTAAGCCTCATGCTTTGGGGGGCATTTTGTTATACCTAAATCCTGTCACCACCATGTGATGAGACCCTTAAATTCCATGTTTTCCCTTAATCCCAACACTTGGAGTGGAAACTTGCTTTGTTTGTCAATTCTACTTGAAAAAACCTAGCACCGCGCTTACCCTGTGGCTAATGAGCAGTACCTTGCTTAGCACTGCCTGTATACTATTTTAGAGAAGCAGTGTCACAAACTATGGCCTTTGGTCTTAAAGCAGTTCTCATTTAAACCGCTCTATCATAAGGGAACAAAATCGGTACCCTGGGTAAAAAGGGAAAAAGAGAAGTTTCTCGAGGCTTCTAGAACTTGAGCCTCATGTCCTCCCTTATCCCTATCATTATGGGTTAGTTTGAGCTCGAGATACCCCATGGTAGGATCTTGGAGCCACCTCACCCACAATTCTCTCAACTATTCCTATCCATTTAGCCTTATAAATACAAGCTCATATCCATAGTTGAGGAGGATAACTATAGAGGTATTGTTATGCTATTGGATTGACTACATAGTCTAAATCATTAGAGAGCATAGAGAGCAAAGTTGGAGCTTATGGGGATGAAGTGTTTGTCTCATGGAGGGGCTTGTTCACACTAAGGCAATGGTTGTAATCTTCTTCATACATTCTTAATGCAAAGCTCATTTTTTGGGGCTATGGGCAGACCCAGGTTTTATACTCTTATCTTCACACCAACAAAAGACCCACATTGTTGGCCCTTTCGGCAAAAACCTCCGAGCAGGTTGCAGTCTCACCCGAAACAGCTATGGGGTGTCATAGAACTAGGTTTCTGCAAGCAGAAGAGGGATATTAATGTACCTTTATCCTTTAACAAATAGCAATCATACAACACAGAGCTTAACATTCACATATATAACTTCGCAGTTAGTTAAGCAAACAATGCCTTGCTTAACCCTTTACTGGGAATTCACAATGAAGTTATAATTTAGCAGTGATATTATTTATCAGTTATTTACTTATCAATGCATAAAAGAACTTAACAGAAACAACACAAAAGAACCACAACACTAGATACAACGTGGTTCACCCCCAGTGTAGGGGCTACATCCACAGAACTATGTTTTATTCAACTCTTTACAAAAACCATAGTTCTGATCTGTGCACTCAGCTGCAGATCCCTTCAAGTCCTCAAGCTGTGCACTTAGTTGCATTTCTTTGCACACACAGCTACAGATCTTCTAAATAACCCATGTTATCACTCAGAATGTACCCAGGTTGTAGGAGGCACACCCTGAGGTAACAACAAAACCACTTTAGGAAGAAAATTGATTCTCTCTCCCAAAGAGGGATCTCTCAAACACAAATTTTATGAAATCAAATGATAAACAGTATTTAAACATTCATTCATTTGGCTGAACCAATCACATATCCATTGGGCATGGAGTCATATACATGTAAAAGATCATAAAGATACATACATGAGAACTATCAAAGGAAAGATAATCACATCATTACAGTCATTAAGTTTGATCTGGGTGAAACGGAAGAGATGAGAGAACAGTCCATCAATACAGAGCGTCCAAGACGAATTCCATATCAATTTTAGCAGAAAAATCATATAATATCTGAAATAATGAATAGAGCATAAACATATGAATTCTAATCATTCAACACTGCATTCCAGATACGAAGGAAGAAAAAAATGGAGTGTTACACAAAGGAAATAATAAGCACATAAGGGAAATGGCACAGACTGCAACATCAATGACACATGAATCTCTGATAGAAAACTCTCGTGCATTCACTTTATTACTCAAAACAGATATGTCTTTCCAAACCAGCAATTCTCTTGATGGGTTCCAACCCCCATCTCATAAAAAGATACAAATATATAGATCAAACAATAAGTCTGCCCCCCAGTAGATCAATAACAGAATGACCCGCGTAAATTAGAGTTTGTAACTAATTTCCTACACCACTAGGAAGTTGTTACAACTCCATTCCTAATAGATCATAGAGTATCACATCAACTGAGTAACAAACTTGGCCACACAGCTCCACGTCCCTGCTTCATCAGCTCTTCGGTATCTGCCACCTATTTCCTACGGAGGAAGAGTATACTTTGTTTTCCCCAGCCGCTCTACAGCCTTCCACTGCTCGACACTTGGGGTGTTGCTTTCCATCATTTCCCGGATGGCTACCTCGAGCTCCATGTATGTTTCGTAGGACTTTTTAGGCAATCTGGTTCTAATAGCTGTGAACTTCTGCAGGACTTTGAAATCTTCAGTTAGCACGTCCACAATGGTTTGTCCCGACAGGCTTTTCTCCACATCTCTAGCAGAAACTAGAGATGTTTTAGAACTATGCAGGTTCCTTACCCTTGGGAGCAAATTTCTTGTTTCTTCCAGGGATTGCTTCCTCTTCTCTAGGTAGCTCATTTTGAGCTCTTCTTTTGATTTAAACAGGGAGCCGGATTCTAGACTGTTAATATCACCTTCTGAATATTTAAAGGAAAACTGACTAACCTGTACTATCTTCAAGGGAACCAAAGCAGCCTTTTTGGAAACTCCAGGTGCCCCTTCATCCACGATCTCACCTCCTTTGAGCAGCTTCGCCTTCTTATGGGATGTTTGTTCATCCACATCCATACTCTCGGCTTCGACCAAACTCCTCTTGATAGAAACAATGACACCCTCTGTGATTTGGATCTCTGAACGAGATGCAGGATTTGCCTCTGCCTCAGCATTGGACTCGTCAGTGAATGTGAGCAAATTAGCTATTTCAGATAACCCTTCAACTGCTTGATGTTCAAATGGTTTGTTCCTGTTTGCTTGCTTTCTTAATGAAATCACCTGGTGGGGGTCACAATTCATATTTACATCCTTAATGAAATCCATAGGTTCCATCAATCTCTCTATACATGTCAGGGCACCTTTTCCTTTAAAAATGAAAGGGCCGACCTTAAAAGGAAATTTAATATTTAAAGATTTCCTGAAAGCACCGAAGTCCTCCTCCTCTGATAACAACCTTTGTCTCATAAACTCCAGAGAAAAAATCCTTGGAGTTAAAAAAGAAGGCAACCTATAAGGCTGACCAGTAAAGCCGTACACTCTCAAAACAGTGTAATCTTTGTACAAGAACCAGTCTCCCACCCGGCCTTCGGGTGAAGACTGCATCAAATATTTCATTTCATCGAAGACCCGGGGCAATTCTCCATCAAACAACATCCTGTATACTTCGGACATGATCGAATTGGCAAATTCGATCAAGTGGATTTGCTTTGGCAAATCAGAAGAGGATAGAGTACTCAAGAACTTCAATTCGGTAACATTGGAACATATCAACATGTTAAGCAAATGTGTTTGAAATCTAAAAAACTCGACCTTGGGAAACTCAGTCAGCTGGAGGTGGATTCCCTCGGAAAGATACTCGTCTAAATTAAGCACAGGAGCTGACTGGGACTCGGGACTCAAAGAATTTACCTTTAACAAGAAACCAAGGACAACATGACCTATATGACAATCGTCATCTAGACCCAACACCTGACAAACCAAATACATCACTAATCACACCTCAGTTCTAAAAAAGTGCAAGGTGTAAGGTAAGGAGAGGCTTTCCAGGGACTAACCTTCCTTCAGGATACTTGACACGAATCAAGAGTGAGCATCGATTGGGAAACTTCGGAAAAACTTAGCAAGGACGGCTTCATTCACAGACTCATGGTTTCCAGGATAACCTTCGGGCAAACTAATATTTTCTCTAACTACTGAAGCATCAATTTTACACAATATCCTAGACGCAGACTGACTCACAATGATCCTCTGAGAGGGGGAATAATTTACCGCACACCATTCGGCAAATTCAGGGAAGTGGAGGGTTTGCTCCAGGGTGAAAAAGTATAAAAAGGACTTGCATACATTCAGAACATCATTTCCTTGCAAAAAATAAGACCATAATCTTTCTTTGCTGCCAGACACACTTCCTGTACACAGGAAAGGGTCACAGACACCTCTGTGTCTGTCTACCCGGAACTCTTCTCTTTCATCCGGGACCCGACCAGACACAGAAGCTTCACTCTGTTCGTCCATCTCTCAATTTATAATATGAATTGGGTGAAGAAGTTACAGGATTTGAGGTCCTACCTGGCTCACTATGAAGGCGTGTGCTCAGAATGCGTTTTGGTACTTGACAACTGGAAGCGCCCAAATCGACAGGTCCTTTTTGCCGGGTCCCAAGAAATAAAATAATCACAGAAGATGTCAATTTTGCCTTTATAGGACCACCCTGATTATACACGTGGGAAGCATTTATTTCCGCAACCACTAATTATCTCTAACAACCATGCATCTTTCTCTTCCGGGTTCATTTCCGACTGCCGATCTCTTCTATGCAAATTCCGGGCCTTCAGATCACATGCCACATGTCCTTTTCCACTGAGCCATCTCACTTTAACCATCACGCAACTTTGGGTCCCGGAGTCATCCATAGACGTCGATTTGATTTGGCTTCGCGGGTGGGCCGTCTGATCATGTTTCGTTTACCAATTCTGCTGGGCTCTTCCCTCTTAGCCGTCGAGTAACTTTGCTCAGCGGAATCATTCCCAATCGTCGATGCGATCTTCCTTTGACCCTGCACCATCAGATCAAGTGCCATGTACCAAATTCCTCCGTGCAATTCGGGATTATCCTCCGCGTCTGTTCCTCCTCCGGAATTCTTTTCGGCCGTTGATGTGATTGTCTGGCGCTTATCAACTGCCCGATCCTGTGACACGTACCACATTCCGTCGGGCGCTGTGGGTTTATCGGGTGCGCAAGTTTCCACTCCGGAATCATTGTCAGCCGTTGATCCACTATGCTCTGATCTCCAACCGTCGGATCAAGCAGCACGTAACAAATTCTGCTGGGTGGTTCAAAGATTATCCCACGTGCATGTTAATTTCCCGGAAACCAACATATCCGTCGATCCATGCTGTCTTCAATCCTCGGCCGTTGGATCAACCTCCACGCACCCTTTCCGCTGGAAGCCCTGATGCTTATCCATCGCGCAGGCTTTGGTCGTGGAATCAATACCGACTGCCGATGTGATCCGATTCCGTCCCTCCACCGTCGGATTGAGAGGATTACATGTGATTCCGCCGGTCCTCCATTTCCTTAACTACCTTGCACTTTCAGACGGCGAATTTAGCATGAGCCGTAGATCATCCCCGAACAATGTTACAACCCTTGATGTGTGCAACCGACTAAAGGCCCGAACTTCCCCTATCTTACTCGCATGTTTTGAAGGGCGGAAGGAGTATCATCCATGGATTTGCTCCTCCTTTCAATCACGGCTCAGGATTTTTTTCAACTTGGCTGCTCTTTAGACTATCAAGTCTCCTTTGTACTATACCTTTAAACCAAAGTATTTAAACAACACAATCTTACCTCCCCTTGGTCTTATATCTCTTTTGTTAAATACAGGTGTTAACAGCTGGCTCCATCTGGGGATGATATCCTCCCTGCGAGGTATCAAAGAACTCGTAGACCAGGTGCCTGTCTTTCGACTCTGCATAACGACTCCCAAAAACTCATCTTTTTGTTTTTTGCAAGTATATCATTTTTGTATGTTTTTTAGAAAGGAATGGTATGCTTCCTGGACCTTGGGGCTTTCACTGCAAGCCCCAAATGCCTTCAGCTTACCCTTCTTATTGACTGGTAAAGCAAATATGTACAGTCTATAATACAAATTTTACCTTCCTTCCCTAGGATAGGTAATGTTTCAGATATCTCCCATTGACAGGGTTGCTCTCAAGAGGAACCCTGTTTGTGTACTCCAGCAAAAATGCATTTTTCCCTCTATACCCAGCAATAACATAAGGCCCGACCCACATAGGATCAATTTTTCCATGTTTGTCTTCATTTGGGGCATCCCACTTTAAAACCAGGTCATCCATCTGAAATTGATCCTCTTTAACCCTTCTTTCAAAAGTACTCTTCATTTTTTCTTGGTGTGACTGCACTTTGTTATAAGCTTTATACCTTCGCTCTTCAAGCTCAATGATCTGATTTATCCTTCGCTGTATGTGATTCGGTTCTTCCTGCTGATCTTGGAAGTAACTCATAACTGGAACCCCTAAAGATACAGGAAAAATCACCTCGGCTCCATACACCAGCTGGAAAGGAGACATGCCGATTGCTCTCTTCGTGCTAATCCTATCAGCCCATAGAGCATATTTCAATTTGGTATGCCACGACCTCTTATTGTCCTCCAACAGTTTTTTGATGATTCTCACTAGACTTTTGTTCGAGGACTCAGCCAACCCATTCCCTTGAGGATAATAGGCTGTCGAATGATTGAGACTTATGTGATACTTATGACAGAAATTTATCATTTTTCTGGATTTGAAAGCAGCTGCATTGTCTGTTACTATTATTTTTGGACACCCGAATCGAGCTAATATATTTTCTTCAAGAAAATCCATGATCACATGTTCAGTAGCCCTTCTGGTATGAATGGCTTCTATCCACTTAGTAAAATAGTATGTAGCTGTCAAAATCCACCTATGCTGCCCTGATGAATTGGGGTTTATTTCACCAATAAAATCCAAACCCCATTGCTGAAAAGGAGCTTCTACTGTTATTGGGTTCAAAGGGAGAGGCAACACCTTCCTCTTACCATCGAAAATTTGACATTGGTGACATTTGCTGGTTTCTTTATATACATCTGAGAATAATGTAGGCCAATAATAACCAGCTCTCAGGATTTTGTTTGCAGTCACCTTCCATGAATGATGTCCTCCGCAGTCTCCCCTGTCAAATTCTCCTGCAACTTGCTAAGCTTCGTCTTCCAAAAGACAATTTAGCAGAACTCCTCCAGGATCTTTCCAATAAAGATATTTATTTATGATACAAAATTTAGTGGATTTCAGTTTCACAGATCTTGCTCTTGATTTACTTAATCCCTCTGGTGCTTGTAAATTTCGGAGGACATACACAATATCAGCATACCATGGGGATGTCACAAAATCAATCATCACCTCTATCTCTGTGCCCAGCTGATCAGATTGGTGAGACAAAAAAATTATCTGCAAGGATTCACAGTTTGAATTTGTCATCATTTTAGCCAGCCCTTGCCCTTTGATCAGCTTCGTGGGTTTTATTTCTAGGTCATATTCCAATAAGGTAGCTATCCATTTTTCCCTTCTGCCTTCCGGATCTAGTTGAGTCAAGATAGCTTTCACTGCAGTGGTCGGCACATGTGCAATTATGTGGGAGTGCAAGACATACACTCTGAAATCCTTCAATGCCTTAACCAAAGCATATGCTTGCTTCTCCATGATGTCATATTTCAGTTCCCCATCCCTTAGAATTTTACTGAAAAAAGCTATGGGTTGTTCCTGGTTTTCACTATTTTTCTGTAATAATACAGCTGCAATAGTATGTTCCGAAGCTTAGGAAAATACTGAAAATTCTTTGGCAAAATCTGGACTTATCAGAACTGGGGCTTCTGAAATTGCTTTCTTGATTCCCCAAAATGACTCCTTGGCTTCTGCACTCCACTTTATTTCATGACCTTTCTTCAACATATTTGTAATATTCATCAAAATCTCAGCAAATCTTGGCACAAATGTCCTCAAGAAATTTACCTGCCCTAGGAAAGACTGTACCTCCTTTTTGCTTCTGGGTTCTCCCACCTTGAGGATTGCACTTACTCTTTCGGGATCAATTTTTATGCCATCCTTGGATATTATATGGCCTAGCAGCTTTCCCTCCTCTAGTGCAAAATTAGATTTCTTAGGATTCAGAGATATACCATACTTCCTGCACTTCATGAAAACTTTCTCCAGGTGATGCAGATGTTCCTTGTCAGATTTGGAGTAGACTGTGATGTCATCCATGTAGATCACCACAAAAACTCCAATCTCCCCTGCAAAAGCGATGTCCATAGCTCGCTGGAAGGTGGCTCCTACATTCATCAGACCAAAAGGCATCTTAGCATACATAAAAGTTCCCCATGGTGTGGTAAAGGCAGTCTTCTCCTGATCCTCTAGCAGCACTTTGATCTGATTATACCCTGAAAAGCCATCTAGCATCGAAATCCTTTCAGCTCCCACCACTTGCTGCAGCATGTGGTCCATCTTGGGTAGAGGATAGTTGTCTTTCATGGAGACCTTATTCAAATTACGAAAATCTATACACAGTCTTATCTCTCCACTCTTTTTCCTGACCGGGACCAAACTAGCAACCCACTTAGAAAATCTAAGCATTACAATGATCTTGGCCTCAAATAACTTCTTTATTTCCTTTTCAATGACAGGGAGCAATTTAGGGTTGATCCTCTTGAGCTTTTGTTTGAAAGGTTTCTCTCCAGGCTTTATAGGAATAGTGTGTTGTATGATAGATGTATCGTACTCTTTGAGATCTTCATAAATCCATGCGAACACATCCGTATACCTTTTCATGAGCTTTATATACTCCTCTTTCTCCCTTTTAGGAAGCTTCTTGGATAATTTTATGATTTTAGGATCTTCTTCGAAGCCAATATTTCTATCTTCGACTGCATCACCAACAGGTTTTACTTTGGGGTTCTTGGCAACATCATTTTGATCAAAGAGTCTTTCTAAAGGGATTAGGCCTCTTGGTATGAAATTGTTTTTCAGCTGGATAATATCTTTACCACCCAAGGTTTTCCTTAATTTCTCAGCATATTCTTCCCCTGTTTCATCTTCTTCATCATTTCCATGGGTCTCATCATTATCATTTTCATTGTCACAGTGGGTATTCACAAACTCCCCTGAAAGTTCTAGGAACCTCCTGATCTGCATGTCGTCTTCAAACACCTGCCAATATTTGGAATTATCAGGGATGGATGGTCTGTTTACCATCTCGATCTTGTATTCTTTTTGACCAGCCATAGGAGTATCAAATTTTCCAGCAGCTGCGGCCAAAGAATCAGCTACCAAGTTGTCAAGTCTAGGTACTACCTAAACTGTATGCTCTGTAAAGAAGTTTCCCAACATATCCCATACTTCATTTCTGTAAGCCCTCATCCGAGGGTGTTTGGTTTGGTAACTGTCATTTACTTGATTTACTACCAGCTCTGAATCTCCTAAGACCTTTATCTTCTGAGCTCCCAGTTCTTTCAAAGCATGCAGACCCAGCAACAGAGCTTCATATTCTGCTACGTTATTTGTACACTCAAACATTAGTTTGTATGATAAAGCCTTGAAATCATGAATGGGGGGAATTATGTACACACCGGCTCTAGCACCGGCTTTTGCAACAGACCCATCAAAATACATAGTCCACTGGCCTTCCTTCTTCTGTTTTTCCTCCTAAGCATCTTGCTCCCTTACTTCCTTCTTCCTATTCTCATCAGGATTCTTCTGCTCCTCAGAGTCCCCTTGTAATGTTCCTTCTAAATCATGTGGGGTAGCATCATTAAAGAAAATAGAGGATCCAAGATCAATATCTACAGCATATATGTGGTGAACCTCAGGCTTATCTCGACTGCTCACAACATAAGGGGTTCTTTTCTCACTGTATAATCTCCTGCTCCCATCTGGAACAGGGATGGTTGCATATGACATATCCATCTGTAAACTACCCTTCAGCTTGGAGGTCCAAGACCTTGATAGCAACACCCCAAATTTTGGTGGGATATCTGCTACCACCACATCCATGATGATGGTCTTAGAAGGCAGTTTTTTCAGGGTCACCTCCATGTCTTTAATTAATCGGAGGCATTTTACCCTTTTGGAATCGAAAGAGTAGAGGTCTTTATAGGGTCTTGTTACCTCGAGTCCCAAAATTTCTACCACCCCTTTGGGCATTAGATTGTGAGATGCCCCAGAATCCAACATAGCATTATGGACCACCTTGTCATGCACATTTAAACTCATATAGAAAGGAGGGACTTCTTCACCTTCCAAATTTTCAGCCTTTGGTCCAAATGAGATAGCAGGACTATCATCATTTAAGTTTAAAATGTCAGACTGCCATTCTCCTTGGATTTTGACCATTTTTGAAATAGTATCTCTGTATTCAGTGTTTCTCAATAACTCATTAAATGGGACAGAGATCTTTAGCTTTGAAAGCTCATTTTGTAAATTAAAACCAGCACCAATCTTTTCCACATCAATCGAAGTCGCCTTCTTTATTGTTTTGTCCTGCTGTACATCATTTTCAACTTCCTTTTTCATAGAAGTTTCTTTCTGTTGCCCCTTTCCCTTTTCTACATTCACAGAACTAGAGGAAGGCTGATTTGGATTTGCCTTCCCCTTATTTATAGGGACATCTCTATTTCTCAGCCGCATTTTCCTTTGAACATCATCCATTACATGTAAGTAACCCCTTTGATACAGCTCATTTTCAAATACTTCATTATCATCCTCTTGTGCAAACATATTATGCTCTTCTTCAGTGAGATATATCTCTGAATCTTGTTCCCCAAACAGGTGGATCTCATTTTCGGGTGGGTCTTCTTCATCACCCACATAATTTTCAGGGAAAGGTGGGCGGATGGGCTGTTCTTCTTGGTTTCTTGGATTTCTCTGATCTCTTGGCCTATTTTGGGGAGGAGCAGGAGGATTTGGCCTTCTGAAATTCGGATTCCTGATCTGGGGATCTCCTTGCTCTCTGTTAAAAGGCCTAGTGTCCATGGTTAACTTATCCATCAACTTCTCCATAGTTTTCAACATCATCTCAAACTTAACATCTGCAGCAGAAGATGAACTAGAAGGTACATTTTCTTCTTTCCTTCTCCTGTCCATATCTCTATGCTTCATCTTTCCACTAGCCATCATGTTCGCTTCCACTTCTAGGGCATCGGCAAAAATGGCAGCAAAAGTTGCCGACTTCCTTTCCCGCAAGGAGAAAGCAAAATCATTATCAAAAGCTCCAGCATAATGCAGTTTAGCAGCTGCAGGGGAAGGTTTTATATCTTCTGGAATAGAATTGTAAGCCCTCATGAATCTACTTGAAAACTCATGAATAGATTCAAAACCCCCTTTCTTGAGACCATTGTACTAAGACAAAAGCTGCAGAGGGTTTTGTTTGTCATCCCACCTATCCAGAAAAGCATTTTGAAACGCCTGAAAATTTACTATAGATCCATTAGGCAGGTCCTTGAACCACTTTTTGGCTTCTCCAGACAAACTTTGGGCAAATAACCGCATTGTAACATCAGGATAGTCTACCTCCTCTAAGTCAATAAAGTCCTCAAACTTAGCAACATGCTGTTTTGCAGTCACATCACCCTCCCCATCAAACAAAGAAATTCTCTGAGAATAATTTTGGGGAAGATCATGTAAAACAGCAGGAAAATGCAAGGGGGAAAACCTAGCGGCCATCGGTCTAGGTGGGTTTACCAGAACTGAAGTATTTTGAGAATGTACAAGGGAAGACGTCTCGGCTTTAGAGGTTTGTTGCAAGTCCCTCCAGAGGGAACCAAACAGATAGGATTCTCTCCTATGAGAGTCGAGTTCAGGGTTACTAAGGTCGGATTCAGATCTAGTTCTCAACAAGGTATGCACAGTACTGACTTCCCCTTCTGTATCAGTATGAGAATCTGGTGATGATGAGGGGCCAAAAAAAGGAAAATCTACCTGTTCTTTATTCTTTCTTTTAAACAACTTTTCTGGATTCTCAAAAACTCTCAAGACTTCGGTATCAGAATTACCTCGTGTATGTCTCCTTGAAGCAAGAATGTCGTTCTTGAATTCTGAAACAATTTCACAGTGAAGTCGCCAGGGCAAATGTACAACCTCCTTTTGTTTTAAAAATCCATGTTTGCCCACAGAAATCTCTCTTAATCCTTGTCGTTCTCCCGGGGCAGATATGCACCTTCGTTCCCCGGCAACGGCGCCAGTTTGTTATCACTCAGAATGTACCCAGGTTGTAGGAGGCACACCCTGAGGTAACAACAAAACCACTTTAGGAAGAAAATTGATTCTCTCTCCCAGAGAGGGATCTCTCAAACACAAATTTTACGAAATCAAATGATAAACAGTATTTAAACATTCATTCATTTGGCTGAACCAATCACATATCCATTGGGCATGGAGTCATATACATGTAAAAGATCATAAAGATACATACACGAGAACTATCAAAGGAAATATAATCACATCATTACAGTCATTAAGTTTGATCTGGGTGAAACGGAAGAGATGAGAGAACAGTCCATCAATACAGAGCGTCCAAGACGAATTCCATATCAATTTTAGCAGAAAAATCATATAATATCTGAAATAATGAATAGAGCATAAACATATGAATTCTACTCATTCAACACTGCATTCCAGATACGAAGGAAGAACAAAATGGAGTGTTACACAAATGAAATAACAAGCACATAAGGGAAATGGCACAGACTGCAACATCAATGACACATGAATCTCTGATAGAAAACTCTCATGCATTCACTTTATTACTCAAAACAGATATGTCTTTCCAAACCAGCAATTCTCTTGATGGGTTCCAACCCCTATCTCATAAAAAGATACAAATATATAGATCAAACAATAAGTCTTCCCCCCAGCAGATCAAAAACAGAATGACCCGCGTAAATTAGAGTTTGTAACTAATTTCCTACACCACTATGAAGTTGTTACAACTCCATTCCTAACAGATCATAGAGTATCACATCAACTGATTAACAAACTTGGCCACACAGCTCCACGTCCCTGCTTCATCAGCTCTTCGGTATCTGCCACCTGTTTCCTACGGAGGAAGAGTATACTTTTTTTTCCCCAGCCGCTCTACAGCCTTCCACTGCTCGACACTTGGGGTGTCTCTTTCCATCATTTCCCGGATGGCTACCTCGAGCTCCATGTATGTTTCGTAGGAATTTTTAGGCAATCTGGTTCTGATAGCTGTGAACTTCTGCAGGACTTCGAAATATTCATTTAGCACGTCCACAATGGTTTGTCCCGACAGGCTTTTCTCCACATCTCTAGCAGAAACTAGAGATGTTTTAGAACTATGCAGGTTCCTTACCCTTGGGAGCAAATTTCTTGTTTCTTCCAGGGATTGCTTCCTCTTCTCTAGGTAGCTTGTTTTGAGCTCTTCTTTTGATTTAAACAGGGAGCCGGATTCTAGACTGTTAATATCACCTTCTGAATCTTTAAAGGAAAAATGACTAACCTATACTGTCTTCAGGGGAACCAAAGCATCCTTTTTGGAAACTCCGGGTGCCCCTTCATCCACGATCTCACCTCCTTTGAGCAGCTTCGCCTTCTTATGGGATGTTTGTTCATCCACATCCATACTCTCGGCTTCGACCAAACTCCTCTTGACAGCAACACTGACACCCTCTGTGATTTGGATCTCTGAACAAGATGTAGGATTTGCCTCTGCCTCAGCATTGGACTCGTCAGCGAATGTGAGCAAATTAGCTGTTTCAGATAACCCTTCAACGGCTTGATGTTCAAATGGTTTGTTCCTATTTGCTTGATTTCTTAATGAAATCACCTGGTGGGGGTCGTAGTTCATATTTACATCCTTAATGAAATCCATAGGTTCCATCAATCTCTCTATACATGTCAGGGCACCTTTACCTTTAAAAATGAAAGGGCCGACTTTAAAAGGAAATTTAATATTTAAAGATTTCCTGAAAGCACCGAAGTGCTCCTCCTCTGATAACAACCTTTGTCTCATAAACTCCAGAGCAAAAATCCTTGGAGTTCAAAAAGAAGGAAACCTATAAGGCTGACCAGTAAAGCCGTACACTCTCAAAATAGTGTAATCTTTGTACAAGAACCAGTCTCCCACCCGGCCTTCAGGTGAAGACTACATCAAATATTTCATTTCATCGAAGACCCGGGGCAATTCTCCATCAAACAGCATCCTATATACTTCGGACATGATCGAATTGGTGAATTCGATCAAGTGGATTTGATTTGGCAAATCAGAAGAGGATAGAGTACTCAAGAACTTCAATTCGGTAACATTGAAACATATGAACATGTTAAGAAAATGTGTTTGAAATCTAAAAAAATGGACCTTGGGAAACTCAGTTAGCTGGAGGTGGATTGCCTTGGCAAGATACTCGTCTAAATTAAGCACAGGAGCTGACTGGGACTCGGGACTCAAAGAATTTACCTTTAACAGGAAACCAAGGACAACATGACCTATATGACAATCGTCATCTAGAACCAACACCTGACAAACCAAAGACATCACTAATCGCACCTCAGTTCTAAAAACGTGCAAGGGGTGAGGAAAGGAGAGGCTTTCCAGGGACTGACCTTCCTTCAGGATACTTGACAGGAATTGAGAGCGAGCATCGATTGGGCAACTTCGGAAAAACTCAGCAAGGACGGCTTCATTCACAGACTCACGATTTCCAGGATAACTTTCGGGCAAACTAAGATTTTCTCTAACTATTGAAGCATCAATTTTACACAATATCCTAGACGCAGACTGACTCACAATGATCCTCTGAGAGGGGGAATAATTTACCGCACACCATTCGGCAAATTCAGGGAAGTGGAGGGTTTGCTCTAGGGAGAAAAAGTATAAAAAGGACTTGCATACCTTCAGAACATCATTTCCTTGCAAAAAATAAGACCATAATCTTTCTTTGCTGCCAGACACACTTCCTGTAGACAGGAAAGGGTCACAGACACCTCTGTGTCTGTCTACCAGGAACTCTTCTCTTTCATCTGGGACTCGACCAGACACAGAAGCTTCGCTCTGTTGGTCCATCTCTCAATTTATAATATGAATTGGGCGAAGAAGTTACAGGATTTGAGGTCCTACCTGGCTCACTGTGAAGGCGTGTGCTCGGAATGCGCCTTAGTACTTGACAACTGGAAGCGCCCAAATTGACAGGTCCTTTTCACCGGGTCCCAAGAAATAAAATAATCACAGAAGATGTCAATTTTGCCTTTATAGGACCACCCTGATTAGACACGTGGGAAGCATTTATTTTCGCAACCACTACTTATCTCTAACAACCACGCATCTTTCTCTTCCGGGTTCATTTCCGACCGCCGATCTCTTCTGTGCAAATTCCTGGCCTTCGGATCACATGCCACATGTCCTTTTCCACTGAGCCTTCTCACTTTAACCATCGCGCAACTTTGGGTCCCGGAGTCATCCACAGCCGTCGATCTGATTTTCCTTGGCGGGTGGGCCGTCGGATCATGTTTCGTTTACCAATTCTGCTGGGCTGTTCCCTCTTAACCGTCGAGCAACTTTGCTCAGCGGAATCGTTCCCAACCGTCGATGCGATCTCCCTTTAACCCTGCACCGTTAGATCAAGTGCCATGTACCAAATTCCGTCGGGCAATCCGGGATTATCCTTCGTGCCTGTTCCTCCTTTGGAATTCTTTTCGGCCGTTGATGTGATTGCCTGGCGCTTATCAACCGCCCGATCCTGTGACACATACCACATTCCGCCAAGCGCTGTGGGTTTATCGGGTGCGAAAGTTTCCACTCTGGAATCATTGTCAGCCGTTGATCCACTATGCTCTGATCTCCAACCGTCGGATCAAGTAGCACGTAACAAATTCTGCTGGGTGGTTCAAAGATTATCCCGCGTGCATGTTAATTTCCCGGAAACCAACATATCCATCGATCCATGCTGTCTTCAATCCTCGGCCGTTGGATCAACCTCCATGCACCCTTTCCGCTGGAAGCCCTGATGCTTATCCGCCGCGCAGGTTCCAGCGGCGGAATCAATCCCGACCGCCGATGTGATCCGATTCCGTCCCTCCACCGTCGGATCGAGAGGATTACATGTGATTCCGCCGGTCCTCCATTTCCTTAACTACCTTGCACTTTCAGACGGCGAATTTAGCATGAGCCGTAGATCAGCCCCGAACAATGTTACAACCCTTGATGTGTGCAGGCGGCTAAAGGCCCAAACTTCCCCTATCTTACTCGCATGTTTTGAAGGGCGGAAGGAGTATCAGCCATGGATTTGCTCCTCCTTTCAATCACGGCTCAGGATTTTTTTCAACTTGGCTGCTCTTTAGACTATCAAGTCTCCTTTGTACTATACCTTTAAACCAAAGTATTTAAACAACACAATCTTACCTCCCCTTGGTCTTATATCTCTTTTGTTAAATACAGGTGTTAACAACCCAAAAACCCTCTGCGCACACAGCTGCAGAGGTCGTCCACGCACACAGCTGGGACTTTAACCTTTCCTACAAAAATAGCCTTAGCTTTGCATCAATTCATCTTACATCAAAAGGCCTACTGACTCATTTACAAGAGTGCTTATTTATACAGTGCACTTATTACAAAACCATGGGCTTAAACCATGGGAACCCCGAACCCATAAAACCTGGACTTAAACCATGGGTTAATTACAAAAAGAGGGCTTTGAATCAACCCCGACACCCCTAAGACTATTTTGAGCCATAGCTCTGCTTACAATCTTACACAAAAACCCCATATTTACCAAAATTAAGGACCATTAAGGTGCACACCCCAACAGGCCCCTAAGACTCACCAGTGTCCCATCCCGGGACACTCTGCTGCCTTTCTAGTGATAGAGTCTAGTTGGTGAAGATAGTGCATTGCTTGCTGATTCCATACATGCTATCGTCGTCTCCTTACTCATTCTTTATGGTTTCCCTTCGCACTCTATTAGACTCTTTATCCGTCTACATCTCTGAATATTTATGATGGTCATGGGACTCATTGGGCCTTCTAACTTTGTCAGCGACCTCATCCTGCGAATTGCCTCCCGTTCATGTCCTATCAAACATTTGACCATCCACCACTTTGGGTCCTTAACAGGCGGTACCCCTGGGATTGCATGCTAATGTGCTTTTGCATAAGACAAACAACATGCCTCCATTCTACTAAGCCAGAAAGATATGTCTCGGGATCCTTCTGAGTCTTTCTTGAGGGCTTGTGCCTTTCTTTGTTCTGATTAGAGAGAACTTCTACCTTAAATATCTTTCTAGTTGATTGTGTCTGCATTGGCTACTTTGGCGCTGGGAACATCTCCTTATAGGGTGGATTGTTCATAAGGTTCTGCAGACCTCTCTCGCTGAACTCTCATAACAATTCCTGAACTTTGTGATCATTCGACATGGTGCTAACTGCAAACTCAAAGAAGTGCACAATGTAGGAGTCATAGGTCGGTGTAGCTTCTTATAGAATCCCACAACAAAATCTGTCATCATGGTGCATTAATGACGCCAAATCTGATGGATTAGCGGTAAATCCTGTCCACACGGTGCTAGATTTTCCCAAAATCTCATCATGACAGGTAGTTAAGGCAGTTCACATGCCAGTGTCATCAAGTCAATTTTGTCCCATCAGTCACATTTTAGGCTGTGACACACCTTTCTTCTTCGACATAACTACTAACTTCAACTTCGCCTTAATGAGTATGTTCGCCACAATATTCGTTGTCGACCCATCCTGACCCATGCGGAAACCAAACTTCAACCTGCAAACTTTGACATTCTTCAACACTTCGTAGCTTTGAGAACAAATTCATTACAGTCTAGCACCCAATTTCAACTGTTCTTGGTACTTAGACTTTCCTTCTTGTTGTTACTTCTGATTAGGAGGTCCCGGCTTGTCCATGTACTTCTTTAATCTACTTCCATTTACCATAGAAGGTAAAATTTCTCCATTCAACTTAGCTAACTGGACTGCGCCACCATTAGTAACTCTCTATACTATGTATGGTCCTTTCCAATGTGTCTTGAACTTATCTGGGAATTTCATAAATTTACTATCATATAAGAGCACAAGATCACCATTCTGGAACTGCTTCTTCTTAATGTGTCTATCATGCCATGCTTTTTCTCAGGCTTTCTGCACTTGCTGCTAAAACCCTGCAATGAATCTGTCCTCTTCAAGGTGTAGTATCTTTGCCAGCCTTTCTTTCATTATAGGTGAATCATCCATCTCTGTGAAAGAAGATATTCTGAGTCTAGGAATAATGTACTCCATGGGCATGACTACTTCTTGTCCATAGACCAACCTAAAACGTGTATGGCCTGTCAACTTCTTGCAGGTGGTTCTACAAGCCCATAGTACTCTTGGAATTCTAAGATCCCAATCATTTCTGTTAACATTGCAAACCTTCGTCAGAGCATGTTCAAGGATCTTGTTAAAGGCTTCATCAGTTCCATTTGCTTGAGGATGATAGGTAGTACTCTTCTGATGATATACTTGAAATTCTTCAGTCAATACTTTGATAGTCTTATTTAGGAAATGTGATCCTTGATCACTCATAAGAATTCTAGGACACCCAAATCATGCCAAGATGTTATCGAAAATGAACTTCGCAGTTGTAGCAGTGCTACAGTTCTTGACTAGTTGAGCTTCGGCCCAGTGGGTAAGGTAGTCAGTTGCTGTAATAATGTATCTTGCTCCTGAATTCTTGGTACAGGGATTAATAGGTCCAACAAAATCAATAGCCAATTTCTCAAATGCTTATAGAGTTACCTGTGGAACCAGGGGCATATCATCTCTCTTGGATGGTTTTCCTGTCCTCTGACAGATGTCACAGCTATGACAGTATTCTCTTGCATCCTTATGGAGTGTAGGCCACCACAATCTTGCTGTCAAAATTTTCTGTGCGGTAGCTTTGCCTGCATAATGACCTCCTGCTGCTCCAGAATGTGCCTCAGCCAAAATCAATGGCTTTTCGTGCTCCAGGACACATCTGCACATCAATTCATATGGTCCCATCTTATACAGCTGTCATTCTATTAAGGTAAAGTTAGCTGCTCTAACCACCGGCTACTTCTTCTGCTATGTTGTCATCTCGGCAGGTGCAAAACCTGTAGACAAATACTGAACAATATCCTGAAAGTAGTCATCAACCATTTGTATGGAAAACAACTGGGCATTAGGAAGTCCTTCATCCAAACTAGTGGACTCTTCTCCTGACTCGAGCCTCGACAAGTGGTTGGGTCCTAGGTTAAGTCTTCCAGGCTTAACTATGATCTCAAAGTCATATTCCTGAAACAAAATCAACCATCTACATATCCTTCCACCTAGCATAGGCTTGTTAACCAAATACTTCAAAGCAGAATGGTTAGTGAACATCTTAAAATGAGATCCTAATAGGTAATGTCGAAACTTCTGCAATGTGTAAACCATAGCTAGACCTTCTCGTTCTATCATAGTATAATTTTTCTTTGTTGTGGACAATTTTCTACTTGCAAAAGAAATAGGGTGATCAATATTACCTTCACCTGACTGAGCCAATATTGTACCCATAGCAATGGAGGATGCATAGACATGCACATGAAACTCCTTATTCCAGTTAGGGAATACTAAGATAGGGGCAGTTACCATCTTTTCCTTCAAAATATCCAAGCTTGTTTGACACTCAGGTATCCATTCAAACTTAATATATTTCTTCAACTGCTTTTCGATAGGGGCTGTAATCTGAGCATATCCTTTAATGAACTTCCTGTAATATCCAGTATGACCAAGTGTAGTGCAAAGTTTCTTAAAAGACTTTGGGGGTGGCAAGTTCACAATAATTGCTATCTTTGCAGGATCCATCATCAATCCTTGCTTACATACAATGTGACCTAGCAGGATTCCAAAAGGTGCACAAAAAATACACTTTTTCAAGTT
Organism: Pseudotsuga menziesii; assembly: GCA_001517045.1. Lineage (NCBI taxonomy): Eukaryota > Viridiplantae > Streptophyta > Pinopsida > Pinales > Pinaceae > Pseudotsuga > Pseudotsuga menziesii. Next base: position 125,653 of record LPNX010408631.1, on the reverse strand, counting down.
CAAGGAAATCTGATGCTGTCTACACTTGTCCAACATAAGTCTTAAACTGGCTATATGGTCTTTTAGTAGCCCAAAGATAGTCCAATCATCAAAATAAACTTCTAAGAATTTATGTATAAAGTCCTTAAATGCAGAGATGAATACTCTAGAAAACATAGCAGGTACATTCTTCAATCCAAAGGGCATAACTGTATACTAAAAGGATCCCATTTCTGTAGCAAAGGTTGTCTTGTGTTGATATTCTAGAGCAATTCTGATCTGATGGTAGCCTGAAAATCCATCAGTGAAAGAGTACACTTCTTGGCCTCCGACATTGTCTAAAACTTCATCTGTAAAGGGAGTAGGGAAAGGATCATGCAAGCAAGCATCATTCAGCTTCCTTAGATCAAAACAGATTCTGATTTCTCCCTTATTCTTCTTTTCTTGCACCACCATAGGACTGACCCACTCGGATTCTTCAACAGGCTCAATGATTCCGGCAGCAAGCATCTTATCTAGCTCCATTCTAACTTTTTCTTTGTACTTAGTGTTTAGCTGATAAGGGCACTGTTTCACAGGCTTCGTATCAGGTTTCAAAGGGATATTTATCACTCCTATATCACCAAGGACACCTTTCATTTCTAAGAACTTAGTCAGAAATAGGTCCTGATATTCATGGAGAAGTTGGGTCACTTTACTCACCATTTCTTCATCCCAATAATCTCCAATGGTAGCATACTTAGGTTGTTCTTCTGATCCAATGTTTACTGTCCGCGTCTTCAGGGGCTAAGTCACTTCAGGTGCTTCGACTGCTGGTCTGTGTACTTTGCAGTGTCCTTTTGACTCATGAATATCAATGTTGCGTGGATCGTCATCCTCATCAATTGTGAGGTTATAAGATTCTACTACATTAGCTTGTTGTTCCTTCAAATCAGGTTGGTACTCAGCTATTTCTTTATCATCAAGTACCTTAGTATGGATCAACCTTATAGCTGCATCTAAAGCTGGACAAACTTCATTAATAGAAAATGTAAGCACAAAACTATCAACAAGACAATCCCAACTTACAGTATCCTGGCGAAGCTCAGCCTCCGCATACAAGTTCTTTGCTATAGGTTCTAGAGTGTGAATAAACCTATGTACCCATTCTTCCTGAGGTACATGCTTCCATGCTTCGTAGCATTGCGCCAAATGTTCCTGAGGGCTAGTTTGACCATTAAACCTGCTTCGCACCTCCTGGGGTTGATCCGTAAATCTCAGGCGAAGGGACTTTTGATAGGCTTCCCAACTAGGAATGTACTTTTTATGGCCATTACACCATCTGGCAAATGTGGCTCTAAATACAGAATCTAGAGTTTCCATTTTCTATAAATCTGGTACCTGCTCTGAGAATTGTACAATAAACTTTTCTGGGTTTGACAAGCCATCAAAAGTAGGTAGGACTCTTACCTGTGCACCAAGCCATCTAAGAGACTTGGTAATTCGTGCACACCAGTGTCCATGTAGTTCATAAAGTCTGTTCTGCCAGTTTTCTAACCCATCATCTAAATCCGTCATGCAGGAGCTGTCACACTGCCAATCCGTGATACCTTCGGCAGTAGGATCAACATAATCCTCTTCCTTAGCCATGATGTTGTATATATGATCCAAAACATCCTGATCTTCATCTCTGAGTGGTTCTGTGTACCTTTATCCTTGCGAAGGGTCTAATGGTACTATGACTCTCAAACCTTTCCCTTCGACAGTCATCTGTCTCTTCTTAAGGTTAATGACTGCATCATTGGCTAGTGCCCACTCAATACCTAGCAAGGCTAGATAAGGGTTGTTGTCATCAATTATCTCAATGAATTCAAAGTCTGCTATGGTAGTGACTCCATCAATATCTACTGGGACACTCTGGAATCTTCCTAGGGGTACAATCTTTTGCTGATTGGCTAATCTCAACTATATAGGGGACTATTCAAGGGTAGGTTTTCCCACTTGTTCCCAGGTCTGCTTAGTTAAGACATTTAATTTTGATCCTAGGTCCAAGATGACATCAGTCATGTCATATTCTCCTATCTGATCATGCAATCTCATTTCTCTACCGGTTCTTCTAACTCTATTAACAGTTTTTTCCTTACCACAGCTTCGCTGAGGTTCACAAGAAGCAATAACTCTCTGCAACTCATTTAAAGCATTCTGATTTCTTAAGAGCTTCATACAACTCTGTAAAAATGAAGATAGTGTACTTACTTTATCCATCGAAGCTTCTTGAGAGCGTGACTGTTGCTAATGTTGTTGCGCAGGTGCTACTAACGTGCTTGGATCAACAAATTCTTTTTGGGCTTCCATAAAGGTCTCTTTTTCTCTTCCCACATCAAAGGTTGGAATTTTCGCTGGGGCCTTACGAACGCAAGCCTCGTTGGGTTGTTTCTCCTTATTATGTACTTGTGTCGTAGCTCCACTCTTGGTAACAAAATTAATGGCTGGGACAGGTCTTTGCTCTACAGCAATCATCTGAAGATTCTGAGTAGGAGCACTATTTTGTTCTTGTATCTTCGCTATCAGCTAAGGGCACTGCTCAATGACATGGTTGACTGCTCTGCAATATCGACACGTCGTAGTTGGGTTTCAACAGTCACAAGCCAGATGTCTGGCCTAGTTACAGTTATAACACACAACCTGGCCTTGTCCTCTTCTAGCCATACCACCCTGACCCCGACCTCCAAAAGCACCTCTACCTGATGCATTACCATGGTAACCATATCCAGCGTTGCTTTGTCCATCATTTTGTACCCTATAAGCATCATAGGTGCATTCTCTCATGAGGTCAAAGTTGAGACACTCATATTCATTGTGCCCAACTGACTTACAGAACTTGAAATAGGGGTTCTTCGGCACTTGCACATATCTCTGCAACAGATAACAGTCTTCTAGTCGATGCTGACCGGTTGTCCTGCAGATCTCACAATATAGAACACTGGGGTTGAATGGGTTTGGCACACCAGAATTCAGGTAATTTCTTACTGCAGGACATTGTTCCTTGTCATGACCTTCTGTCCTACATCGCGTACACCAAACCTCCGCTCGAACGGCTTTCCCTTTCTTCATGTCGTGTAGCTCCAAATCCATTTCTACCAGCTGCGCTTGTATTTGAGCTATACCAGAATTATCTTCAACAGGAGCTGTTTGAGGCTTCATAGCAAATCTCCAAAGCTTCTTGCTGATCAACAACCTTCTGTTACATGAGGGGCATCCTGATATGTGGTAATAATGCTGCAATGAACCATTCCTTGTGTTGCGCTGGTCCAATAGTGAAACTGACTTGGTCTAGCAGAAATTTGAACCTCTGGTCAAAATCCCAAACAGATTCTCCTTGCCGCCAATGAATCTCTTTCAGTTCAGTGATACATTGGGACTCGGACTTAGGCTTCTTAAACTCTTTCATCATCACTGCTTTAATATCGGCTAAGACGGGGTTCTAAGTACTAGAAAACTTCATGAACTAGGTCAAAGCTCGGTCTCTAAAAGAAGTAACGAGCTGCGCTCTTATTATATCTTGATCCGTGGTGTTCTTAGCAGTCCACACGGCTTGACATAAGAACCAAAATTGTTCGGGATCCTCTGATCTAGTTCCTTTGAAAACAGGGAGCTTCATATCATCATTCATGTGGGCCATAGTGGATCTAAGGGGGGATGGAGGGGGTCTAGGAGTATGCAGGGAAGAGCTTACTGGGGTAGACTGACCTGCGACAGGAATACTTGGGCTAGGGTTACTTTCAGATTGCGATAGGTGCTCAAGGATAACAGGTCTTTACTGCAGGGTTATTGGGGGATTTCCAACATAAGGGGTTTCTTTAGGCTCAGAGTCTGCTGAACTTACAGGGTTATACTCAGTATTTTTACCTAGGGAAGAGGATCCAAAATCTCTCTTGTACCTTTTTCCACTTCGCAGCAAACCACTTTGCTCATCGAAGGCACTTTCACTTGCAAACATAGGTTAGTAAAACTAAATATAATAGTCTGATTCAATGGGAAGTATACCTTTTTCAACCAATAGCATTTTAATTCTCAAACTAAATGAATTCAAGTACTTACCCCTTCGTCCTTTGAAAAACTGTCGCTCGGCTTCGCTAAAGGAAGTACTCGTGTCGATGGTGAACTCCGTCACAAATGCTTAAAGGGTTTGCGTTGTCCAGAAATCAACAGCTCGGGATATCTCGTTGTTCACCCTTTTCAATATATTAATTCTTGCGGGGGTCAAATCAAGAAACTGACCTTCTTGGAAGTTCATCCTTCTCACTGTTAACCTGGATAACCACTGGTGCAACTCTATGTGGATACTACCAAAGAAAATTTCATACATATAAGAAAAAACGTACCTTTGTAAAAAGTCGTCTGAACTACGACGCAGATCTTTATTCTCTTGCTCGAAAATTTTTAGATAAGTCTCGTCAATGCAAGCACCGATTTCGTTCATGGAGGGCCTCCAAATCATAACCCTCTAGGTACGATGCAAATCCCTCTTACGCAGATACTGAGTTCAACTGGCAACGGAACCAATTTGTTGGGCTATTGGCAGACCCGGGTTTTATACTCTTATCTTTGCACCAACAAAAGACCCACAGTGTTGGCCCTTTCGGCAATAACCTGTGAGCAGGTTGCAGTCTCACCTGAAACATCTATGGGGTGCCACAGAACTAGGTTTCTACAAGCAGAAGAGGGATATTACTGTACCTTTAGCCTTTAACAAATAGCAATCATACAACACAGAGCTTAACATTCACATATATAACTTTGCAGTTAGATTAAAAAAACAGTGCCTTGCTTAACCCTGCAGTGATCTTATTTATCAGTTATTTACTTATCAATGCATAAAATAACATAACAGAAACAACACAAAAGAACCACAACACCAGATATAACGTGGTTCACCCCCAGTGTTGGGGCTATGTCCACAAAACTATGTTTTATTGAACTCTTTACAAAAACAACAGTTTTGATCTGCACATTCAACTGCAGATCCCTTCAAGTCCTCAAGCTGCGCACTTAGCTGCAGTTCTCTATGCACACAGCTGCAGATCTTCTAAATCACCCAAAAACCCTCTGCGCACATAGCTGCAGAGGTCGTCCATGCACACAGCTGGGACTTTAACCTTTCCTACAAAAATAGCCTTAGCTTCGCATCAATTCATCTTACATCAAAAGTCCTAACCTGACTCATTTATAAGAGTGCTTATTTATACAGTGCACTTATTACAAAACGATGGGCTTAAACCATGGGCACCCCGAACCCATAAACCCTGTACTTAAGCGATGGGTTAATTACAAAAAGATGGCTTTGACTCAACCCCGACACCCCTAAGACTATTTTGAGCCATAGCTCCACTTACAATCTTCCACAAAAACCCCAGAATTACCAAACTTAAGGACCGTTAAGGTGCGCGACCCAACAGATTTTCGTCCCACATTACTATTGTTTTGATTTCACATGTACATGTTTCTAGATTCCTTAGTCACTAGCATGGATAAGTAGATGATTTTCTGGTAGCTTTGATGTTTTTGTATGTTTGGTATGTTTGCAGGTACACAGGTTCATAATCGAAGCAGTATTTCAGGTGTCTACAATATTTAGGGAAGGTCTTCATCCTTTGTCGTTCACTCATTTGTTCTGGATCTGAACCATTTAGACCAAAGGAACAACTTCTGTCCACAGAAGGTGCAATATTCTTAATAACAATAACGACAAAACTCATTAAAATCATTTTATTAAAATTCTCCACCATTATTAGACCTTAGGGAATAGATATTCCCACTTGTATGATTCTCTACTAAGTCTTTATATTCTTGAAATTTATTGAATCTTTCACTCTTATCTTTCATGAAATAAATCCAAGCCTTCAGGAGAAATCATCAATGAACAATATATAGTAAAGTTGTCCATTGAGGGAAGGGGATGACATGGGTCCACATACATATGAGTGTACTAAATCTAATATTCCTTTAGATCTAGTATGGCTTCTAGGAAACTTCTTTTTAACATTCTTTCCTAAAGCACAACCCCAACAAATAACATCATGTACAAAATCAAAACGAGGCATACCTTTCACCATTCACTGCAAACCAAGAAATTCTTTGAAGTGGAGGTGTCCAATCCACTTATGCCAAATATCACATGGGATAATAGTATGATGTACCATGGATAAATTATGCTTTCCTATGACCCTATAAATACCTCATTCTCAAACTCCAATAACAGTAGTAGTATCAATGTTCTGGTTCTTTGGCCATGAGTATGCTTGATTCTCCATGAATATGATTGGGAAGTGTTTATATTCAATAACTGAAACATACAGTAGGTTATTCTTTAATATAGGGACATAAATAATATCCTCCACATTTAATGTATCTTCCCAACTCAACTGGAAGGATGTGGATCCAACTCCTTGGATCGAATATGTGGAATTCTCCGTGAAATCTACCATGCATGCCAACTGCTTCTCTTTTAGCTTGGGATATTTTTCACTTGAATCGTGACATGTGTTTGGAAGCACCATTTTCAATTAGTCATGTATCTTCTCTCATGATGAGATATCCATATAAAGAAGAGACAAGGTAATGCTCCCTCCTTGTCCCTTTCTCATAGGGTGCATTATTTTGTGGAGTTTCTTCTAATACAGTGGAAGCATAAAAAATTTCATCATATTTCTTCTTTTTATTGCACTCTCTTACAAAGTGACCTCTGTTTCCATAGTATAATCATTTACACTTTGATTTTTCAAATTTCTTTGTAAACTCTTTCTTCTTTGCATGACAGAATTTCTTGGGAGTGAATGACTTCCTCCCTTTCTTGGTTCTTTCCACGAAAGAAATATTTTCCTCCTTAGTGCACACAACTTTGTTTTGGATATTCCCCTCTTCTTGGATGCAACCATGCCAAAGTATTTTGAATTTGGGTTTCTATTCTCTTCCATTAACCGTATCCAAGAAGGTATCCCATGATAAGGGGAGCCCATCGATGGTGGTTTGAAGAAGGCCATCCTCATCCGAATTCACATTGATTCTTTCTAGTTGATCCTTCATCTATGAAATATTTTTCAATAAGGAATATATGGTCTCATATATCTCCATATTCATAATGTGAAACTTTTTTCTTTAAGGCCCTATTTTGAGTAGGATCCTTCTTCTCATACAATTTTGTGAGTGTTTTAAAACAATCATTTTATGTCTTCAATGGTGTGATCATCGACATGAGGTTGTCTTTCATGGATTCATATATGATCCTATTTTCCTTTGATTGATTCTTATTGTAATTGATTCTCCTTGCATTTGTAGTGGAATCTTCAATTACAGTGGTCACAAAGGAATCAAGATCATGCTCTTCAAGGATATTCAACACCCTCACCTTCCATGTGTTGAAGCTTTATGTTCCTTCAAGTCGATCTTCCGGTCGGATGGATATTGATGCCATTGCTTCAAGCTCTTTTCCCAATACTCCAAGATATACATATGTTTAGAATGTTTTCACAAAACTAAGATCTTGCACACTTTCTCTAATACCATGTCAATGTTTGATAAAAAAATTAAAGATGCTTGAACTCTAAAACTTTTGATAATCAATTACAACATATGTTAATCTCATAAAAAAATTAGCCACATAAAATATTCAATCCATAAGACACAAGATGTACGCTTGGAAAACCCTCCAAACTCGGAGGATGAAAATCTCAACAATTCTTTGAGTATGATAGATAATTGCAGACAATGGTTTTCAATACATGAGCAGATTTCTTGATAAGAGAGATCAAAGGAACACTGGAGAATAAAGATAACTAGGAACATTGTATGTGCCTTTCCAAGTGCATAACACTTTAATAACAAGATTTTAATTACAAAGAAGAATAGGCAGGAAATGGTTGCATGATTTTGCTGAACTTGTGCACTAATTACTTCACCATACTCAACATTATTGCCTACCTAGTCTTGGTGTCAAATTGGAACACCAATTATCTTCCATGAAAAATATATGTGCCCTCCTTCTTTCATTGGGAGTTAACTTCTTTTAACTGAATGTGAGTTGGATTGAATGGAACTCAATCGTCAACTGACTGCTTGAACACTAGTTACTAGTTTAACTAAATTTCTTTAGTGTTGCACAATCAGTTCCATCCATGAATAAACACTTTTCATAGATCAAGGAAACATTCCTTAATTGACTGAAACTTGGTTTCCACAACTGATCCTTAACTGTTTTCTTATTAATTATAGTTCATTGAAGGTATGTCATAGGAAATTTGAATCCTTAGTCTTTCTCTATGCTTATCTCATTTATCATTAATTAAATATTGCATGGTCCAAATGTATATTAATTAATTTAACCACCTTATCATACCATACTCAAAAGAATTGTTCCACATACTTATGATCAAACATATTACCCCATGCCATATAGTCACATGCTAAAGTATATCACTCTAGGGGTACCTAAGACCTAAAGGAGACTTGTAACTTTTATTGACCATGGTTATTAATATGTCACATAGTATAATCACTTTACATAGTAAAGTACACCACCTCACAATATGATGATATTTATAGGACTTCATATTACTCACAAGTCTACTGTATTGATATTACTCACAATACTAGCTTGACATTACACACAAGTTTACTAACTTGATATTACTCACAAGTCTACAGTATTAATATTACTCACAAGATTTTGCTTGATATTACTCACAAGATTTACAACATCACCACCTCAGTCATATGAGAATATTTGTGGGACTTGATATTTCTCACGTCTAATGTATTGATATTACTCACAAGACTAGAGAATGACTCTTGATGTTTTAATCTAAACACTATTGACCAATGTTTTCTATTTCATAATAGGCCTCTGCTTTTTTGGTGAATTCTCATTCACAAACTTATGCTAGATAGGTCTTTTTCATTGTTCTTCTCTCATGAAACAATGCAAAGGCATGTTCCCATATTCATCACACATATAACATATAATGGCGTGGAACTATTTTGTTAAATGTCCAATATAGTTACATATACAACATTTTACAGAAATTAAGCTATTTTTATATCTAAATGAGTTATCATACCTAGGATTCTTATGCCTTGCAAGTTGTACATATTTTCTGTGAAATGTAACCAATTTGTTAGAATGAAATCCTCCTTTGTTGCATACATCATCACTTTCCTTTGTATATCCAATGCATGTATTGTCCTATGGATACCTTTGGTAGCTTAGGATTTCATCTAGGATTGTTGAGTTGTTGTTTAACTTGGTTTAAGTATCTACATCAATGCATGTTTTAATGTTCCATTGAATTGCGCAGACTATCTCAGCTTTCAAGTGTGAAACTTCTTAATCTTTTAGGGAAATTTGTTCCTATAGTATCTTATTCATTGATTCTGAGTCCTTCCAATTTGTTTCAATTGCACACTTGTTTTTTTCCAGTTCCTTAATTCTTTCTTTTGTGAAAAACAAGTCTTCCTCTTTGTATTTCATTTGCTTCTCTAATGCTTCATGCATATCCTTAATTTGTTTGACTAGTTATTCTGCCTTTTCCAATTGTTCCTTTAGCACCTTATTTCCTTTTCTCTATTGTAGCAGGGATTTCTCCTTGCTACAGGGGCATGAATGGATCCCTTCCATATATAGGACGGAAGGGTAGGTTCCTGTGTGTGGAAAATGCAGAAAAGAAACTGAACAAAAAGGAAAGCAAATGATAGAAAGAAAATGGCCATGAGCCTTTCTGCAAACAAGGTTAGGGCTTCTCCTTGGCTACTTGCAAACAACTATTAAGCTACAATAAACCTACAAAACATGTTAGAGATCAAACCTAAAAACAAATAATGCTCAGAAAAAACTAAACTAACAAAGCAAACATATGAAGAAAACTAGATTATACCTCTTCTTTGGTGAAATGAGACACCATGCCCTTGCTGGAAGAAGCACCTCCCTATCTCACTCCGCAATGGAGGAGCTATGGCTCAATGGGGAATATGAGTGGAAGAGAGGGGGATGTGGGTGGCTTGAGAGGCAAAGAGGGCTCAAGGAATCCATGGGAAACATAACAGTAGGCAAGAGAGGTGTTGTTTGAGACTGATCCCCCACCCTCCTTTTATAGCTTTTTTGGGGTTTTAGGGTTTTAATCCCTTGGTCCAGGCTTTACCCTTTTTTGGGGATTTTAGCCCCTTCTTCCCTAAATTTAGCTCCCTTTAGGGTTTTAGGCTCCTTTGAGGGGTTTTAGCCCCTCTTTGGAGACTTTATCCCTTAGGAGAGTTATTTAGGTTCATTTTTGGGGTTTTTAAGCCCTTTTTTTAATCCTTAAGCCTTTTTGAGGGTGTGGGGGGTCTGATGGAGGGTCGTGAATGGGTGTCCTTGGGTGGTGTAGGCCATGTAGAGCTAAGTGAGGGATTTTTTGGGTTAATATATTTCCCCCTGATGTGTGAGGGAAGGAGCTCATCGTATTGCCAATGGACATCATAGGATTTGCTGCGTAGAGATGGTGCTTCTAGGGCTGGGGCATGGTGGCTTTTGGTTTTTGTCACGTTTTTGTATTAATATGGTTCCCATCAATGGGTGAGATACAAATAATGTGTGACATGTATATGGATGAGGTGGGAATCCCCATGCTCGTGACAATGTCAAAAGAATAATTTGATCTATGCTCTAAAATACAAGAGCCGATCATATACAACTAATGATACAATGATGGTTGCCTCAATGTGAGGTTGAATACAATGCTCATCTGGCACATTGGACCCATGGCATTCTCATGGAATGCTATATCTTCATGACTGATGATGTGCTGGATCTGGAATGGTACATAGTTGTATGGACTCATGGATTGAGAGGTAGAGTCTCTGTGGTACAAGTATACAACATCAATCATAAAGGTATATCGAAGCACTGTTGGGGCTTCTGAACACTGTCTCCAATGCAACCCAGAAATCACAAGGGACATAATCTGTTTAGGTTCCTTGAGTGGACTCATCAATGTGTTAGAGTCGAGTGACATTTGGGGTCTTTGACCAAGTACTATGCAGACCCAACCTTGTATAAATCTCAATGGTGCAATGATGTAGTTGGAGTCGAGCACGTGAGAAACAACCATCCAGAGAGGCACTAAGAAATCCTCTCAAGTGGTCCAAGGAACTCATCAATGATGTTGATTAAACCAGGATATAGGGACCTATGGGTATATCCTTTGGAATATGTGTGTTTTCATCGACAGAGGGAGACCTGCCCCTAGTCAAGGAAATGGTGTTTCTATGACCAGAAGCGCAAGGGAGATAACCAAAATGTGTGAGACAATATGCAGACTGGCCCACTTAATGGGGGGCAGAAGGGAAAGAGTTGAACAGGGACAGGGGGAGTATAATAGACTCAAAATTCCTTTGTTCAGAGTATGATGGTAGGGCAGAGCAGGAATCAAATGAAATTGACTCATGAGAATGGGATCATAGCTATAATACAAGGAATGTCACTACAAATGGGAAATACTTGGAGGATGTGGACACTTTTGATTCTGATGGGATCCAAGGAAGACACATTGTAGAGTACTTTGAACAAAGGTGACCCAATGTGGGAATGCTCCCAAACTATTTTCTGTGGGGTGGTGGCTAGGGACACCATTGTGGTATGATCTCATGGATTTTTGGCAAGCTCGAGAAAGTAAATGCTCGATGGTGTTTTCAATTTTAGAAATTCTGAAAGCACAAAGAAGACTCCAGTGGGGGCTCTTTTTTGTTGGTAGTCTGCTATGCCCGAAAAAGGATAAAAGTATACATAGGAGATCTTGCCCATCCTTTGGGGGATGAGAGACTTCTTTACTGTTGGTAGTTCAATCAGGCCAGAAAAGTTTAAACCAATACTGACTGGATGGTCATTTAGATACTTTTACAAGCATGAATGAAACCAAGTTTGCTCAACAATCTTTTCTTGATGAGAAGGCTGTAAAAGAGCTTAACAACAACCCATGGTGATATTTTTCATAAAGTGCGGCCCCTCTGCCTGAGAATGCATAAAAGTATGCAGAGGGGAATGGTCTTGTCTTGAATACGCCAAGGTGGTCCTTTTCAATTGATGGTCTACATGGTCTGCAAAAGGAGGTAAGCGAGACAATGTAGATTCCCTTTCCTATACTTTAGCGAGTGGGAAAGGAAGCAGCTGCGCTCAGCTATATTTTCATTGTTTAAAGGAGTCAGACAAGAGCTTAAACCAAAACTATAGTATGGTCAACCGATTGCAGTGACACAGGCGGTGCCCGATGTTGGGATGGTGGAAAGTGGTCCAAAGGTCATTCGCGCAGTATGGATGGAGCAGAAGGCTCTCAAACATACCAATACATGCGTGGGATAGATCGCAGTAGAGAATCGTGAATCGGTGTGGCAGAGGCATGCAAACCAAGGTGGCTCTTAGACATAGGTTAGGAGAGCATGTGTGTGTGTTGCAGTGGCCAAACTTGACTACATGTGATGTGAGTGCAAGTCTGGGGGCACTTATATCCAAATATGTACAAGAAAAATAAATTATTTTGTGGACAATGGTCCAGAGGTCCGCATAAGGTGTGGTGGATAAAGAAGACAACTATGTGTTAAAATACAAAACAAGAAGAAAAAATGGTAACCCTTAACAGGTGGTGGTTTGAAACTCACATGAATAGCGATAGGAAAGAGTCATATAAGTACAAGTCCACAGACACTTGCATCGTCATGCCATGGCTCGTAAATTGAGGTGACTTGTGGGAAATGGTCCCAAAATTATTTTATTAAACATGAGAAAATGGTCTCATAAAGATATAGAGGGTGGAATTTTGAAACCAGTGGCACAAACGGCATCTCAAATGGAATATGTATGGTCTTGTTATGTTGATCGGAAGAAATTAGGTCAAACGGGGGCTATATAAAGGTGGGGTCCACTTGGTGAGGTCTCATTGTCACTGTTCATTATGGAGTTGGAGAGGTGGGCCCTAAATCTTCATTTGTTGATTTCTCCTAATCCGACCAGTGGTTTTGAGTTCCGTGACTTGAAGTTAAGAGCCCTCGCTGAATCTCGTCTTTTTAGTGGTTTACATTCTACATTTGGTCACCTGGAGGTCCTCCATGACCATTTTGGGGTTTCATGGAGCCAAGTCGCACCCTTCAAAGGAAAAGGAGCGACCTGGTCGCATCTATGGGGCATTTTTGAGTGACCTGCTCGCTCATTTTTCCCAAAAAGGTGTGACTTGGCATCTGAGGGGTGTTTTTTGATGAGAGCTATGGCTGACATCAGGGTTTTTGCTTGTGCACGATGGCTGAGATTAAGTAGCTCGAGAGAGCGTCTGCAAAGACCTCCAGGAGGCATCATTATGAGGTAGGAATGTGAGAGATACACTATCCCATTGCAAATTGCTTAATTTCATGAGGATACCCCTCATGAAGAGCTTGAGTTTGCTGCTGAAAACACTGGTGAGTTCTAGGATGTTGATGAGGATGCATTCCTCTTTCAGGGCCAGGGAATTGAGATCACGCTAGTGGATGTATACTTTCTGACTGGACTCCCTATGTTGGGAGTTGTGGGTGACTTGGCACGGGTATTGTCTCGAGGGGAGACATTGGAGGAGATGTGTGATAGGAATTGTTATGCTACGGCATATGTGTGTGGCTCCTACATCCTGATGTGCGACATCGAGGATTTGTCGACACAGGTGGTGGTGACACTATTACTACATATCTTGGGTTCTATGGGGAGCCACAAGATCTCTAGAGGGAAGATTCAACTAGTAGAGTGTGCTATAGGGGGAACGTATTATGGATGGGGCCAGATGTACCTTCAGGATGTTTGGTGTCAGCTGAACAAGTCAAAGACATCTGGGGCAGGTTTTTGTTTTGGCTCCTTCCTGTGTGCTTTCTTTTTTGAGAAAGTACCTACACTGTGTCTGCACCGGGCTATGCAGGATAGTGGTCCACAGGAGCCATAGATGTACCAGTGGTGTTAGATGATGATCCGAGAGGGTGGCGGTAGAGTGGGCCGCTTCTTTACTGAGGAGCTGTTAGAGTAGTGGCAACAACTTCCAGTGGTGATCAAGGAGTACCTGTACGTATGTATGTACTATCATGGGGACCCCAATATGCCTTGAGCTCTCGTCCAGGCGTGGGGACCAGCTGGTATGTATGTGTGATGTTTTTGTGTTCATAGTTGTACATAGTGTAGTTTGATCTGGTTGATAGTTGTATGTGTGAACTGATGGTGTCCTTATTTGTGTATGTAGATATTGGTCCTCGCCTGCTACCCATGCATCGGAGGTGGGTGGTTACCATAGCTCGTATAGCGGTTCCTGCTGGGAACCCTCGTAGGTAATGACGGGAGACGGATGAATTATTGCTACATCTAGAGTAGCTTGCTGCTGGGATCTTTGATGATGGGTGGAAGCATCTGAGCAACGATTTGATCGCTTCTATTCATAGTTTTCCTCCTGAGTGGATTGCTGCGATGAGGAGGATGGCTATGGCCTATGAGCAAGTTCGTCGAGCGACGCAAGGTGATATTGCTACGGAGGATGATTCTTCTAAGGAAGATGATGACTCTAAGTCAGATGATGTCTCTGAGCTAGATTAGTAGCCTAGTGGGGCTATCCCTAGTGCGTTGGTGCACTTAGGAGTTTTTGTTTTTTTATGTATATCCTGCTGAGAAAGCATATGTGGCTTCTCATTTTGTATTGGACATGTTTTGGACATATGACTGATTGATTTATATGTATATTTTTGATGCACATGGATGCACTTTTATGGTTTTATTATGTGAGTCTTTTTATAATGATATGGAATGCAAATTCCTATGTGATGTATTGTTACACTGTGTGTGTATTTTTGGATATGATTATGCATGATGTTGTGGTTGTATGTTTCCTATATGTGATTGCGAATGTGCCAATTTAGAATATCATTAGCCATTTGATCTGTGACACTATTGAGGTTTCTGGGAACATGTGTGAATGCAATAGACTCAAATGCTCTAACCATCTATTTAGTGCACATAAATTTTCTAAACAGGCAGGGATCATGTACCCAATAGTAATTGTTCAACTGAGAGACAAGAAGTTGGGATTCTAAGAAGACATTAGGATGGTGAATGCCTAACTAGAGAGTGGCGTCCAAGAGGCCATTGACACCATCATATTCCGCCTGGTTGTTGGTCGCGGTGCCCATGCATATTCCGTCGATCTGGATCAACTCATGCAATGAGGAGTAGATGACCCATGCAACCAAGGAAAGATTTGGAGACCATCTGCTTGCTCCATCAGCAAATCCCACATACCAGTTTAAGGTGTGCTCCATCTGGAGCAATAAGAGGAAACGATACATAAGACTCATTTTTTTTTATAAAGCAAAAAAAGGAGACAGGCTATAATAAAATTTGTACTATCGCCACTTAAAGAGGTGACATTAGAGGGAAAGTCATTTGGACGTTCCAAGGATCAGCAATCATTCCTTTTTGTGACATGATGAACCCTAGGAGACGGCTCGTTGGGACACCGAAAGAACACTTGAAAGGTTTCAAGTAGATTTCATACTTGTGACATCTTAGGAAGAGTTGTCGCAGGTCATCTATGTGTTGTGTTTGCTTCTGCGACTATGTGATGAGGTTGTCAAGACAAACCTACATAATGTGAATGAGGTCGCGGAAGTAGTGTGTCATGGCGCACTAGAAGGTGGCTCTAGCATTTTTCAGGCCAAAGGGCATGACTCGATACGTGAATGTGCCTTGTGTGGTTATGAATGTCATTTTATAATGGTCTTGTTTCCGGATTTGGATTTCTTTATAGCTGGAAAATCCGTCCATGAAGGAAAAGGATTCATGTCTGGCACATGCATCGATGATCTGATCAATGAAGGGAGTTGGGAAGTTGTATTTGGGACATGCCCCATTGAATTTGTGAAAGTATATGCAAATATGAATGGTACCCTATTTTTTATTCATGGGAATAGGATTAGAAACCCAAGTGGTGTACGCAATGGGGTAGATGAAGCCGACAGTGCGCAGCTTCTCTATCTCAGCTTTTACAATGGCCACTTTGGAAGGGTGAATGAGCCGTTGCTTTTGGCATACGGGTGCCACAACGGGCCATGTGTCAATGTGGTGTTCCATGATGGATGGATCTAAGCTGGGAATTTCAGTGTACAAACAGGTGAACATGTCGCAGAATTCTTGGAAGAGAGATTTGTAGGCAGCGGCCTCTTTCGGGGAGCAAGATGCCCCTAGCATGATTTCTTCAACAATATCAGAATTGGTTGAGATGTCAATTTTGATGGTGGGTGAAATGTTTTCCATGTTCCCTTATTCAAAGGTGTCTGGTGCTGGGATGGGGTTCTTGAACCAGTCGACTTTCCCATGGATGAAATCTTTGGTCTCCACGAAAAACTTGTCAGACTGCGACACAAGTTCTTCGGGGAGGAAGAATGAGCGATGGTGCATGTCGTCCCATGGGTATTCTAGGGTAGTTAGAGATTCAAGTATCTCCTCATCATTGCTGAAGCAAGGAAGAGACAGGTCTGATGGACCATCGTTGGAGGTGGAGATAAGCAGGTCAATTGAACTTGACATCATGTAAATGGATATGGTTTATGAAGAAGGAAGTGGGGGGTGAACTTCTTCGATCAAGGTTATTTCAGAATCCAGGGAATTTTGATAGAGGTCGGCTAGAGCCATTCAAAATTTGGACAAGTCTTGACAATGGTGAGAGTAATGTCCATACAAACCATAGAGGGCGCAAGCATGGTTTGTTCTCAATGCCTTATTTTTTACTATCAACGTGGTTGGGAGTTCAACCACGGGGATGTTTTCGTTTGTGTCCATGGAATCCAAATGTGTATGGATCACTGGGATTTCAGGGAAACTCTGAGCTGGGTGGCCCTGTTGTTCATAGACGGCACAAGCCAAGACTTATCACAACTTTACGGTAGGTTTCACATTCTTGCCCCCGAACCTTTTTTGGTGGGGCGGTGCGAGTGCGGGTGTAGCAGTTGGATTTTGTGGGCCGGGTGGAGGGTGAGACTCCACTGCAATGGGTTGCACCGGAGTTAAAAAAAACTGGGGCATTGGTGGTTGAGCTGGTGGATTGAGATACCATACCGAAATTCCCAATGTGAAGTTAGGTAGGATTAAGGTGGCCATTACCGGCTTGCTCATGATGCCAGGTAAGGGAAAGAGGAATGGAATCGTATGGACTAGCGATGAGCCCATATAACTTTCTACTACTTGCATGTGGGGATGTGGTTGTGGTTGTGGCTGTGAGAAACGTTGCTGCTACAGATGATGTTGCAACTGTTGGTGGTGTTGTGGCTGTGGATGATGTTGTGGTTATGGTTGGGGCTGCGGCTACGATTATTGTTTGGGTGCAGCGGTGTTGGATGAGACCATGCACAAGTCTGCAGTCTCATTTTGTGTCAGTGGTGGTGACACTAAGGGGGAATGAGCTATCATGATGGTATCAGAAAACAACCCAAGGCCCACATTCAACAATGAGGAGGATGGTGTGTTGTCAACCATGGTGTTGATTGTAGGGACAACATTGGTGTGGGTGGTCATCCCTTGTGGATTAATGGTGGTGATGGTAGGGATAATGTTGGAAGGTGCTGTTAACCCTTGCAAATCATGATAAGTGAGTTGATCAACTGTAATGATCTTCCCTTCATGGGGGAACATCATGAGATGGAAGACAGTTGATGCGACCGCTCTCATGGTGTACATATAACTTCTTTCAAGAAGGAGGTTATAGTCTAGTTGAGCATTGACAACCTCTATGTCAATCATAATTGTCTTCTCGGCTAATGTGATGGGGACATGGGGAAGGATTCCTTGGTATTTAGTGGGATGGCCTTCATAAGCCCTTAGAATTGTGGAGGATGGTTGCAGAATTGGGGATCCAAGTTTCTGCCAGACTAGGGTAGACATAACGCACATAGATGCCCCCTCATCTGCTATGCACTAGTGCACAACCAAGTTCTGTATAGACACCGGGATTTGGAAGGCAATGGTGGATGGCATGCCCAATTCTCTAGAGATAGTTTAGTTAGTTTTGTTATTTTATTGCTACATATGTGATTTAGAGGCTTATGAGTCCAAAGATGAGAGGGAAGAACCTGCGCATCACGTTGTGACCGCTCCTGGCATTCTTTATCACCCTGCATTGTTAGATAGGCACTTGCATTTCATATATTAAGTCAAAATACAAAAAATATACGGTGGATCGGGCCGCAACCGGTAAACCCTTTTGTTACTTGACCTACGGTAGCCAGACTACAAGTCGGACGGATTCCCTATACCAAATAGTCACGGGCTAGTTGGGAACGTTGACTGGGGAGAATCCCTTACTATTGTTTCCTGCAAATTTCCAGGCCTCAACAGTTTTGGCGCTAGAAGGAGGGCCGCTAGTGTATGGCTGGCCGACGAAACCCGTTTTCCCGAGAATTTTCCACCTGTAACAGTTCTGAAAGCAGTGGACTTCATAATCCAATTCCAGAAAAAAGGAATAGAGAAC
Source organism: Pseudotsuga menziesii (assembly GCA_001517045.1). Lineage (NCBI taxonomy): Eukaryota > Viridiplantae > Streptophyta > Pinopsida > Pinales > Pinaceae > Pseudotsuga > Pseudotsuga menziesii. The sequence continues at coordinate 107,150 of LPNX010408631.1, read as the reverse complement.
ATCTATATTCTGTTGGAAACGAAGTTGTTAATGACCCGAGAGGACACACTAGGGCATATGTAAAGAAGATTGGAGGATAGCCAATTATCCCTGAATTACCCAGAAGAGAATATAAAAAGAAAGATCGTCCTATAGTAGAAGACTCAGTGCTGGTTGGAGACTGGGAACAACTTGTAGAAATATACTTACAGGAAGTTGTACTACCTTTGAATCAAGAAGGCCCAGATACCCCTCACAGTTCTCCTGCTCACACTCCGATTGGCTCACCTCCTCACTCTCCACCCAAACTCATGGCAGGATTAAATGCTAATCCACCACCTGTTGAGGCCTGGAAATTTGCAGGCAGCAACAGTAGAGGATTCTCCCCAATCAACATTCCCAACTAGCCCGTTGACTGTTTGGAATAGGGAATCCATCCAATTTGCGGTCCGGCTACCGTAGGTCAAGTAACAAAACAAAGGGGTTACCGGTTGCGTCCCTGTCCATCAAGTTTTTGTATTTTGACTTAGAAATGAAATGCAAGTGCCTAACTAAATGCAAGGTGATCAGAATGCAAGGAGCTGTCACACCGTGATGCGCAGGTTCGTACCTCTCGTCTTAGGCTCACGAGCAATCAAATCACAGACAATAAGAAATAAACTAACTATTTAATCTATCCCTAGGGAGAAAGGTTATCATTTCAGGTGAGAAATACATTCTGTACATGCATTAGGAAGAATCACAGATAGCTGATACTTCATTCAAAACACACAAACACTTACAGATATTTAAATAACGAGATAGCCGATAATTTTATAAACAACAATTATTACTCACAGTGGTGGAAATATCCCAAAGATACTGAAGAACATTCAACAAGAACATAGGTCCAAGAAATTAAATACTCTTGCAGTAAATTAAACATAGCTGAAAATGAAGTAGTTCCTCTTCAACATTATTCATTGAGTCGCATTGATACATTCCACTTTTCACCCTCTCTAGTAGGCAAAATTGCAGTTTCCTTTGCAAAACGAAATAGTTCCTCTTACAAGCAAACATTTACAAAATTTTCCAAGGAAAAATCCCCTTCTCCATTCCACTTTCAAATATTTAAACTACCCTTACGGAGTGCTCCGTTTTCCCCCAGATGCATGACCTTTCCATTTCTCAAATGCTTCACATTCCGATCTTTTGTCTGTATGCAATCATGAACCACTTGGTAACTGATCCGTTTCTGGTACCCGCATATTCATTATTCCAAATTTTGTTTTCTACGGCCATGGTTCTCCACGGCAATTCCCCTAGCTTTAGTTATACCTCTGCCATACATTCTGTCTTTCTTCATACCATGGTGGATTGAATGGTCTCCTCGAAACTTCCTGCAGTCAATTCACAAGTGTCATCTAAAACAACAAATATTATCAATTAACGACTATTTTACAAGGAAATGGCATGGCACACCACCTACGGGCCTGACAAACTTAACCTATGACTGTCAACAAGAAATTTACTGGCAGGAAAACCTAAAGTCGGCAATCAGAAGGAAGTAAGCTCGGAAGCCAAAAGGTTTTCCTGGCCGCAACAACGGGTGAGGCTTAAGTCGGGGACCGACGAAACGTGGCGAGAGGGGCTTTAAATCGGACGTCGGATAGTTTTGAGCTTCAGAGGCCATAAGACTTTCAGAGCCACGATGGAGGAAAAAGAGAGTTAGAAGACACGCAAAATGAGCGGGAAAAACTTAATTGGAAGTTGGGTGACTTTGAAATCGGAAGGGACAAGGATTTACTAGCCGCAACGGTGGACAAGTCAAGGTTACGAGCTAGAGGTCGAAGGCTAACACAAATCGGACGTCGGAGAGAAATAGACTTCGGACACTAAACCACTTTGAGAGCCGCAATGGCGGAAGGCACCAAAACAAAAAACAACCGATTTGACAAAAAAAAAAACTCAAGTGTTCGAAAGCCTCTAAAGCATCAACGACAGTCAAAGTCCATTATATTTTCAAGTCGACGATCCATCCAATAACAGTTAGGAATATTTACTCAACTCTGTGACTCGCTGCAAATTTTGAGCACGAACAAATTGTAGGAACAGGCTGCGCGTAAATTGTTCAAAACATCAACACTTAAAGCGTGACCGAAGAAACATGAAGGATGAAACAACCTGCAATGATATTTAGCTATGAGGAGGGGCCCGGAATTTTATGAGATTTGGGGAGAAAAGTTGCGGCAGCAACAACTGGCGATTACCTGGGGAACCTAGATCTCTGGGTGATTATACTTTTAGCAATAGACTGTTTAACAAGAATGCATCTAATGAATTCTTCCAGCCACATGGATTTCTCAACCCACAGAAGCGTGTATCTTAATCATTGATGATAGTCCACTTTGGAAAGGTGCAAACCAAGACCTTTAAGTCCAGATAACTCTACTGAGGCCAGAAATGAGTTCATTATTAATTATGTCTTTAGGAAGCTAATAGTGTGGACACCACAGGATTGTAGCAGATGGTAAATGGCAGTATTCGTTTGTTCCTCGTTCCCATGCCATTTTAGCACTTTTGTGCTTTTTTGGACTTTTGTCCCATTTATCTGAGTCCTCCTGCTCACCTTTCTTACTGAATTTTAATTCAGGATCCTCTATCCCATAGTGTCCTTTTGTGTGAGTGGTGTATTTCAAGTTTCAGCTCACGGACGGAGAGGATCTTTTTGCAATTTAGTACTTATGATTCAGCTTTTGTTTTGATGTATGATACTTTCAAAGGAGTTTCGACTCTTTTCTGCCTTTTGGCATTTACTTATTGGCATGGGATCATTTATATTTAACATACTGTTCACCTTTCTCTTTTCCATGGGTCCCCTTTTATTGCTCCTGAGAACATTTTAAGTGTGAGGTGGATGGAGCCTCAACATAGTATTCCAGACTCCTCGAAAATGGTTTATTTTATAGGGGTTAAGCAGGACTTCAATGCACATAGAATTATTCTAGAAAACTGCTATATTGGAAGAAATTATTTCATTTAAATAGGAATACATAGTCTGACACCAAACATTTATCAAACCCAAACATCTCGGACGTACCCCAAGCAACTGCAGGCTTGCTCCCTTTATTGAAATCAACAAAACAAGCTGAAAAGAACTCAACAAAAACCAACTAAAACATGACTCAAAAGACATTCGGGCGAATTATTTATATACAAGACAGAAAAGATCACACATACTCAAGAAAAATAAGGTTTGAGAACCAAACTAATCACTGGTAGGTTCTCCTCCCACCCTTGCAGGTCTTGCAACTTGTAAGTAGAAGGACCGAGCTTGGCTGCAATCTGAAAAGGGCCTACCCACAACTGCTAGAACTTGGTATGTTTTCCTTTCTCATCATGGGGGTGATCCCATTTGAGGACTAACTCTCCTACTTCAAAGTCTTTGGTCCCATCTTTATGCTTGTCAAACCATCTCTTGACTGACTCTTGTTGTTGTTTAAAGCGTTCTTTGGCTTTAGATCTGGCTTCCTCTGCTTTTAGGAGATTATAAATTCTTATTTGTAAAATTTCGTCATCCGACCCCCTAGACTCTTGAGCGAGAATGGAAGATGGTAACATGATATTGGGAGGTAGGATGGCTTCCTTACCGTACACAAGGGTATAGGGTGACACTCCTATTGTAGACTTAGGGGTGACTCTGTCAGCCCATAGAGCATTGGGTAAGGCTGAGTGCCAACTTCTCTGGTTTTCTATTACATTCTTCTTCAGAATCCTAATGAGGTTTTTATTAGACGATTCAGCCAGGCCATTCCCTTGCAGATAGTAGTTATCAGAATAGTGTAATTTTATCCCTTTATCATGAGCAAATGCAGTCAGTTTAATTGATGAAAAGTATTTAGCATTATCAAAAACGAACGAAATTGGAACTCCAAACCTGGTCATGATATGATCTTGTAGGAAGCTAATAACTTCGTCTTCATTTATCTTGCGTAGTGGGATAGCTTCGACCCAGCGAGTGAAATAATCAGTTGCAGTAAGAATGTACTTGTGTAGCAGGGAAGAATTTGTTTTGATTTCTCCAATAATGTCCAGCCCCCATTGCTCAAATGGTTCTGTGATCATAACAGGCTTTAGGGGCACTGCTGCCTTAGGCTTTCGTCCACCACACCTTTGACAAATACCACATTTCCTGACATGTGCATGTGCATCCTTGAAGAGTGTAGGCCAGTAGTAACCGGCCCTAAGGATTTTGTGGGATGTAGTGTCGCCTGAATAATGTCCCCCAGCCAGACCGTCATGTAATTCTTCCATTACTTTCTTTGCATCATCCTTTTCTAAACATCTGAGGAGAACCCCATAATAATTATTTCTGAATAATACTCCTTCAACAAGTTGATAAGAGGCCAACTTAAGACGCAGAGCTCTTCTTTGTTTGGAATTCCAATGTTTCGGCAACAACCCTGACTGCAAGTAATGCACAAGGTCTCTATACCAAGACTCAGGAGCTGTAAACAAAGGACATACATCCATTACATGCAATTTGGCTTCATCTTCCCATGCTTGTTCTTCGTTGTTTCTACTTTCAGTCATCAATTTCCATAACCCCTGACCTTTCACTATAGATGCTGGCTTGAATTCAAGGTCGTATTCTTGAAGAGTTGTTACCCAGTTGCCCCTCCTTTCTCCTAACTCTTTCTGTATGAGAAGGGATCTTACAGCCGAGTAAGGGACTATTACCTTGGTTCGATTTTTTAATATATAAGGCCTAAATTGCTTCACTGCCTTAAATACGGTGTAATCTTTCTTATCAATGGTTGGGTAGTTTAATTTAGCCCCTTGTAGCCCAGTGCTCATGGAAGAGATTGGGAACTCATCACCTCCATCCTCCTTTTGCGTAAGCACAGCTGCCAATGAATCATCGGATGCAAATGTATACATAATAAAATCTTTATCAAAGTCTGGGATCTTCAGGGAAGGGGCATGTGCAACAGCAGTCTTGATTTTACTGAAAGCATTCTTTTCAATTTCAGTACACTTAAATTGTGCATTTTTCCTGACCATTTGCTGTAGTGGCCTAACAGTCTGGGAAAAATTAGGTACAAATCTTCTTACAAAATTTATGGTTCCCATAAATGATTGCATTCCCTTTTTATTATGTGGCATAGGGATTTGCTCAATGGCCTGAATTCTTTCTGGGTCTATAGATATACCTCTTTTTGAAACTATGTGGCCCAGTAACTTGCCTTCTGTGACTGCAAATACGCACTTCTTAGGATTAAGGGAGATGCCATATTTCCGGCAGCGTTTGAAGATTTGCTTTAAGTGAAAAGCGTGTTCTCCTCTTTTCTTCAAAAATATTGTAATGTCATACAGGTATACTACAGCACTCCATCCAATCATTCCACGGAAATCTATGTCCATAGCTCTCTGAAAAGTCACTCCAGCATTAATCAGTCCAAAGGGCATCCTTCTATAGGCAAAAGTTCCCCATTTGGTCCTGAACGTTGTCTTTAATCTGTCCTCTTCGACTACCAATACTTGATTGTAGCCAGAGAAACCGTCTAGTAATGAAAACAATTCAGAACCAGAGACCATCTGTAGCAATTGCTCCATGGGAGGCACCGGATAGTTGTCTTTATCTGAGGCGCGGTTTAAGTTTCTGAAGTCCACGCACAGTCTGATCTCTCCTGACTTCTTTCTGACTGGTACCAGATTTGATACCCACTCTGAGTGTCTAACTTTAAAAATGATTTTGGCATCCAATAATTTCTTTACCTCACTTTGAATCAGCGGTTCCAGTTTTGGATGCATCTTCCTCAAGGGCTGCTAATATGGCTTGACTCCCACCTTGATGGGAACAACGTGTTTAATGATGTTGGTATTGTATGTTTTTAAATCTTGGTATGTCCAGGCAAAGACATCTTTGTACTGTTTGAACAAACTGACAAACCTATCCCTTTCGGCTAGTGAACAACATTTGCCAAGGTTCACAAACTTAGGATCTGTCTCAGTCCCTAAGTTTATCAGTTCAAACTGTAGAGTTGAGATGTGCGTCTTTACATTAGCGGGTCTTCTGAATTTTTCACTCAAGTCAAACCTCTTCTCTAACGTCCTGACCCCTTTAGGGACGAAGTTGTCAAATTTCATCTCGGCCTGGTATTCTTCATCATCAATAATCGCTCCTTTGAATACCTCATCATTTGTTAAACATTCTATGATTTGCTGGTCATCATCGAACACCCGCAGATTGGTAATCATATTCGGTACGGAAGGCCTGAAAAGCAATTCAATAGTACATCGATTATTCGAGGGGACAAGCCTAGCGGCCGAAGTGGCCAATAAGTCAGCTGCTGCGTTCCTAATTCTTGGAATTGAAATAATGTTGAATGCATTAAAACATTTAAGTAGGTCCCATACCTCATTCTGGTAAGCTTTCAAGTGAGGGGAAATACAGTGGATTTGATTCCGGATTTGTTTCACAATCATTTCGGAATCCCCAAAAAATTTCAAATTACTTACCTTCAATTCAATTGCTTTCTTGAGTCCCTGCACCAATGCTTCATATTCAGCTGTATTATTAGTACACTCAAACTCTAATCTACATAACAGGAAATGTTTGTTCTTCTGTGGATCAATAAGGACACAACGGGCCCCTGACCCTTCTAATGTCTTTGAGCCATCAACAATTAAAGTCCAACAATCACTAACTAGTGAAAATGAATCTACACCTACTGCTAAATCTACTATTTTACAATCAATCTCATCAGCCTGAGAAAATCGAAGGAGATCAGGATGGGTGTCAGATGTGTCACTGTCCTCCTCCGCTTGATAGTTCCCTGGTTCCAGTTCGAGAAAATAGTTTCCCAACGCAGATTCGATTGGTACATTCTTCTCATCCAGTTGAGTAACATTGTACTTCATGTGAGGTTCTCTCAAAACCTTTATCTGATTGGGACTTCCTTTGTACGGAAACCACAGGTGAGACCAATCTGAGGCAAAATATCCATTCAATTTAGCTGACCAATCTCTGCTCAGGACTAGGCCGTAAGCGTCTGGTATATCAGCCACCATGATGTTAATAACTTGGCATACTTTGTTATTGGATGCCAAATGGATTAGAACATCCTCCATCTCACCAATTACCTTATTGTCTGTCCTATCAAATTGCTCCACCCTCCACGTGGTTGGCTTAAGCTGCCCATTGATTTTCTTACATACTGATACGTGCATGACATTAATTGAAGCCCCTGAGTCTACTAGACAATTGTGCACGTTATGATTAAAATTTTCAAACGTCAGGAGGAAAGGTGGCTGTTTAGTTTTAGACTTACCTCCAGTGCTAGATTCTCCAATTTCTTCTTCATCCCGAGGTTGATTGTCACTGGGCCTCTCCTCTTCTGATGTTTCCAGTGCTTTCAACAACCTTTCCTTTTGTTGAGGTACTTTGCACATTTCAAACAGCAGAACGTTTTCCTTTATTTTCTTTAAATCTTCAACAACGTCATATTCAATTTTTTGTTTAATGGACTGAGATTTATCAGCACTCACCTTTTCTTTGTTTGGCTCAGGAAGCATTCTGTTCTGCTTAGGATCTTGGCTGGTAATAGTGAATTCTGGAATCTTATCAGCCACGGATTTATCTTGAAATTTCTTCCTGATATTTCTTTGCAGCCTTCTGATCTTTGGGAGTAAAATAATATCATTACTAACCATCCCTTGACTTCTAGTTGTCATGTTAGCCTCCCTGGCATCTTTGTGTTTTTGAGTGATATCTTCTTCTGCATCGAGTAAAGAGACAGAACTCCATAATGCCATGGTTTCTTCTTCCTATTATTTTGTAGAAGTAGAAGCAGCACTTTCTTTCCTTTCATCATCATCATCTTCTTTTGTTAACCTTGAATCCAACATCTTATTCATGACTAACGTCATTGAATTTATCCATTGCGGACAGTTCCTTTCGGAATGAGGTTGTTGATGAAAGGTACATAAATTTTCCATTCCTATATCCGTCAGATTCATGGATGCGATTTTTTGAGGAGGTTGGGGCTGAGTATTGTCCTCCCTTTTCTTATAATATGGCCTGTAGAATTTTTGTGCTTCCTTTTCCTTCTCCAAGTCTATAATCTTATTAGATAGCTTTTGCATCATTTTGGCCATATTCTCTAGGTCTGGCGAATTTTCTTCCTTAGGATTAGTGAACAATAAGGTATTCCTTCCTACGTCTCTTTCTCCTGATTGTTCTGGATAGTCTTCAATACTTTCTCTTTCTGCTTCCACCACTTCCGCTTCTTCATAGGTCTCTGTCAAAGTAGGCTTGGCCCTATATTTTGCAAACATGGCCAAATTACCCAAAGCTGAAGTATAGTATTCAATTAGTACTTTGTCTGAAGGCTTATCGGTTTCGGAATTTTTTTTTAGATATGCTGCAAACCTTTGTGTAAAATTGTGCACTTTTTATTTTTTCTCTTTCTTCAATGCGAACAGTCCTTTCATGAGGGCAGCATGAGTCTTTTGGACTACATACTTACTTCTGAATATTCTCTCGAAGGTATCCCAATTTGGGATAGAGTTAGTGGGAAATCCAAAATACCATGACGCCGCAGCTCCTTTGAGGGTATGAGGGAAAAGTCTACAAACCACATCTTCATGTTCTCCTGCCCTTAATCCTTCTATAGGCAGATAGAAACTCTGCAAATGATCATCTACTAATATCTTCTCATTGGGGTCAAATTTAGGCAACAACTTTTCGAAGCCTTGAGGTAGGTCATGCAAAGGCGGGGTCAGATTTAGAGGTGATTTGGCTCTCCATGCAGGTGGTGGATTTGGTGGGTTGGGTGGAGGTAGGTTGGTGTTAACGCCTACCATGATTAAAGGTGGAGAGTGTGGAGGTGAACCAACAGGGGTGTGAACAGGAGAACTGTAAGGGGTATCTGGGCCTACTTGGTTCAAAGGTAATTCAACCTCCTACAGAGTTGTCTCTATAAGTTCTTCCCAGTCTACAACCAGCATTGAGTCTTCTACTACGGGACAATATTTCTTCTTGTATTCTCTTCTAGGCAGTTCAGGGATAATTGGAAATCCTCCAATCTTCTTTACATAAGAATGGGTATGTCTTCTTAGGTCATTACCAATTTCATTGTGAATGGGATATAGATATTCTCTGTTTTGTTCAGGGATTGAATTATGTAACCCACTTCTTTTAGAACTGTCACTGGTGGAAAAATATTGGGGAAACAAGTTTCCCCAGCCAGCCATGCACTGGCGGCCCTCCTTCTAGTGACAAAACTATTGATCCCTGGAAATTCGTAGGCAGCAACAGTAGGGGATTGTCCCCAATCAACGTTCCCAACTAGCCCGTTGACTATTTGGAATAGGGAATCTGTCCGGTTTGCGGTCCGGCTACCGTAGGTCAAGTAACAAAACAAAGGGGTTACCGGTTGCGGCCCGATCCACTAATTTTTTGTATTTTGACTTAGAAATGAAATGCAAGTGCCTAACTAAATGCAAGGTGATCAGAATGCAAGGAGCTATCACACCGTGATGCGCAGGTTCTTACCTCTCGTCTTAGGCTCATGAGCAATCAAATCACAGATAATAAGAAATAAACTAACCATCTAATCTATCCCTAGGGAGCAAGGTTATCATTTCAGGTGAGTAATACATTCTGTACATGCATTAGGAAGAATCATAGATAGCTGATACTTCTTTCAAAACACACGAACACTTACAGATATTTAAATAACCAGATAGCCGATCATTTTATAAACAACACTTATTACTCACAGTGGAAATATCCCAAAGATACTGAAGAACATTCAACAAGAACATAGGTCCAGGAAATTAAATACTCTTGCAGTAAATGAAACATAGATGAAAACGAAATAGTTCCTCTTCAACATTATTCATTGAGTCGCATTGATACATTCCACTTTTCACTCTCTCCAGTAGGAAAAATTGCAGTTTCCTTTGCAAAACGAAATAGTTCCTCTTACAAGCAAACATTTACAAAATTTTCCAGGGAAAAAGCCCTTCTCCGTTCCACTTTCAAATATTTAAAATACCCTTACAGAGTGCTCAGTTTCCCCCCAGACGCAAGACCTTTCCGTTTCTCAAACGCTTCACATTACGATCTTTTGTTTGTATGCAATCATGAACCACTTGGTAACTGATCCGTTTCTAGTACCCGTGTATTCATTCATCCGGATTTTGTTTTCTACGGCCATGGTTTTCCACGGCGATTCCCCTAGCTTCAGTTATACCTCTACCAGACGGTCCATCTTTCTTCATACCATGGTAGATTGACTGGTCTCCTCGAAACTGCCTGCAGTCAATTCTCAAGCGTCATCTAAAACAACAAATATTATCAATTAATGACTATTTTACAAGGAAATGGCATGGCGCACCACCTACAGGCCTGAAAAACTTAACCTATGATCGTCAACAGGAAATTTACTGGCGGGAAAACCTAAAGTCGGCAATCGGAAGCAAGTAAGCTCAAAAGCCAAAAGGTTTTCCCGGCTACAACGGCGGGCGAGGCTTAATTCGGGGACCGGGGAAACATGTTGAGAGGGGCTTTAAATCGTACCTTGGACATTTTTGAGCTTCGGAGGCCAGAAGATTTTCATAGCCACAATGGCAGAAAAAGAGAGTTAGAAGACACGTGAAATGAGCAGGAAAAACTTAATCGAAAGTCGGGTGACTTTGAAATCAAAAGGGACAAGGATTTCCCAGCCGCAATGGCAGACAAGTCAGGGCTACGGGCCAGAGGTCGAAGGCTAACACAAATCGGACGTCAGAGAGAAATAGACTTTGGACGCTAAACCACTCTGAGAGCTGCAATGGCGGAAGGCACCAAAACAAAAAACAACCGATTTGACAAAAAAAAAAACTTAAGTGTTCGAAAGCCTCTAAAGCATCAACGGCAATCAAAGTCCATTATATTTTCAAGTCGACGATCCATCCAATAACAGTTAGGAATCTTAACTCAACTCCATGACTCACTACAAAGTTTGAGCACCAACAAATTGTAGGAACAGGCTGTGCGTAAATTGTTCAAAACATCAACACTTAAAGCGTGACCGAAGAAACATCAAGGATGAAACAACCTGCAGTGATATTTAGCTATGAGGAGGGGCCCGAAATTTTATGAGATTTGGGGAGAAAAGTTGCGGCAGCAACACCACCCAACCCACCAAATCCACCACTTGCCTGGAGAGCCAGATCACCTTTAAATCTAATGCCTTCGCTACATCATTTACCTCAATCCTTTGAAAAGATGCTGCCCAAGTTCGACCCAAATGAGAATATACTAGTAGGTGATCACCTGCAAAGTTTTTACTTGGTGATAGAAGGGTTAGGGAATGGGGAGTATGAGGATGTAGTTTGCATACTATTTCCGCATACCCTTAAAGGGGCTGCAGCATCATGGTATTTTGGGTTTCCTGCTAACTCTATCCCTGATTGGGATACCTTCGATTAGGGATAATTTTAGGGGCGAATTTTAGTCCAGTGGGCTATTTTTCCATGTTTTTATACCAAAAAAGATTCGCTATTTTGCATTTTTTGAAGCCCTGTTTCGCCCAATTTTGATGGGGTAAAAATTTTTCACCCTAAAAATCGCCAAATTATTATATAAACAATATAAAATCCTTGGAAATTAAAATATTTTTGAAAAATATCGCCAATCATTTTATAGTTGGCGTTTTAAGAATTGGTAATATTCGCCAAAATTTATACACTTTTAAATAAGTATGGTTCCTTAAAATCATCCCTGCCTTCGATAGAATTTTCAGAAGTAAGTATGCGATTCAAAATACTCATGCAGCCCTCATTAAAGGACTATGTTCCTTGAAGAAAGAGAGAAAGGAGAAGGTGCACAGTTTTACTCAAATATTTGCAGCATACCTCAAGAATTTTTCTGACGCTGACAAACCTTCGGACAAGGTCCTGATTGAATATTATACCTCAACTTTAGGCCCTGATTTGGCCATGTTTGCGAAAGGTAGGGCCAATCCTACTTTGACAGAAACCTATGAAGAGGCAGAAACAGTGGAAGCTGAAAGAGAAAGTATCGAAGATTATCCCGAACAGTCAGGAGAGAAAGGTGGGGGAAGGAAAGCCTTATTGTTTACTAAGCCTAAGGAAGAGAAATCACCAAATTATGAAAGTATGGCCAAAATGATGCAGAAGCTTTCTAATAAAATCATAGAATTGGAGAAAGAAAAGGAAGCACAAAAGTTCTATAAGCCCTATTATAAGAAAAGAGAGGATAACAATTATTCTCAACCTCCTCCACACAATTCTGCATCTATGAATTTAACAGAGGTGGGCATGGACAATTTTTGCACTTTTCACCAACAACCACACTCTGAAAAGAATTGTCCTCAATGTATAAACTCGGTGACGTTGGCCATGAATCAACTGTTGGATTCTAGATTAACAGAAGAGGAATATGAAGAAAGAAAAGAGAATACTACTTCAACGAAAGAACAAGAAGAGGAAACCATGGTTTTGTGGAATTCTGTTTTGTTATTTGATTCCAAAGAAGAAAAGAATCAGGGGTACAAGGACATCATGGAAACCAACGTAGCAACAAGAATCCAAGGGTCGGTTAAAGAAGACAGTCTCATACTCCCAAAGATTAAAAGGCTTTAGCGAAATGTTAAGAAATTTCAAAATAAATCCTTAGCTGATAAAATTCCCGAATTCACTGTTACCAGCCAAGATCCTAAGTAGAATAACACATTGGCCAAGCCAAATAAAGAAAAGATAAATGCTGATAAACCTCATCCCATTGAACATCAGGTGGATTATGACATCATGGAGGATTTAAAGAAGGTAAAAGTGAATGTTTCATTATTCAAAATGTGTAAAGTGCCGCAGCAAAAGTAAAGACTATTGAAAGCACTTGAAGCATCAGATGAGAGGCTTCCCACTGACAACCCGCCTGAAGAAGAAGAAGAAATTGGAAAAACCAGCATTGGAGGTAAGTCTAAGAGAAAACATCCACCTTTCCTCCTCACGTTTGAAATTTTTAATCACAATGTACATAATTTCCTGGTAGACTCAGGGGCGTCGGTCAATGTCATGCCAATATCAGTCTGTAAAAGGATAAATGGGTAGCCTAAGCCATCCACTTGGAGAGTTGTCCAGTTGGACAGGACGAATGTAAAGGTAATGGGTGAGATGGAGGATGTCTTGATCCGCATGTCATCAAATGATAAAGTGTGCCAAGTCATTAATATCATGGTGGCAGATATACTAGATGCTTACGGTCTTTTTCTGAGCAGAGATTGGTCAGCAAAACTGAATGGATATTTCACCTCTGATTGGTCACATTTGTGGTTGCTGTATAAAGGAATTCCAAACCAAATTAAGATTTTGAGGGACCCTCACATGAAATATAATGTTACTCGACTTGAAGAGAAGAATGAACCAGTGGATTCTGTGTTGGGAAATTATTTTATCGAGTTGGAACCAGGAAATTACCAAGCAGAAGAAGCTAGCAACACATCAGACACCCAGCCTGATCTCCTTCGATTTTCACAGGCTGATGAAATCGACTATAAAATAGTAGACTTAGCAGTAGGAATAGATTCGCATTCAGCAGTTGGTGATTTTTGGACTTTGTTTTTTGATGGCTCTAAGATGCTAGAAGGGTCAGGGGCCGGCTGTGTCCTGATTGACCCCCAGAAGAATAAACATTTTCTTTCATGTAGATTAGAGTTTGAATGTACGAATAATACAGCTGAGTATGAAGCGCTGGTGCAAGGCTTAAGGAAAGAGATTGAATTAAAGGTAAGTAATCTAAAAGTTTTTGGAGACTCTGAAATTATTGTGAAACAAATCCGAAATCAAATACATTTTGTTTCCCCTCACTTGAAGGCTTACCAAAATGAGGTATGGGACCTACTTAAATGTTTTAATACATTCAATATTGTTTCAATTCCAAGACTTAAAAATGCAGCAGTTGACCTGTTGGCCACATCAGCCACTAGGATGGTACCTACTAATAATCGATGCTCTGTCGAATTGCTTTTCAGGCCCTTAGTACCTGATATGATCACCAACCTACGAGTGTTCGATGATGACCAGCAGATTATAGAATGTTTAACAAATGACGAGGTATTTAAAGGAGCAATTATAGATGATGAAGAACATCAGGTTGAGCTGAAGTATGATCATTTCATCCCTAAAGGAGTCAAAACGTTAGAATGAATGTTTGATTTAAATGAAAATTTTAGAAGACCAACCAACGTGAAGACTCATAGCTCATCGCTATAGTTTGAGCTAATAAATTTAGGGACTGAGACGAATCCTAAATTTTTGAATCTTGGCAAATGTTGTTCACCAGCAGAAAGAGATAAGTTCGTCAGTCTATTTAAACAATATAAAGATGTTTTTTTTCTGGACGTACGAAGATTTGAAAACACATGACACCAGCATCATCAAGCATGTTGTCCCCATCAAAGCCGGCATCAAGCCATATCAACAACCTTTAAGAAAAATGCATCCAAAATTGTAACCGCTGATTCAGAGTGAAGTGAAGAAATTATTGGATGCTAGAATCATTTTTAAGGTCAGACACTCGGAGTGGGTATCAAATCTGGTACCAGTGAGGAAAAAATCTGGAAAAATCAGATTATGCGTGGATTTCGGAAATTTAAACTGTGCTTCAGATAAAGGTAACTATCCTGTGCCACCCATGGAACAATTGCTACAAATGGTCTCAGGTTCTGAACTATTTTCGTTATTAGACAGTTTCTCTGGCTACAATCAAGTATTAGTAGCCGAAGAAGATAGATTGAAGACTACGTTCAGGACCAAATGGAGAACCTTTTCCTACAGAAGGATGCCCTTTGGGCTTATAAATGCTGGAGCAACATTTCAAAGGGCTATGGACATAGCTTTCCATGGATTGATTGACCGTAGTGCTATAGTGTACCTTGATTATATTATGATATTCTCAAAGAAAAGAGAAGAGCACGCATTTCATTTAAGGAATATTTTTTAACGCTATCAGAAATATAGCATCTCGCTCAATCCCAAAAAGTGTGTGTTCGCTGTCACAGAAGGAGAATTGTTGGTTCACATAGTGTCAAAGAAGGGAATATCTATAGATTGAGAAAGGATCAAGGCCATTGAACAAATCCCCTTGCCCCATAACAAAAAAGGGATGTAATCATTTATGGGAACTATAAACTTCGTGCGAAGGTTTGTTCCTGATTTCCCTCAGATTGTCAAGCCACTTCAGCAGATGGTGAAGCAAAATGAACAATTCAAATGGACTAAGATTGAGAAGAGCATTCAATAGAATTAAAACTGCTGTTGCACACACACCCTCCCTGAAAAGCCCAGATTTTGATAAAGACTTTATTCTCTATACCTTTGCATCCGATGATTCGCTAGCAGTTGTGCTTACACAAAAGGATGATGGGGGGAATGAATTCCCAATATATTTCATGAGCACTGGTCTGCAAGGGGCCGAATTAAATTAACCATCCATTGATAAACAAGCTTATGCAGTATTCAAAGCAGTGAAGCAATTCAGGCCTTATATTTTAAAAAATAGAACCAAGGTGATTGTCCCCTACCCAGCTGTAAGGTCCCTTCTTGTAAAGAAGGAGTTAGGAGAAAGAAGGGGCAACTGGGTAACAGCTCTTCAAGAGTACGACCTTGAATTCAAGCCAGCCTCTATAGTTAAATGACAAGGGTTGCGCAAACTAATGACTGAAAATGGAAAAAATGAAGAACACGCCTGGGAGGATGAAGCCGAATTACATGTAATGGAAGTATGTCCTTTGTTTACAGCTCCCGAGTCTTAGTATAGAGACCTCGTGCATTACATGCAGGCAGGGATGTTGCCAGAACATTGGAATTCTAAGCAAAGAAGAGCGCTGCATCTTAAATCAGCTTCCTATCAAATTGTTGAAGGAGTATTATTCAGAAAAAATTATGACAGAGTTCTTCTCAGATGCTTAGAGAAAGAAGATGCAAAGAAAGTAATGTCAGATTTGCATGACGGGCCTGCTGGGGGGCATTATTCAAGAGATACTACAGCCCAAAAAATCCTCAAAGCTTGTTACTATTGGCCTACGCTCTTCAAAGATGCACACGCACATGTCAGGAAGTGTGATATTTGCCAAAGGTGTAGTGGGAGACAACCTAAAGCAGCAACACCTCTAAAGCCTGTGATGATCATGGAGCCATTCGAGCAATGGGGGTTGGATATCATTGGAGAAATAAAACCAAATTCCTCCCTACAACATAAGTACATTCTGACCGTGACCGATTATTTCACTCGCTGGGTCGAAGCAGTCCTGCTGCGCAAAATAAATCAAGACGAGGTCATCAGCTTCCTGCAGGACGACATCATGACCGGGTTTGGATTTCCAGTTTCATTAGTTTTTGATAATGCTACGTACTTTTCATCAATTAAATTAACTTCTTTTGCTCATGATAAAGGGATAAAATTGCATTATTCTGCTAATTACCATCCACAAGGAAATGGCCTGGATGAATCCACTAACAAAAATCTGATTAGAATTTTAAAGAAGACTGTGATAGAAAACCAGAGGAGCTGGCACTCAGCGCTACCAAACACCCTTTGGGCCGATAGAGTCACCCCCAAGTCTGCGATCGGAGTGTCACCGTATAACCTTGTGTATGGTAAAGAAGCCATTCCTCCCCCCAATATCATGCTACCATCTTCCATAATAGCTCAAGAGTCCAGAGGGTCGGAGAATGAAGTTTTGCAGATGAGGATATGCAATCTTCTGAAAGCGGAAGAGGCTAGATCTAAAGCCAGAGAACGCTTTAAGCAATAGCAGGAGTTAATAAAGAGATGGTTCGACAAACATAAAGCTGGAACAAAAGACTTTGAAGTGGGAGACTTGGTCCTCAAATGGGATCACCCCCATGATGAGAAAGGAAAGCACACTAAATTCCAGCAATTGTGCGTAGGCCCTTTTCAGATTGCGGCAAAGCTTGGCCCTTCTACTTATAATTTGCAAAATCTACAGGGGTGTGAAGAGAACTTACCAGTAAATGGTTTGGTTCTCAAGCCTTATTTTTCCTGAGTTTCTTTGAGTTCTTCTGTCTTGTATATAAATAATCTGTTTGGCTGTCTTTTGAGTCATGTTTTTCAGTTTGTTTTAGTTTGAGTTTTCGTGGTTTCAATAAAGGGAGAGAACCCGCGGTTGCGTGGGGAACATCAAAAATTTTGGGAATGATAAACATTTTTGGGTATCAGACTATGTGTTGTTGTTTGTCTAAAAGAACTTCTTCTAGTTTAGCTATTTTCTCGAATAGCTCTGTGTGCATTGAAGTCTTCCTTAACCCCTGTGAAATCAACCGGATTCGAAGAGTTTGGAATAATATGTTGAGGCTCCATCCATGTCATACTTAAAACGTTCTAAGGCGTGATAGCAGAGGACCCATGGAAAGGAGCAAGGTGAATAGTATATTGAATATAAATGATCCCATTCCAAGAAATGAATGCCAAAAGGAAAATAAGAGCAAACAAAAAACTCCTATGAAAGCATCATACATCAAAGCAAATGCTGAATCATAAGCACTAAATTGCCGAAAGTTCCTCTCCATCCATGAGCTGAAACATGAAGCACACCACTCACACAAAAGGACACTAGGGGATAGAGGAACCTGAATTAAAATTCAGAAAGAAAGGCATGCAGGAGGACTCATATGAAAAGGGACAAAAGTCCAAAAGCAAAAAAAGTGCTAAGGTGGCATGGGAATGAGGAACAAATGAATATTTCTGTTTACCATATGCTACAATCCCATGGTGTCCAAGCTATCAGCTACCTGAAGACAAAATTAATAATGAAACTCATCCTCTGGCCTCGACAGAGTTATCTGGACTTGAAAATCTTGTTTTCCACTCTCCCAAATTGGACTATAATCAATGATTAAAGGTACACACTTCCGTCATTTGAGAAATCCAGATAGCTCGAAGAATTCAATAGATGCATTTGTTGTTAAACAGTCCGTCACTTAAAGAATAATCGCCCAGAGGTCTAGGTTCACCAGGTAATTTCCAATTGTTGCAGCTGCAACTGTTCTCCCCAAATTTCTTAAATTTTGGGCCCCTCCTCATGATTTAGCGTTGTTTTTAATTGTTGGATCCTCTGAACCTTTGGTCGTGTTTAAATGTTGGATGATTTTGAAGATTGATTTTCAGCTTGTTTCAAAGGTTGCATGTGTATGAATTTTGTGGTTGGTTGCAGATGTGAGTTTGGTTTGCTAGCCAAGGATAAATCAGATCTGTTGTTCTTTAAAAGGCCGTTGTTTTGGAAGTAAAACAAGTTTTAACCGTTGCTGATTTTTTAAGATTTTTTGAACACTTAATGTTTTATTGATCGGGCGTCATACTATGTTTGATCGGAAGCCATAGTTTTTTTCTCTTCTGCAGTTGCAGCTCCGAAAACAACTAGCCACCTGAAGTGTAAAGCGCTCTGCTCACTGATGCATATCGCGCATGTCCTTAACCTTTCCTTTTCCTCCGTTGTGGCTGGGAAAGACGTTTAGCTTCCGATGTTAGTATCCTCAGACTTTCGATTGAGATTTTTCCCACCCACAGGTCATGTGTCCTTAACCTTTTCGCTTCCGTCGTTGTGGCTCCCAAATCAATTAGCCATCCGAAGTGAAAAGCACTCTGTCGTCGATGTAGGTCGATTGTCCATAATCGTTTCCTTTCCTGTCATTGTGGCTGTGTGAAGCAATTGGCTTTCGATGTCGTTATCTTTTCGGCTTCCAATTTAAAGTTTTCCCACTTGTATATTGGTCTACCCTTTCGAGGTTAGTATTTTGAGCCGTCGATGAGTTTCCTGTTTTCCGTCGTTGGTGATGTTTGTCAAGCCTGTAGGTGGACAAGGTAGTGGTGTCAGCGTTGAACAAGTGGTGGACCTGGCCTTTTCTTGTGGATTAGCCATGTTAGTTGATTTAATTTGACGTTTTATTTTAGAATACAACCCCGATGAATGATGCATGTTGATTAACTGCAGGAAGATCCAAAAGACTGCTCATATTGCCACGGTGTGAAGATACAGATAGGAGACAGGATCTCAAGGGGCATGGGAAAAGTAAAAGAAAAAATGAATAGCGACAGGGATGCATATGTGAAAGGTCTGTCAGTTACTCACTCGATCATGGGTGTGCGTAGAAAATATAGAAAATAAGGATCTGAAACGTTCGACGGATTGGAAAAGTCACATGTTTGGGGTAGCCCAAACGATCTACTGTTTGTTTAAATGTTTGAAAGTGAGAAGCTAGAAGGGATTTTTTCCCTGGAAAACTTGTAAATTTTTGCTTGTAAGAGGAACTATTTCGTTTTACAAACCAGAAAGTGAAAATTTTACCTATTGGAGAAATTGTTATGTGGAATGGATCAATGCGTTTGAATGAAAGATGTTGAAGGGGAACTATTTCGTTTTCAACTGTGTTTCATTAGCTGTTTGAGTGTTCTAACTTATTGAACCTATGTTCTTGTCTGAATATTCTTCAGTATATTTATGATGATTCTTCCACTTTGAGTAATGGGATGTTTTAATTGTTGATGAGCTATCTTGTCATGTATACTTTTACTCTTGTTTATATGTGTGGTTATAAGAATAGCTATCTGCGATTTGCCATAACACATGAACATTAGCGCATTACTCATTAATTAATATCCAGCTCTCTAGAGATAGTTTAGTTAGTTTTTTTATTTTATTGTTGCATATGTGATTTAGAGGCTTGTGAGTCCTAAGACAAGAGGTAAGAACCTACGCATCATGTTGTGACCACTCCTGGCATTCTTTATCACCCTGCATTGTTAGATATGCACTTGCATTTCATATATTAAGTCAAAATACAAAAAATATATGGTGGATCGGGCCGCAACCGGTAAACCCTTTTGTTACTTGACCTACGGTAGCCAGACCGCAAGCCAGATGGATTCCCTATACCAAACAGTCATGGGCTAGTTGGAAACGTTGACTGGGGAGAATCCCTTACTGTTGTTTCCTGCGAATTTCCAGGCCTCAACACCTTCTTAACTCAACCCATGAGGGGACACTCGAATGTGTCGTGCCCATAGACCTCACAAAGTGTGCATGGCTGGTTTGTGCACAACAAGGCATTGTGTCTTGGTGCATTTTGTCATGGGGGGTTTTTGGCAGGTCAGTTTGTCGGGGCATTGTTGGGAGGGTTTGGTTGTTGACCGCTTCCTTGTGGTTGGTTATTGGCTTGGTTCTAGGGCCGATTATTTATAGCTTTCCCTTATTGATTGTTGGGGGCAAGCTGGTTGGGACAGTTTTTTTGTGCAAATACTTGTCCCAACGGAGCGGGTTGAGTAGGGGGGGGGGGCTTGAACTACTTGCACTAGTGGTGCATAATAAATTTGTGGGGGTGGAGGTGCCACAAATGTGGGAATTTACCTTGCATACTGCTATGTTGGCCAAGCCATGGCCTGAGCCTGCTGCAGTGGCACAGGTTGTGTGTAGGAAGTTGTTGCTCTGAACTGGGACATCATTCTAGCATAGTTCAGAGTTTGGTTTTGGTACGCAACACTAGCAGTATTGCTTGGTTGTGGTGGAGATATAGGCAATGTAAAATGGTGATGTGGATGTTGGGAGACCAAGCCTATGATGCCATTTGCAGCATGGGATGCCCCTAGTTGTTATAGCGGATTTCACCACACTAGGTGAATCACACATTGTATGGCCTTCCCTTGTCCTGCTGCAGACTCATTAGCCCCTATGGACCACTTTATATCTTTTGATGTTACCTTGATCATCCCTAAAAACATTAGAATATTGATAAACGTAGCCTTTTCCCCAATAACCGCGTACATACGTGGATATTCCCTGTATAGTCACGTACATCGGGATGTGTGCATAGTCCAAAACATTTTGGAGTTTTCCTTGGCTTGGATCTGACTCATATGACTCCTGGCCTTCCATATGCCTTGAGATCGCACGGATTCGACCTTTCAATATCCCTTTGAAAAGATATATAAGGAACCTCTTGGTACATTGAAAGCATAAGAGAGAATTGAGAGTAACAAAACTATAGTCCATTGTTGCCAGAACTTTATGCTTGAGTCTGCATCCCTTTGTCCCTTGGAGCACTGTTGTGTTCTTCCCAAGCTTGCCCTTTGCTAGTAAGCTTGCTATCGAAGTGATGGAGGATCGAGGTGGTGGAGGCCCAAGTGGGGGATTCAGTTTCTCCGGTTCGCAGACGTGCCGTCAGAGGTTGTCACTTGTAATCTCTGATTATTATTAATAGAAATATCTTTTCCTGTCCATTAATGTGTATTTGGATGAATATTGTATCCATTGGAATATGTCAAATGCTTTTACATTATTGGTTATATATGCTAGAATAGATCTAACACCATGAAATATAGTATGCTTCTATTGTTTACTTGTTGTTGAGGACGTGCTATAACAATTCAAGCTGAAGATTGGAAAGCTCAACCGGGATCTACTTCAACCGTCCGGAATAAGGTACGAGGTTCGATACTTTAGTGTTAGATTGTTTATTTCTATTGCATATTGGGAAAGATTGATTTCTGGAGTCTAGCTGTCTGTTGTGGTACCCCAAGCCATAGGAATTTCTCTCTGTAACACCAGTGCATCTCGGTAGGAGGTACCTGGACGGGGAGTGTCTAGAATGACAGTGTAAAGGCATCCAGACTGAGCATAGATCAGGTCAAACTGTTGGGCTTTCAGTATGGCCTCTTCTTTGGATTGGGGACGTTCAGATGTGACATCCTTTGCTATGGGTGGGAGCAAGGTTTTGAGAAACCAATCTAAGAAGATCATATCGTTAAGTTGGATTTTGCACAAACTAAGACATCACCGCCACTCATGGATGTGGTTGGTTATATGTGCTGCAGTGCTTTGGCGGTAGGATAACAGGATCTCCATCCCTTCATCGTATCTGACAGGGAGTTGGAAATACTGGAGGAACATGAAATCTAAGGAGTTGAAATCTAGGTACTTGGCTTGCGGTAGCTCAATGTACCATTTGGCTACCGCACCTGTGAGGGTGCGTTGGAACAATCTTAGCTTGATCGATTCGTCTATGATGTTGTTTAATGAGCACCATAGATGGAATGTCATGATATGGTTTTGGGTACATTCCCATGGCTTTCCTTCAAACTTGGGAATGTCTGATGGCAGCTTGGTTAGCATGGGTGGCCAGAAATCTTGGTGGTGGATGGAGTCGTTTGTTAAATGAACCAAATCAGGTAGGTTAAGGTGAGCCATGAAAGGTAGGTTTGACCCCAGGTTAATGTGGGATGGGGAAGGGATGGTGGTGGGGTTTGCAGGTGCATAGTGCACCTACATGGCTTGGGGTACTTTGTGGTGGCACCATTGTAGATGGGCCAATTCCTGCAAGTGTGGTGTGAGGGATAGTTTGGATAGAAGGGACACTACGCCCATGTTTGACAAGAGGGACAGTGTATGTGTACAGGGCATTGCCCCCCTATGTGACAGGAGGGGCAGTGTATGTGGAAGGTCCACTACCTGCAAGTGTTGCAGGTGGGATAGCCTAAGTGGTTATTATGGGTGGTGGAAGTTGACTGATGACCATTTGCATGACCATGCTGGGGCCACCTGCAGGGTTGTTAGTGACAACTTGTGGTGTGGACAAGGGTCCACTAGCTATGGCTATGCCGGAAAATGGTTCCAAGTTTACACCAGCCATGGGGCTTGATGGTGTAGTGTGCAGGTCTGGTTCAGATTGATATGGGTCTAAATCTAAATCAGAGGCTGTATGTCCTTCTAATGGTGTGAGAGGTTATTGAGAATAGTCTCGACGATGTCGGTTGAGTATTTTGAATTGTGGTGGTTCGCCTCTTAGGCATGAGGAAGAGCGTGAGGTATCAATTGTGTTAGGTGTTTATCAAACTAGTTGGAATGATATTTGGACCCTGGTTTCAATGGATTCCTATTGGTTGTAGGTGGTCACTTGACAACCAAGACTGCCAAAATACAATGCTTGGCTTTTTCCTCACAGGTGTTTCTACTCAATCGGTGGGGGTCATTACCCGTTTCACTTGGCAATTCCTCTCAGTGGACAACTGCTTTAGGGTTCCCGTGGTACTCCTCACAATGAGTTTCTAGGCTAAGCCCAAGTACTTACCATGGTTAAGGCATTCAAGGAATTATGTCCTCAAAGACTGCAGATTTTTTGAGCTTAGTGTAAATTGATAAATTTTAAGGGCTCTCTCAGCGTCATGAACTAAGTTGGGTTGATTTAAGTGGTATGGTGTATATGTATTTCTATTTTTCTATTATCAGGTGGCTGCAAGTGGTTTATGAATATGTCATATAGTTCATATCATTGTGTGTACAAGCAATAAATAAACAAAAAATTGTAAACAGATACAATTTTTTTACCCTGAATGTTGATGGCCTAACTAAGCGACTACCTTACACCTATATTCTTCTTCAAATAAGAGAAGGTGTTGGGCTCTCAACACAATGGGACTAATCCCATTTGTAGATCCACAGTTCACCTCCTAGATGCAAGGTTGGTCAACACGGAGGACACTTAGCGCCGTGAGAAGCTGTCCTTATCTACCCCCTCTATTTTTGAGGTCATCCGTTTTTAATGGTTTAGAACAATATTCAGTGAAGAGCATCGGACTATATGAGCTATGCCCTTCATCATATCCCAGAATACCCCAAGGGTGATGACTAGGTAGAGGAGGAAGGGTATGCAATACTATTAATTTTATGTCAATTTTAGTTAAGCTACATTCATTAAGCCATTAAAAAATTTTATTTGAATTTACACTTTGTTTGTTCATGAAATTATAGTAAGTTAAAATAGAAACAGAAATAGGACTACTATGCTAGACAGAGGCAAATGAGCTACACTAATAGACCCTAATAAACTAAAAATTAACTACTGATTGACAGACCGCCTATTTGGGGTCAAATTCGGCGAGGAGGTCACAATTGTTTTCCGGAAATAGGCGAGGGGGTTGCACAGATTTCACAGACAGAAGTGGTTTATTGTTCTAAGTGAAGTTGCACCTTTTGGGGGGAAAGGGCAACCTGGTCACACCTACCAGGCATAAAAGGCGACTTCATCCCCTGTTCAGGCCCGATAAGTGCGACCTACCCCAGATTTTTGGTTTTTCTAATCTTGAGTCGGATCCGGCCAACAGTAACCTGTACTGTGGCCAAAAAAACTTGGGTTTGCCTTGCAAAGACTTTGAAAACAATAAAAACTGAAAATAAATGGGATATGAGCTAGATTTGACAAGAAATTTTAAAAACTAGGGCATAAATTGAAAAAAACTTGAAATTTAAAAAACTGAAACAGGGATCCTGTGGGATCAACCTGGAATGGTCTCCATTTCTATACCAGGGATTTCTCCTTGCTATAGGGGCAGGAATGGCTCCCTTCTATCTATAATATGGAAGGGTAGGTTCCTGTGGGTGGAAAATGCAAAAAAGAAACTGAACAGAAAGGAAATCAAATGATAGAAAGAAAATGGTCATGAGCCCCTCTGCAAACAAGGTTAGGGCTTCGCCATAGCTACCTGCAAACAACTATTAAGCTACAATAAACCTACAAAATATGTTAGAGATAAAACTTTAAAAAAAATAATGGTCAGAAAGAAACTAAACTAACAAAGCAAACAAATGAAAAAAACTATATTATACCTCTTCTTTGGTGCAATGGGCCACCATGCCCTGGCTGGAAGAAGCACCTCCCTATCTCACTCAGTAATGGAGGAGATATGGCTCAATGGGGAATATGAGTGGAAGCGAAGGGGATGTGGGTGGATTGAGAGGTAAAGAGGTCTCAAGGCATCCATGGGTAGCATAACAGAATGCAAGATATGTGTTGTTTGAGAGTGACCCCCCACCCTCCTTTTATAGATTTTTTGGGGTTTTAGGATTTTAAGCCCTTGGTCCAGGATTTTGCCCCTTTTTTGGGATTTTAGCCCCTTCCACCCTAAATTTATCTCCTTGTATGGTTTTAGGCTCCTTTGAGGGGATTTAGCCCATTTTTGGAGGCTTTATCCCCTAGGAGAGTTATTTAGGATCCTTTTTGGGGTTTTTAAGCCCTTTTCTTCATCCTTAAGCCTTTTTTAGGGTGTGGGGGTCTAATGGAGGGTCGTGAATGGGTGTCCTTGGGTGGTGTAGGACATGTAGAGATAAGTGAGGGATTTTTTAGTTTAACATCTATTTCTTCAATTCTTCCAATGTGCTAATCAATTTTCCTTCCTAGTTGACATCAACGTTGTCCTCATGTTCAAATTTTGAAATTTCTTCAGTGCTACTGAAATTTTTGAACTTTGACAATGGTAGTGATTCCGTCAAAGGGACGTATCTTTTTGACAGTATTCTCCAATTTAACTAATTCTTTTTTGCTACTTGATATTTTCTTTTCTTTATAAATTTGAGAGGGAAAGTGAGTTCCATTGTAGGTCCATTTATTTGATGGTTTTGATGTACTAGTTGGAGCTCCTTTAACTGAGGAATTTACTCCTATTGAGTTTTCATCTTGAATCAAATCCATGAATGGTACATCCCTTGGACTATAATTATTATATTCTTCTTTTGAAACATTGTCCTTCTCAATGTACACACTTTTCCTCTACCTTTGAAATTTCTTTTTGTCCACAACTTTGTTTTGCTGGTGCTTACTTCTTTGTTTTGATATTCTGACTACTATTCACTTTCACTATCTTTATTTTATTCATATGTACATTCTGAAATGAAGTTTCCAATATTGTCACATTTAAAACACTTATAGGGTAACTTTCCTTTGTATTTTCCTTGGCCTCTTTTCACATTTCTCACAAAATTACCTCTACTTCATTCGACATGTTAGATATGTTATTGTAATCATTCTTTCTAGATTTTGGATTTCTTGTGGCTTTAAAAGATGCTTCCTTCCTAGATATATTCTTAGGTTCCATCCTCATCTCATATGCGGCGACAATTCCATACAGTTCATATTTTGTTAGGTTGTCTAAGTCAGATCTTTCTTCCAAGACTGACAATCTTGAATTGAACCATGAAGGAAGGGTTCTCATGAGTTTTGTACAACTGATCTTTCTTCAATTATTTCTCCAAGTCCCTCGATAGAATTTACTATTTCATCCACTCTAAGAAAGCAAGTTGCAATCTCTTCCCCCTTCATTTTGAGCGTTTCAAATTGTGTGAAGAAGGTTTGCACCTTGGCCTTGTTGACTTTTTCATCACTTTCATAAGTACTTTTCAATTTTTCCTAGAATTTTTTCATTGTAGTACATTGCATTAATTTGGTAAATTCAACATTACCTAGTGCACAAAGTATTGCATTAGTTTCTCTTGCATTCCATTCATATTGTCTTCTATTTTTAGGGTCAACTGACACCATTCTAGAAGTTGTGCTCTCATCAATTTATTTTGATCCATATATGGTTTCCTTTGGAAACTTGTATCCTTCCTCCATTGATTTCCAAACTTCCATATCAAGAGACTACAAATTAACCTCCATGTGTATTTTCCCAAAAGCATAATTGGAGTCGTCAAACCTTGATGCTCAGTTAGTAGACAAACCTTCTTGTTTGTGCATATCTTTGTTGGATATTTCTCCCAGATGTTAATTTGTTACTGAAGACACCCGCTCTGATACTAATTGTTGGATTTATATTATTACTTAGATGGGGGTGAATCAATAATACCAAAAATATATATTATTTCACTTTGATAGATTTTCACCAATTAAAACTTCTCAGCAGTAATAGTAACAAATACAACACCAGAAAAATATTTGAGAATAATTTTATATCTATAAATATATAAAATTGATTACATCAGTGGGAGAATTCAATTTCCAAACATGAGAAACCATGCATTTTAGGTGTTGACATGATCCTAAAGTAATAATATGTTGGTTTCTCGCACCAAACTACAATGAATTCAATTTGTGTGAGCATCGACTCATGAGATTTAGGGACTGAACTGAACATATGTTTGTATGATTTTGCAAACTATGACTTATAGAAATCAAGATTCGTTCCTGTGGATAACTCTGATCTCCAGTTGTGGAAGCACTAACTTCCAAATTATATTCTCTAGCTTCAACTAGAAGGAGGATCCAACCCCCTAATTATATTTACTAGATTCAACTGGAAGGAGGCTCCAACCCCCTAGGTTTTAGTTGCTCCAACATAAAGGATGATACAACACATTGATGTTATTTTCCAACACCAACTAGAATGAGTTTATGACCCACACTTCCTTTCCCTGTCCAGCCTCCCTGATATGAAATAATAATGTATTGAATAACTACAATATAAAAATATCTTATCTTCGATGAGATTCTTATTTACCAATACACAATTGTTGTAACTTCTTCTTTGTGTATCTTTCTTCTGAATATATGTGTTAACACAGACAGTTGCCCAAACTATGAAGTATGATAATCACTGCATTTTGCATCTCTTTTATGGTTTTTCAATCATTTTTTTATACTCAACAGAGTTCCTAACTCACTCACTTCTAATGTACTACATTTTATGTCTTTCACTGAGTAAGAACATAGCACATCCTGAATACAAGTATCCTCTTCATCTACCACACTTCTTTTTATTCAACATATGTTGTTTTGCACACTTCAACTCCACTATATAAAAACTCTTTCTGCAATGAACGAGCCATTGATACCCCAAATAATTTCAAATATTTTCTAACCATATTATCTCAGATATTCATCTTTGAAGCTTACTTCACCACTTTAGTATCTTTCTCATTTATAGTCTTCTTGGGTCAAGAGATGTGTCCACTTGGTGAATTTCGTTATCCTTGGATAACACCCCACTTGTTTGTGCTTTCTTCAAGCTAATATTTTCATCGACATTCCACTTTTCGCAACTCATCTTTGTGGAGTTTGGTGCATATATGCCAACATCCTTGTGGTACATTTGCACATAAGTTCATCACTTATATTTTTCTTCACAAGTATTCATACCACATACCATTTTATTTGTGGTATTATTACACACACGTTTATGTTTTTTGTTCTTTATTGATAAGTCTCACACAAATGGTATTTGCACATATCTATTATTTTCAATTTTCTTCATTGTGTATCACTATTTGCACATTTGTGACGAATGTCATGGTGGAACCTTTGGTCTCATGGGGCTGCCACATTATTCCATATTCATTTCTTCAAGCTGGCTTTGTGTGAGGAAGTCTTCAACAATACAACCTGTTCAACAATCTCCTTAACACCTTTGACATTTTGATGCTTTGTGATCATGTTTGGTACATAATCATACGATCCTTTGAGAGTATAATCATTCGATCCTTTGACGTCATGTTAACTGCATAATGATTTGATATTTTGACATCAATGACAATATATGCTCAAGGTAAACTATCTTATACATTAATTATAACATGTTGATCATGCAGGTGCTACATCTAAGGTCTATGTGGTGTAATGGCAGAAAATATCACACCGAACTATTGGATGATAGGAGGAAAACATGTGATAGTGGGATAACCACAATTTTATAGGTTACTAATATTTCCCATAAGGGTGACAAACATCCAATCACATCGAATTTGAGGTCTTACGCCTATTCGGAAGAAATATTAGATATAAATTTTAAATCATTCAAAGTGTTTCTCTTTAAGGTGAGGTGGTACATATTGTTATTGCAAGATGATGAAATGACAGTTACTGATCATGACAATGGACTTGCCATGATTAATACACATAGGTATGAGACAAATACATATTACTATGTACTTCCAAGTCAATGTGAGCATGTATTTTTTTTAGAAGTACCAGGTAGAGAAGGTTGGTCATTTGTTGTTAGATTTAATCCAAGAGGAAGGCCTGTAAAGTATATTTTTCTTGAAGAATACGTTCATGATCAAGAAGAATATAACTAGAGATATGGAGGAAGAAGTGTAATTACATGAAAAGGGGAATCAAGTTGACCAAACAATAATTTCCCTCCATCTTAATGATAATGACTATATCAACGATGACTTAGTGTTATATGTCCTAGATGTTGTTTTGTACCATCCTTACAATGTTTCTGAAGGGTTGGATATAAATTATGATCTCTTCATGACTCATATGTTGAATTGGATGAATTTCAAGATCAATTTGATTTGCTGTTATAATATATTTTATTAAATGGATATCTACTTAGCAATCAATGTGGTGAAAATTTTGCTTAGTAAAGAAGTTTTTTTATTTATATCTAGATGAAATGTACATGTTTTCATTCATGTTATTGATTCCATTAATTGTGTACATATGTGAATTATATTAATGGAATAATTATATTACTTCAATCAAATCATATAAATATTGGATGAAGGGATGTTTACAATGGTATTCTTTCTCAAATAGTATATGTTAACTCTTCTTTTGTTCCATGCTCATTTATCGTGTTCACTACCAAGGGAAATGATTGCAATATGATTTTATTATCATTTTCAAGTTTCATTTCAAGTAATAAAATCAAGAGAGAGTTTGAAATAAACTTGTTAGTTTAGGATGAGTTAAATGAGTATTCTTGATGCCAAATATTTTACCAAGTTGTATTTTAATAAATAAATAGAAAGGCCCCATAGACCCTCTTTGTAATATTACAACTCTTCCTTTTGGGACTTGTATCATTTTCAAAAAAATTGGTGACAACACATTTGAGTTGGACATAGTGTTTTTTTTTTTATTTAGATCAAATTTCTAGTGTGGATTTGTTATAGTCATACAACATCCCTTTGTTATGAAAATATGCATAGCACTTATAAAAACCAACAAACATATGCACAAATATACATAGCACTTCGTTTAAGCATATGTTTCTAGAAACAATTTTTTTATTAGTGCTAATGCCAAGGAAATATTGTGCTAAGTATGAGAATACATTTTGGTTCCAATGAACATAAAAAAATTGTGACAATGACAAGCCTTAATTTCGATGATGCACTAGGTAAGTTATCCAACTCTAGGGAGTTTTAAGAAGAACTAATGCCAATGAAAAAAAACATAGATGACATACTTGACATATATCATTCAATGGGACATGCATGCAACTAGGGATTGAATAAATGTTTCATCCCTAGCATGGTCACCAATCTAGTGTTGGTGTTTTGGTACCTATATTTACAAAAAAAGTACCTGATTGAGGGTTATGCCAATCAAGTAACAAGAGAAAATAGAAATAAAATCTAATATCCAATAATTAAGTAATTCCCTACTATACCTTATGTAAAACAAACAAATTCATACACATTCCATTCCATACACAAGACAAAACAAAGAATATGAACTTTCATTTTGTTAAAAGGGGAAACAAAATACATGACAAGGGCCTTGCCAATTGTTTTTAAACAATGTCACTAAACATGTATTCTTCTTGGAGCCTATTATTCTACTAAATATGTTGTCTTTGGCTAAAATAGGTTATTTCCACAAGTTCAAATACCTTAATAAACCACATACACAACCATTCAAAACATCTTGGGAGAGAGATGAGCCTTATTGGAATGGGTTGTCATGATTCCAATCGAGTTGATATTTCTTCAATCTGAGCCATGGAAATCATTTTATGGTGAGTTTCATTATCACAATTATATTGGATTCGAAAATTCTCTGATCCAAGCCATGGTAATTGTTTGATGGAGATTTGCACTCATGTCCTTAATCCTTTTAGGGGTGCTTGGTGAAACAATCACTAGGGAATAAAAACCCAACCGAGCATCAAAATTAAGTTTTTCAAGCTCGTGCATTTATATTTGGGTATGCGAGCCCTATTATAATTATATCATGTTGAAGGTGAGACCCTATGGTATTATAATTAGTCACCTTTGACACCAAATTTGAGCTATGTAACTCGCATTCCCTCATCTCAAGATTTACATATCATTTTGAGATATTTCTCAATCCATGGATCAACATATTGATTCAAATTGAGTATTGTGGGAAGGTTAATAGTTTAACATGGACATCCTTGTAATAAGTATCATGTGGTATCTTGTACTCCAATTCTATCATACTATGCATTCTACTAACAAAGAATTCATAATATTTTCTTTCAAAGTTGTTCCTTTTGACAACTAGCATTCCTTGATTTGTTGAGGCATGAAATTGATGATTGTAGTATATTTCAAGAGAAAATAATAGAAAATAACAATTAATGGATTTAATTCAAGCATAGTCCCTCAATGATTGAATCTTTTGAGATAATGAATTCACTATAATTTGATTTTAGAAACCATGAGATATTAGCATTATCATATAGAATCCAAAATTGTGATTAAATTAGATGAGATGAATATTAATTCCCAATAAGGAAACCATTAAAATCCTTAACTAAGTTTCAATGTTATTAGGCATGTAAAAAACATTTATAAAATTGAATATTCCTTGCAATCCCTTAATCCGCTGGTTAAATAATTGGAAATATGAACATAGAGGAAAATTGTTAAGGACTCGTGTTAACCGTCCTCTTTATTTTGTTGGACACATATGATTTGTAAGTCATCTCGTTAGTATGTTTTATTTCCCCACACTCATGGGAAGTAATAGTTGTCTATATTAGACTTAGTATATAAGTACATGTTGAGGTCAATGAAGGCATCAAAGATTTATTTGTATTGAGCTTTCTCAAAGGCGTTTTCCCCCTCAAAGTGGCTCATAGTCAATAAAATTTCTTATGTGTTATTGTATTTCTGTTATATTGTGCATTTTCATTATTTATTGCAGCAGGTTTCTCACATATGGTATCAGAGCACTTTCTTTGGCTCGTTGGGTGGAATTTCTTCCAATTTGTTTTGTTTTGCAGTGCTTCCTGATGCTGTGATTATTGCAATAGTTATTCTTGTTTGCGTCGATATTATTCATTTGGATCAGGGAATAAATCATATCTTCTTAATTGTGGGAAGTACTTGAGCATAGCCCTAAAATGCATTGTGAGGACTACCACAGGAACCTTGAAGTAGCTGGTCATTGAGACGAATTGCCAAGAGAAAAGGGACACGACCTTACCTAATTGACTAGTTCCACATGTGAGGTAAACCAAGAGGTGTAGTTTGTGGAAAAGAGGTTATCAGTTTTACCTGGGCCATGGAGTGAGGGGTACTTCCCCAATATGGAATTCATTAGACAACATTGGTGGTCAAGTGAATCCCTTGAACCTTTAGAAAGCCTAACATACTTGGGGTCCATATCCATTTCTAGTTAATAAAGCGCAAATTTCTAGAATTTCCATAGATCATTTCCACTGAACCAGTAAAAACAAATGAGTATAAATTTATGATTTTTTGCTATATATTCTTTCATTTAGCTCCATTTACCTTGAAAACTCACTATAACCCCCATAATCCCATTATGCATGTTTCCTTCCTTGACCCTATCCCAAATTCCACATTTGTCTATTTTTAGGGTTTGCCATAAGTTTTCTAATTCTCACCCAATCACCTTCAAATTTTTCCACTATGTTTGTTTCCCATTTATTCTTCCTCTTTCCTCTCTGACAAAGCTTCTCAGTCTTTAACCCCGCTTTTGAAATTCACATTTTTTGCTTTGCTGTCACTCGGAAAGTGTCCAAAACCTAGTGAAAACCCAATTACCCAACCGAGTTTTTCCCGACTCGAAATTTTCCTTTTTCTAAAACCCATTATGTTTTTGTTTTTCTACCCATTTCCCTAAAATAAATGCTTATGGTTGTCACTCGCGTAGGAGAAAATAAAAAAATGGAAGAAGAACTTGCTGCCATCAAGACCAAACTCAAAAATCTGGATCAAAACAATCTCGGCCTCCATATTCAACATTCAGCCATGAGCAATCGATGACAACCTAAGTCTTCTACAGAAACTGGGTTCTCTTCCTCTAGAAAACTTTCGTGGGTCGAAGCTTCATTTTCCTCACTTCAATGGTGATGATCTAACTAGATGGATTTACAAGGAAGAACAATATTTCATTCTACATAACACTTTGATGTCAATAAATTCCCACTTGCATCCTTTCATTTCAAACATGAATCCCTTGAATGGTTTTTGTTGGTTCATAAACGCTCATGCAAAGCCAAACTGGACAGATTTTTTCCAACTCCTTTTGAAATGATTTGGAACTAGTGCTTTTGATGACGTCACAAGAGCACTAACCAAACTTTTCCAAACTAACATTGTGAGGGAGTATTAGACATAATTTAGGAAACTGGCCAATCACATAGAAGGCTTTCTTGATGAATTCTACATGAGTTGTTTTATGAGTGGTCTGAAGGATGCAATCTGATATCAGGTTAAAATGTTATGTACCAACTGTTTCTGCCAGAAATTGTTTCCAAGGCTATGAAGAAACAAGCCAACACAATATCAAAAAACTCAATAAAATAAACTAGGTTTAGGGTTTCTGAAATGTTTTCTTGGTTGTAAATTTGGTGACCAACAGGGAATACACTCATGAGCTAAACAAAAAATGAATTATAAACAAGTAAAGACAAAGATGCATCATATAATCCACAAATATCAATCAGAATATAATATTAAAGTTCATTCAGGGCTGACAAGCATCACAAGTAAAGAAACCATGAACCAGCAATGAATATATCAGTCCAGTAGTTAAACAAACTCAAAATGAAGCTAAAACATATACTGAAGGCTAAAAAGTGTCATATATTTCATAGTATGTCATTAAATGCATATAAGAGTTATGATACTTAGCTCACAAACAAATCCAATAGACCTCCTGAATTTCTCCCCAAAAATCCAACCCTCTTTTTGTCCTTCTAATCTCTCTAAATACTGCTTTTTACAAAATCAGTTAGGGATCAAACCCTAAATTCCCTCAACCAACTCGATGGGATAAAACAAAATTAAAATTTACAAAATATGATATTTTCCAAAAATAGTAAACAACTAACTAAAGTGTTTTCCAAAAAGAGATAACAAATAACTGATTCAATAACTAACTCAAAGATCCTTTGCATCCTCAGCTAGAAAAGCTATCCCATCCAATGCCTGAGCTTTCTTCCTAGCTCGTCTTTGCTCCTCTTCCATGTCAGCTACCCTTTTGGTGAGTTCCTCATTTTGCTGCTGCAAGTCCTTAACAGTCTGCTTCAGCTCTTTAGATTTCTCATTAGTGCTTCTTTTTGTGCATCACTAGGCATCACGTTTCCTGAAAATGTCTGCATCTTCATCTAGCAGATCTGTGGAAATATCAGGAATACTAGGGTTTCCATGAGTGTCTGTCTCCCTGGCTGTAGCTTCATCTTTCAATGGCTGACCTTCAACATAAGGAACATCAGTTTCTTCATCCTGCTGTTGTTTTAACAATTCAGCTCTCAATTCAAGAAATACTGTAGATAATTTAGTCTGGGTGATATTTGAATCTTCTACTGACTGTAATGACCTTTTTGATTTTGCAGGATGAAAGGATGAAGTTTTTACAACTGCTGTTTTCTTCCTTTTAATGCTCATTTTGTCAATTTCTAGTTTTTCATCTGAGGAAATATCATCCAGGACAGTCACTCCCTTGATATTCAAACTAGGGTCAAGCGGTTTCTTCATATTTAACCTTAGCTTATTCCTTGACCTAGTTTTAGGCCTCCATACTGGTGCCAATTCTCCTAGCATTTTTAAGGCTCTTTCTTGGTGCTTAACTGTAAAAAATTCCATGGCTTCAACTTTATTCTTCTTTTTCCTAAGCTTGATTGTCTTGTTTTCCAGAGTGGAAAATTCCTTGCCCGAATCAATATTAACTTTAGTTTTGTCCATGGATTGATCCTTTTCTAACAAGTAACCCTCATCATCTGATAGGATAGTGATGGGACTCCTTTGCTTAGCCTGAATCTCTTCTTCCTGTACAGCTACTTTTTCTGTGAAAATAGTTTTAACTCTACTGAAAACCTCTGCAGGTGCCATGTGTTGCATAGGTTGCTTTTTCTCTTCTATAAATAGTGAGTTTTGACCTTTAGTGTAAGCTGAAAACACTTTAGGTTCACTGTCATCCTTCACAGGCTCTGGTGCTTCTTCTAGTTTAACTTCTTTCTTGTCTTCAAATTTCACCTTCTGACCTAATTTCCTTACTAGTACTTTCCCTTTGTCTGCCTGCTTTTTGGTTTGATGATCCTCTTGGTTAACCTGAAAGCCAGACCAGAAGAGGAAGAAATCCCAAGTTTTTCCTTCCTTCTGCAGGATAGTACTAATGATCAATTTAATCAGTCCATGGTGGAAAATAGATTGGGAAGTATGATCTTGATGATCTTTTACTCTGCTAAACGTCTTTTGGAGAATTTTGAGCAAGAAGAAGGGAAGGCTCATTTTAGATACACTAACCATATGCTGAAGAAACCTAAAGTGGTACTTGAAAACATATGCATATCTGCCCTCACATGTTATATAGCTCTGCAAGATTCTGATGGGTTCCACCAACTCACTTCTGAAGTTTTGGATCAATATGCCCTTGCTCCAATCTGGGGTAACATTAGGTAACAAATACCTTTGAGCATCAAAGGTAAAAGGCAGTTTTTTAAACCACATTTCCCCTTCATTATTTATTCCCGTAGCCTCCACAACTAGATCCACTGTCAATCTAAACTTTAAAGTGTCAAACACCACCATGTCATGTTTGTAGCATTGTGCAAATTTACAGGAAACTTCAGCATTATAACCATCTATTCTTTTGAAAAAATCCAGCCATCTAGCCTGTTGGAAAAGCTCTACACAACCTGGGAATTTCTCAATCCAGCTTGCATCAGTGGGCTCAGCTCTATTAACTTTGCCACTTTTACCCATTCTCTTCAATAGCTGAAACTCTGTGTATTTCTAGGGCTCTGTTAATGACCTAGTGGATACTTTTCTACCCCTCAAGCCTTTTAAGTTTTCAATAATCAACTCTCCTTAGTCTTCTTTGACTGCTCCCTTTGTTCTCTAATGCAGGATAATTTTCACCACAGGGTGAAATGATTTAGGTCACAGAGGATTCAATATTCTTCACTAAGACTGTAGGTGAAATTTAGCTATCATTCAGTCTGTCATGAAAACAGCTGTTATAGCGGATTTCACCACACTAGGTGAATCACACATTGTATGGCCTTCCCCTGTCCCAGTGCAAACTCATTAGCCCCTATGGATGACTTTTTGTCTTTTGATGTGCCCTTGATCATCCCTAAAAACATAAGAAAATTGATATACACGGCTTTTTCCTCGATAACCGCATACATACATAGAGCTGACCCCTATAGTCATGTACATCGGGATGTGTGCATAATCCAAATCCTTTTGGAATTTTCCTTGACTTGGATCCAACTCATATGACTCCTGGCCTTCCATATGCCTTGAGATCGCACGGATTCGACCTTTCAATATCCCTTTGAAAAGATATATAAGGAACCCCTTGGTACATTGAAAGCATAAGAGAGAATTGAGAGTAACGAAACTATAGTCCATTGTTGCCTGAACTTATGCTTGAGTCTACATCCCTTTGTCCCTTGGAGCACTATTGTGTTCTTCCCAAGCTTACCTTTTGCTAGTAAGCTTGCGATCGAAGTTATGGAGGATTGAGGTGGTGGAGGCCCAAGTGGGGGATTCAGTTTCTCTGGTTCGCAGACGTTCCATCGGAGGTTGTCACTTGTAATCTATGATTCATATTAATAGAAATATCTTTTCCTATCCAGTAATGTGTATTTGAATGAATATTGTATCCATTGGAATATGTCAAATGCTTTTACATTATTTATTATATATGCTAGAATAGATCTAACACCATGAAATATAGTATGCTTGTATTTTTTACATGTTGTTGAGGACGTGTTATAACAATTCAAGCTAAATATTGGAAAGCTCAACGGGGATCTACTTCAACCATCCAGAATAAGGTACGAGGTTCGATCCTCTAGTGTTAGATGTTTTTATTTCTATTGAATATTGGGAAAGATTGATTTCTGGAGTCTAGCTGTCTATTGTGGTACCCCAAGCCATAAGAATTTCTCTCCGTAACAAAATTGGCGACTCCGCTGGGGAGTTCCTAGTAGTTGTCCTTTGGGGGTTGGTTTCTTGGCATTCAATGTATTTGAATTGATCTCTCTCTCTCTTGTTTCTGTGTCGGGTATGGGGGCATGTATGCCTGGTAGAGTCTAATTGGTGTAAACTTAGTCTCAGCCTGTCTATTTGCCTTGATTTTGTGCATCTTTTTCTTCTTGTACGAGGGTTTTTGTCTTATAGACGCGTATACAAGCAGTTTCCTCTGGGATTTCCGCGTATACACGCGGGTTTACTGCGCACAGTCACGTATACTTTGGTTTTTACCTTTTTGTGGAAGAGAGTGGATTGCTGGGTGAATTCTGTTAGTTGTTGAGTCTCCTTTGGCACTGCCTGAGTCTGTTAATACCTCTGTTTCTGACCAGAAACGTTTTTTCAGCCTAAATTTTTTCTTTTAGGAAAGTTCTTGTCATGACATCTTTGATTTTTTGTTTGAGATTAGTGCATTAGAGTCCTTTTACCTTAGTGCTTTGCTGGAATGTTGTTTATGTGTGTTTGCAGAGTCTGGGGTGGGTAGAATCATTCTTTTGCTTTTTGTATCTCTTTATTTTAAAAAAATCCAAAAACATTTGCTTATCATTATGCATTGCATTTTGCACTTTGCATTGTACTTGCACTTGATCTAGATTTGCTTTGGAGTAATAGTTAGGACTTCATATAGGGAAATTCGCATTCAGCATTTGAAGAAAAATTGTGCATTACATGTAGTACACATATCCTATTTTCATGGACACAATGCATTTGCATTGATTGTTAGGTGTGCATTTTGCTTCTTGTTGTGTCATAACACCATTAGGTGCATGACCATATCCTATTTTTGAGTAATAAAGCCAACTAAAATCAACGCTAAAATAAAATGAATTACACTCTTTTATTTTTTAGGGTGCACCAACAAGCTTAGGTTTTAGGATCCTGGAATAGTTCATTGTAAGTCAATTATCGAAGATCACTAAACAGCAACAACTAGGTGTCTGTCCAGGGAGTGTGTGAAATCCTTGGTATAACCGGTGTTCTCAGGATCCTCCTCTCTAAAGGGAGTTAAGCACGAGGTAGTGTGAGCGGTTGTTGATTGGGATGACCCTTGGTCGATAACTGTGTAGAACCGGCAATATAGCCAGGCTTGTATTTGTGTCTGGGGGCTCTTTCGAGAGTTTCGGGCTTTGCCACCCTGCCCATATGGTCAATCCCGCCTGTGACTATTCGCCTGAGTGTTGATTATATTGAGGTGACCTTAGTGACCTTACCTAGGATATCGAGGGGGCACTTGCAGAGGTTATTCTACATGTGTCCCGGCCAGGTTGTGGTGAAACAACACAGTCGCTTTATGCATTGAAGCTAAGGGCCACAATAATTGGTTTCGTACCTCCGCTTATGGTGACAAGGGCCTCTCAAGCCTCTCCCAGGTGAGACATACCGGCCACATTCGGTAGCTCACTTATCTAGACCTTGTTTTCTTGCTTTTGGCTTTAGATTTTATTAGTGATTGCTCTGTGCACGTTAGTTGGCCTAGGTTTGACGTAAATAGAGAGTCTTTGCTATTTTTTGAGTCATTGTGGATTCGGGTGTGGCTCCACACCATTCTCGTCGTTTAGCAGGACTTCTGCCTTCTACTGATCCTCCTCCTTTGGGATATGGACCTAGAAATTATAGGAGGAATACATCACACATTGATTCACACACCATGGGAGATCATTCAAAGGATACATCTGAGACACTTCCTCCTCCCATTCGTGTTGACGATGGGGATTTTACACCTACTTATGATCCTTCACCTGACCTAACTGAGTTAGGACCTGTGATTTCTGAGATAGGAGCCATGCATGATAGACCTATTCATTCCAGGGCTGATCCCTCGTTGACACATTACCGGTATGGAATGCCGGAAGACGCCGAGACTCACTTTGAACCTGCCAGCACTAGCTACGGTGGTTATGCTACGACTGGTTTTCCTGTGCATGATTTGGCATTTAATGTTGAATCCGACTTCGAGCCTAACACTATGCCTAGGGGAAATCTCATTCCTTACCTTGCAAACAGGTTTGGGAGTACTAGTCACATTGCACCTTCCATCCCAGCGGTGGAAGCTACATCTTATATACCTCCTAGGTCTATAGTTAGTGATCCCATAGGGATACCAGGTTCTAGACGAGTGACGATAGGAACTAGCACATATCTTCTTACAGAGATTCCTTCATCCTCGCTTCTGAGTTCTTAAAATGCAAACCCTCCACCTTAATCACGTGGTCCTTCGAGTCGGCACGTAGCTACGAGTCAAATCTGTACTGCGATTACTAAACCAATTGTGTCTCAAGCCTACATACCACCCGTGGTTTTGGGAGGTTATGTTCATATTTCTAGAGGTCAGGTTGCTACTTCCTCGACATATATCCCTACTTCCGGTATGTATATTCCTACTTCCGGAATGTATGTACCTACCTATGGAGTGTCTCATGGGGCATTGCAAGCGATGACCTATGGACCCTATTATGGGACGCAGTATGGACATGTTTCTTTACCTTATGGAGGCAGGTATTCACAACCTGCTTATTCTCCCAATTACGGCTTTGTAGCTCCTACTAGTCAAGGTCCACCTCATTATGGTACTTCCATGCCACCCTATACGGGTCATACGGGAGGAGGTAACTATGGCCAAGGTCATGGTGGTAATCAATCCTATATGAACCAGGGAGTGGTCCCTAGACCTCACCATCCTAGGCTCCCTTTCCTCGCGACACTCAATTTACCTGACTTATCAAGACTTACAAATGATCCTGTGGCTCATGACCTGGCTTGGCCAATTGTCCCTACCAAGCTTCCTTCGGATATACCTAAATTCGAAGGCAAACCAGGAGAGGATCCGAGTGAACACGTTACGACATTCCACCTATGGTGCTCTTCGAATTCATTGCATCAAGACTCAGTCCGTTTGAGAGTATTTCAACGCACCCTCAAAGGGCTCATGGTGAAATGGTATATAGAGTTACCTAGGGGTGCCTTTACCTTGTTCGATGACCTTGCGATGACTTTCCTTAATCACTTCCAGCTACCAGTGCGCTATGATGTTGGTACTGAACTCTTGTCAACATTTCGGCAAGATAAAGCCACCCATATTGCTTATCATATTCAGGAGTGGCGTAGATGGAAGAGATTAATTAAAGCCTTTATACCACCAGAGTTCCTCCTTGAGTGGTTCCTCAAATATTTACTGCCATATTAAGCGAAGGATGTTTCCACATCCAGAGTGTAGAATGAGGAACACACAATCTTTAGGGCGCAGGAACTAGACTTGATCTATGCTCAGTCTGGTTTGTTATATGAGATTATACCCAATGCTCCTTGTTCTAGTTTTGATCCCAAGGTCAAACCTGGACCACATGCCAATGGCATTGTGGGTTTTGCAAGTAAGAAACCTGCAGGTTTGGTTGCAAAACAAGTTGCTCAGTTGTCAATCAGCCAATCTGCCTTGGGGCAAACTACGACTTTGTCTCAGCCTACCCAAATGGCGAATGTACTTGCTGTGTAATCGTCGGACCAGAAGGGTAACCAGCAACCCGGACAGAATCGAAAAAAGGGTAAAAACAATAATAATAA
This sequence comes from Pseudotsuga menziesii, assembly GCA_001517045.1. Classification (NCBI taxonomy): domain Eukaryota; kingdom Viridiplantae; phylum Streptophyta; class Pinopsida; order Pinales; family Pinaceae; genus Pseudotsuga; species Pseudotsuga menziesii. The sequence continues at coordinate 66,567 of LPNX010408631.1, read as the reverse complement.
AAAGGGTGGGTATAAGAACGAAAATGCCAATAATAATGACAAGAACAATAAAAATGCTAGGGGGGACAAGCAGACTAAACGTAAGGTTAAGTTTCCTTGCAAGCTATGTAAGGATGATCACCTCACTTACTTGTGCCCTAGGATGGATGAAGCTTCGAAGTTCATAGCACATGGCCCAGCTGTGTTAACGAATCCTTTACCACATAACTAGAATATGAACTCGAAGTCCCATGATCAATCTAGTGATGATGATCCACCTGAGACTAGTGGTAATGGGTGCATTAATATGGTCTGTGTCATGAAAGTTGTGACGCATGCAAAAGATTATACTTTGTCACAACCCAGCCCAGGAAAAGAACTTGATCCACGAGGAACTCCTTTGCGCATTGAGAAACCTGTGAATAAACCTAAGGATGCACCTCACATTCCTAAGGGAGTACTTAAGCGTTCGGGGCATAACCCAAATGCCCGAGCCTCCTAGAACTATTCATTTGTCGAGGACTTGGGTCATACTCCTTGTGCGATGTCTGCATTGGAAGTGCTTCAGAGTTGTCCGTCGCAAAGGAAGGCTTTGCTTTCCGCTCTTGTTGTGAATGGTGATGATTCTTCCTCAGTGATCAAATTTGAAACCGCAGGACATCAGCCTCACTTGCCCTACTATGCATCCCTTTTGATACATGTAGAATGTCTTAATATGAGCGTCAAGCGTACTGTGATTGACGAGGGTGCTGCTGCTTTTGTGATGTCTTTGTCTTGTTGGAAGGGTCTTGGTTCTCCTGAGCTATCAAAATCTACGACCATGTTAACTGCTTTTGATGGGAGATCGTTTAGGCCACACGGCATCCTTCCTTCTCTTAAAGTCTATTTGGGAGGGAAGACTGTTGCGATAGAGGTTGAGGTGGTTTATGCACCCCTTAACTACAATCTCTTACTGGGAAGGAACTGGATGTATAGTATGCAAGCCGCTGTGTCTTCTATGTTTTGCATTGTATGCTTTCCACACAATGGGAAGATTGTAACGATTGATCAAATGGCATTCAAGAATCTTCCTGTTACTGCATCTTCAGGAGCTTCGGTTCCAAAATTTGAACATTCCCAGCCGGCAACTGGGAGTGTGGGTGTAGGAATGTATCCCTCCCTCATGGGAACCTTTAGTTGTCCTACACCTGTCCTCATGATAGGATCTAGTTTCGGTGGTGCTTCCACGTCTACAAGATCGGTGCCTTTTTGCACAAGTCATATGGGAGATCCTTGGATTCTCCCTTCACCAAGTCCTTCGAGTGATTCCATCAAGATGAGTGTGTCGTTTCCTACAATCATGATAGCTTATCAAGCTAATCTCGAGTTTGTTGCAAAGCCTTGTTCTTCCTCTTTGTGGACGGAGGAGGAAGACCCCTATGTGCTGCCGGCATGGGCAGTACAGTCTTCTCATGCCCATGACTACCTTGATACGGTTTTCCCTTCAGATGAAGCAATTATCGAGGCTATGTCGGGAGTTGAGCCACCATGGGCGGAACTTCATCATAGATCATATTTCCTTCCAGAGCTTGACCATTTGGAGCATGAGGATTATAGGGAGATTCTTAGTCAGAAAGTTGGTAGACCTATGGTTCCATTAAGCTCTCCTGGTCCGATGGCTGATGGAAACATGGCGAACATATCATCAACTATTCCTATCAACATTTCTCGCAATCTTGGTACGATTGAGAATGTCTACATTGGGGCAGATTGTTCCCAAGATGAGATTCGAGAGTATACTGAGCTATTCAAGGAATTCTGTGATGTTTTTGCTTGGTCTTATGATGAGATGCCAGTGATTGACCCTCGAATTGTCGAACATGAGATTAATACTTACCCCAATGCTAAGCTTATCCGACAGCGTTTATGCGCCGTGAATCCTAGGAAAGCACCCGCCATAAAGGCAGAGATAGAGAAGCTATTGAATGTTGGTTTCATCTATCCTGTTCCCTTGACGGAGTGGGTTTCAAACCCTGTTCCGATGGATAAGAAGAAGGGAGAAATCCAAATATGCACTGATTTCCATGATTTAAATCGTGCCTGTCCTAAGGATAACTTCCCCACATCGTTTATAGATTAGATATTGGATGAGTGTGCAGGTAGTGAGGTGTTCTCCTTCATGGACGGATTTTCCGGGTATAATCAGATCCAGATTAAACCCGAGGACCAACACAAGACCGCATTTATTTGTCCTTGGGGAACATTTGCATATCGGAAAATGCCTTTCGGCCTTAAAAACACCGGAGCTACGTTTTAGCAGGAGATGACCTTGATCTTCCATGATCTCAAGTCTATTATTGAAGTATTTTTGGATGACCTCGCTGCTCATTCTCGAATGAGGATGCGTCATTCTTATCACTTGAGATTGGTTTTCTAAAGATGCCAGCACTATGCTGTTAGATTAAACCCTCATAAGTGCATCTTTTGCAGGAAGTCAAATCGTTTGTTAGGATTCATCATTTCAAAAGAGGGTATAAGAATCAACCCTTTGAAGGTTGAGGCAATACTTCAGTTGTCTCCCCCGAGAAATATTCGTCATCTTCAGTGTTTGCAAGGCATGACAAACTTCCTACGAAGATTTGTTGTCAACTTTGCCAATTTGACTAGAGGCTTCATGCGTCTCTTGAAGAAGGATACTCCCTTTGAATGGGATGAGTGAGCCCAGGAGTCCTTTGATGCACTTAAGCAAGCCCTAGCATCGGCCTTGGTGATTAGTCCTCCGGATTATAGCCGTGATTATCTATTATATGTGGCCGCATCTTTAGAGACGATTGGTATGGTTTTGGTTCAAGAGGATGAGGAGCTCCAAGAGCATGTCATATATTATCTGAGCAGAAACCTTGTTGACGTAGAAATTTGGTATTCTCATGTCGAGAAGCTTGCCTTAGCTACCGTACATGTGGTGCAGCGTTTGAGACATTATATTCTCCTTCGCCAGACCTTGGTTGTGGCCCATGTCAATCCATTTCAATTCATCCTCACACGTAGGATGATTGGGGGAAAGTATAATAAATGGATTGTCATCCTGCAAGAGTTTGATCTCGAGTTTGTTTTGGCAAAATCGAAGAAATCTTTAATCTTTGCAGAGCTCATATCGGATTTTCCGAGCGAGGCTGAGGAGTTGGTATGTGAAGATACGTTCGTTGATGAACACATTTTCTTAATCTCAATGGGTCACCCATGGTATGGGGATATCATAGTATATATACAAACACAAAGGACCCCTACTCACCTCTCGCGAGATGAACGACGACGATTACGTCACGTCTCCAAGAACTACCTCATAGTGGACAATACTTTGTACCGTCATGGAGTAGATTCCCTTCTACGACGTTGTTTAACTCATGATGAGGCTGAGGTAGTGCTTAATGATTGCCACGGAGGGGCATGTGGTGGTCATTTATCTAGGCTTTCTACAGCTCAAAATATTTTGAGAGCGGGTTATTTCTGGCCGTCGATCTTCAAGGATTGTATTGAAGTGGTCAAGAGGTGCCACCCTTGCTAGGTGTTCACATGCAATATGCGCTCGAAACCTGCCTTGTTACACCCTATTATCACCGTCAATCCCTTCACCAAGTGGGGCCTCGATTTTATGGATTACAACCTAGCTTCGGCTAGGGGGCACCATCATATCATAGTGGTTGTTGATTACTTCACGAAATGGGCAGAGGCAATGCCTACTATAAAATTCAACGGTGAGACGGCCGCTCACTTCGTATTCAACCAAATCATTACTCGGTTCGGGATTCTGAGAGAGCTTTTCACTGACCATGGCTCGCACTTTTAGAACTATATGATGGAGGAGTTGGCATCCAAGCTAGTATATAAGCTAGAGAACTCCTCTTCTTACTATCCTCAAGTGAATGGACAGGTTGAAGCAGTGAATAATTCACTTAAGTCCATTCTCCAATGAACCATCGCACAAAGCAATACGAATTGGCATATTATGTTATACCCTGCTTTGTGGGCATATCGAACCGCAGTTAAGACTGCCACTATTTTTTCTCCATATCAGCTTGTTCATGGAGTGGAGTCGATATTGCCAGTTGAATGCGAGATTCCTTCGTTGAAGTTAGCCGTGGAACTCTTACCAGACACTTCACCTTTGGAGGAGCGTTTGGTTCACCTTGAGCAACTCGATGAGCAGCGTAGAGATGCCTTGGTGACTCTAGAGGTTAATAAGCGTCGCGTGAAGGCCCAATACGATAAGTCTATCTATCCAAGAGTGTTTAGTGAGGGAGACTTGCTCCTTTTGTGGGATCAATCGAAATAACCCTTGGGGGAAGGGAAGTTCAATCCTATGTGGCATGGTCCTTACGTGGTCAAGCGTGTGTTAGAGAAGGGTGCCTACGAGTTAGTGGATTACGAAGGGATGGCCTTGGCGGAGCCTAGAAATGGGCTCTATATTAAAAAATACTATGCATGATCTTTAGCCAAGGCTGTTTGGTGTATATTATTGTACATCTTTTTTGCATAGTTAGGTCTTGTTTATAATGATCGGGTTTGTGATTAGTTTCTGTTTCTTGTGGTAGATGTCAATGGAATCTTCCACCTTCATAGGATTCGCGGATGGTGCAAGCCGTCACACTGAACACTCAGCCTTAGCTACTTGGGTGATTTATACTCTTATGGATCGAGTACTGTCTTCAGGAGGTGTATGTCTATGACCATCTTCCAACAATGTTGCCGAATATAGTGTCGTTATTGAGCTTCTACGGGATGCCATTTCACATGGTGTTCTATCTCTTGAGGTACGTCTTGATTCAGAGTTAGTAGTGTCACAGCTCAATGGTTTGTACCAGGTTAGAGATCTGATGTTATTGAGGATATTCTTACAGGTAAGATTGTTAGAATGACAATTTGAGAGTATCACATATACGCACATTCCAAGAAATTATAATCAAGTTGCTGACTCATATGCTAACTACGTGTTCGATTGGCATTTGTCTCATTCATTATAAATTAATCATAAACACCATTTTTGCACATGTAAATAAATAAACCGATCATCATAAAACTTTTTTATATACATAAAAAATGTGGTAATACATAGTTTCATAGTACAAAATTGGGGCTTTGGAAGCCACCATCATATACACGGTAGTACAAAATAGATACACTCCTAGGTACCTAGTCCTGTGAAGGAGGAGGGTTGTGATCATGATACGTCACTATGGCTCTAGCTAGCCACCGAAATAAACGCACCCATGCGCGTGGTACACCCACCACCTGTCACTACATGGCCTCAAGCAAGTCCTCAACTTGCGCCATGGGAACTCTATGAGTCAGTTGCACAAAGTTGGTATGGATCTTTTGGAGCATTCGTTCCGCATCCACACCGGTGATGTCATCCCCTCTTCCCCTTTGTCTATGATGTGGGAAGCCCTCTGGTCACCATGGTCCCACATCTGCACATGAATGGTAGATGTCATTATGTATTGTCACCCAAAAACATGTCTTTTTGATTTCACATAATCAAGAAAACACAAAAGAATTAAATAATTCAAAATTTTTTAAAAGAATGAGGGTTGAGATTCATTACCTATGTCTCCAAATGCTGATCCTGGTGGCAATGGCATGTCTGGATCCCCCCAAAAATCTATCCCTGCATAGGGGTAGTCATCTATGGCAATAATCTATCATTGCCACCATGGAAAAAAGTCAACTGGATAGGGGTTGGCCACCCTACCACCCCCCAGTCTGCACATCGCGTATGCCCAATGTCATTGGGCCGGATCTCGAACCCTGTGGAGAGGAACATCCACTCTAGGGCTCAATCCTGGAACATGCTCGAAGAAAAACGTGCTCAGTATGCTACTGAACCTGAAGTTCCGTATCCTACCTGCCTTATACTCACTGAGCTAATGTTTCATGTTGCTCAGTAGTGTAGTACTCCAGTCATATACAGTCAGTCTCATACACTCCATTGCATAGAACATATGTGCTCGAGAGGCTTGATGGAGTGATGCTAATCCTGCTATCCTACCCAGTGTCAGTAGTATGGCCTTTAGACCCAGCACCTATATAGCGTTGGTGGGAACTTGACTCCCCACCTTCTCAGTATCTAGGTAGCAGTGCACTACTATGTACTCATCGATAGTAATCCCATGACCTATCCCACCTCAGGAATGAAGGTTCACCACCTCCCCTCATCTAGATAGACCTGTGATAAAGTAGATATCCTCCACCTCAATGGTGAGGGAAATACCATCTATCCAGAAGGACTCTGAGTCTGGATCCCAATAGTCTACCAACATCTATAGTAGTCCCAGTTTGGCCCTTAAGCCACTTAGGCACCAAAACTTATAGAGTCCGCATGCATGTAATACTTGTTGAGCCCTTACATCGGCCCTTACTTCTTCCTCTACTTCACCATGCTCACGTTCTCGTCATTCTAGCACCATCCTGCATGAGAAATTAACCAATTGTCCATTATATTCTTGTAAATCCACTTGCGCAGCGTCATACGCGACTGTTTTGCAAACAGCCGCATATGTACGCGGTTTCTAGCCCCTTTTCCGCACATGTCCAACCCTATACATGGAAAAATATTCGATACCCACGTGGGCCACAGCGCTCATGTAAGTTTGGCCTTAACAACCTCATTTGACCACCAAAACTTGTAAAAATTATATTGAAATGCAAGCTGAGAACATGACTAAGTACCTGGAAGAAACGGTTGTGAATTCCACCAGCTGGATCTCCTGGAATTTGCAGTTGAAAATTAGATCTCCAATGGGTAAAAGTTTCAAATGATTTCTATTTTTTACTATTTATAGAAAAAATTTCAAATATTTGAAAATTTTTACCCCCTTTCCTATAGTTTTGATAGTTTCTAACCATTTTGGACCGTTTCTAACATAATTGGTGATGTAGAAGACCATTTACAGTGTCGTTTCAGCCGTTGGATTGAACCGTTCGTGCCCATCTCAGGTATCATGTCTACACTGGCATATAGGTTAGGTTCACCACCATTTGCATTTTGCATGACCTTATGACCATGTCACTATATCCTTAGGTACGAACCCACTCTATTATGTCACAGAACCTTCTTGCTGCTTTAGAAGTGGCATGATATGAGTGGTAGAGCCTCACTTTACATGGGTACCCTAGTTAGCGCCTTATTTGTATTTGGTGCCCATGCCTATGTTTCTCCCTTTAGGGTGTGGGAGTCCGTTGTATAGTATTTCCATGACATTTCGCAAGAGCCTCATACTCCTATTGATCATATGCTGGCCGTGTTCCCTCCGGACTCCCTTGTATCAAGTTGTGGATGCATTATCATGAGCTTTGCCTGTCTTATTGAGTTTTATGCCGGCTCCCCTGACATTGCGTTTCAGCCATATAGCCCGAGCTTGTCTCATGTCTAGCCATGCAGAGCCATTTTTATATCCTTCGCAGCTTGATTTCCCTTTTTATCGGGAGGGGATTTTCCCCCGAGTGTCGATATCCTACACATGTATCCTTGCATTGAGCATAGGTATGTTCCACTACTTGGAACTAGTTTGTTTTCCCTTATGACACTCGTCTTCTCCTAGTTTGTAACTATAAAGCTAGTTTATTCTTTTTTCAAGCTTTTCAAATAACTGAAAAAAGTCCAAAAAAATCAAAAAACCAAAAAGCCGGACAAGAAAAGATATTATCTTTGGCAGTTGTCGAGTCATGTCGCCTTCAAACATAGCACTGTATATCACATCCATTGGTTGGGTTATAGTTTGAATTTAGGAGCTGTACTCGTTTATCTGAGTTTATCTCCACCGACTGGTTATGCTTCCAGTCCCTATGGAGCCTCTATTGATGCCTCCTGTGTCATAGAGATGTCCCAGTTTGTATATCGAGTCTATGCTGCCTTTATTCAGTCACCATATTCCATTATGCTCTTGTTCAAAGGAAGTTGAAACCTGAGTTGGCCATTCCTTAGTTATCTTGACTTTGCATGTCGGCCATTCCCGGTACAGTTACTGGTTCATGCACCTTATGATCGAGTCCTTCCACATTATATAGCTTTGCTGAGTACCTCGTTTTGGATGATGGGGGATGCCCTAATGCCCTCCTTCCAACAGATTTCATCCCATTGACATCAGATCATTTATTCTAGTATTGGAGTCTAGAGTCATTTTGAGTGCCTTGAGACTTGCAGTCATCAGTGGCAGGTTCTCTCGCCGTCGACAGTTTTGGGAATACATCAATGTCCCTTGATCGATGGATTCTCTCAAGTGTTAGACCTCAACACATTTATTCACACTTGTTATTTTGCACTCTAGTACCTTGATTCCCATTTTCATTATCGGTGGGTGATCTCGCGTCTGTTAACGGTATACATCAATGACCGGTAATCAGACGATGGACTACTATGTTTGACCTTGACACCTCTATTTGCATAGTAGGACATGTACTCGTAGTGGTTTGTGTAGAATACATTCTAGATTGGTGGCATTTCTTATATGCTACCTCCTTGATTGTGCCATTGTTCATGAGATTTCAGCTCTTGTGACTTGTTCCAGTATATGTCAGACATTTTCGGCCACTATGGAGATCTTGATCTATTGTATATATTCAGCCTTTGTGGAGATCATGGTCCTTTGTATATCTTCATCATGGAGAATCTGATCTATGTATATTGTACGTGGCGATGACCACATATGTGCTATCATGTTTCATGCCTATTCATGGCCATTGTACTCTTATGTATCCGGGACTGCTATATGTATTTGCAGTTATATGCAGAGTTGTATTATGGTACTATGCTGATTGGGTGGCTAGTCTTCCATTTGGGTACCTTCATCACTTCACTTCTAGGATGGACTTATAATGTATTTCGTCCATCGCATAACCCCTCTGATCTCATACATTAGGGGGCATCTGCTATAGCGGATTTCACCACACTAGGTGAATCACACATTGTATGGCCTTCCCCTATCCCGCTGCAAACTCATTAGCCCCTATGGATGACTTTTTGTCTTTTGATGTGCCCCTGGTCATCCCTAAAAACATAAGAAAAGTGATATACGTGGCTTTTCCCCCGATAACTGTGTACATACGCGGATCTGACCCCTATAGTTGCGTACATCGGGATGTGTGCATAATCCAAATCCTTTTGGAATTTTCCTTGACTTGGATCCGAATCATATGACTCCTAGCCTTCCATATGCCTTGAGATCGCACCGATTCGACCTTTCAATATCCCTTTGAAAAGCTATATAAGGAACCCCTTGGTACATTGAAAGCATAAGAGAGAATTGAGAGTAACGAAACTATAGTCCATTGTTTCCTGAACTTATGCTTGAGTCTACATCCCTTTGTCCCTTGGAGCACTGTTGTGTTCTTCCCAAGCTTTCCTTTTGCTAGTAAGCTTTCTATTGAAGTGATGGAGGATTGAGGTGGTGGAGGCCCAAGTGGGGGATTCAGTTTCTCTGGTTCGCAAACGTGCCATCAGAGGTTGTCACTTGTAATCTCTGATTCATATTAATAGAAATATCTTTTCCTGTCCAGTAATGTGTATTTGAATGAATATTGTATCCATTGGAATATGTCAAATGCTTTTACATTATTGATTATATATGCTAGAATAGATCTAACACCATGAAATATAGCATGCTTGTATTTTTTACTTGTTGTTGAGGACGTGTTATAACAATTCAAGCTGAAGATTGGAAAGCTCAATGGGGATCTACTTCAACTGTCCGGAATAAGGTACGAGGTTCAATCCTCTAGTGTTAGATGTTTTTATTTCTATTGCATATTGGGAAAGATTGATTTCTGGATTCTAGCTGTCTGTTGTGGTACCCCAAGCCATAGGAATTTCTCTCCATAACAACAACTGACCGCTAACCATCTCCAGAATGTACTAGGCCACCTATGTATTGAGACTCGGTACCAAAAATAACCCTTAAATATTTCTAGTGCCAACTTTAAGCAATCTCTGTACAGAAAATTTTTGTATAACTGCTCTCAAATGCTAACTGTTTGGATCAACCTATGGTTTCTAGGAGAAAATGGAGATTGTTTATATAGCAAAGGAAGAGATATACGAATAATCCTAGGTCTGTTCACTTCTTGCTCCCAGTAGTTTTTAAGCACCAAAATGAGTCAATTTAGCACTTAATGAGATCAGGTCTTCATGTAATATAGGATGTTTAGATTCTTTGTTGCAATGTGTATAGGTAGTAGACCAATTTATGAAGTTTAGACACCATACAATGCACAGCCATTCACATCACCACACTTTCAAACTTTGACAGGGTCATGCTCAAATAAAAACTGATATTTTTCTGCTAGTCACTCACCAACGCTTTAAATCTTGTTATCTCTTCGACCAGAACATTGTGTAAGCATATATTAATGTTCTGCTTAACCAATCTTGACAAAACAAAACTCACCGAGAAAACCCCAAATTATCAGTCACAAATGGCTTATTGCGGAATACCTCTTTAATGTCCAACTGCAGTCACTTTAAACCACTCCTTGTGTTGTGTGATTGCTGAATTTAAGTATACATGTGTCTTCAGATGCTCAATTTGATTCTAAGTGGTGAAATAAGGAAGCCCTAATCTCCTGTGCAACCCTGAAAAACCCGACCATGTTTTGAAATAGCAACTCCGGCTTTTTGGCATATATCCTCGATCCACTTAGGTCTTCAGCTTTGAAATGGAGGTAAGGAATAACTGTCCTCTCACCAGAGTCGGTCTATACCTCTATGTGTCATGACATGCTGTGCTCTGGCTAATGATGACCACAATCTCTTCCCCAACACGAATCAGACATGCTTACATGATGTATTACTAGCATAACACGTAGCAACATCCTTCAATCATGCCATTAGTCACCTAGGAATTAAACTCGTGCCAAAATTCGGCTTAAAAATTGGAAAAATTAACATGCGTGATATTCTTGTAGCACCCCTGTGTTAATTTTTCAGGGTTGCGCTACAAGAATAATTTGAACTCTATTTTGGCATTGTTTTACACCTTTTTTCCACTTTGCATGAAGTTTAAGTGATGTTTGAATGATGAGTATGCTTATAATGTGATTTGTGAGTCCACTATTCAACATGATGACCTCTAAAAACCCTTCAATAACCTAAAGGATCAAAAATAAAATAAAAATCTAAAGGCAAAGTTCAAAATTTCACTTAAAAACTAAAAATCTCCTAAAAGAAGCAAAAAACCAAACTAAAGCAAATGAGTAACTGGGAATACAATGCAAATCAAACACAAAATTTGAAGAAACACATTACTGAATTAACACCAACACAATGATAGAATCCCTAGGGTTGGATAAGTTAGCAGAGGACAAGATCAGGTAACAACAACACTCCAAATCCACTTTTGTTCCATTCAGAAATATGGTTCCTCGAAGACCTAAACTTCCACTAGCTCCTAGAACCATTCTTATAAAGCATTTGTCTGAAGCCGAGATGCGGGAACATAGGAAAAAAAGAATTTTTTATAATTATGAGAAGAAATTCACCCATGGACATCGATGTGTTAGGAAAAATATCTATCTCCTGGATGTGAATTCTCTGACTACCACTAAAATTTCTGATGATACTCGGGATCTAGTAGATGATGAGGGAGAAATTTAGCATCTTCCTATTGACCCTCTTTCTTAGAAAGACCCTCTAGAGATATCTCTCCAAGCATTAGTCTGATTCACCATCCCACAAACCATGCATGTCAGGGGTTTCTTCAAAAATATCCCTCTTACAATACTCATTGATTCTAGTAGCACTCATAACTTCATTGACCCTAGGATCACCAAACATGCTGATTGTTTTTCCCATCCTTGCTCCAACTTTGAAGTCATGATTGCCAATGGGGGAGGCTTTCCTTGCAAAGATAAGTGTCATAATGTGTGAATCTCTGTTGGGTATTATAACTTGCACCTTGACATGTTTTCATTTCCTAGGAGGATGCAATGTGGTTTTGGGTGCTCAGTGGTTATGCACACTTGGACCTATTTTATGGTATTTTGCTGAACTGTGGATGTAGTTTTTAGTCAATGGGAAAACACACACATTGACGAGATTACAACTAGGGTCTCTCAGCATCATCTGTTCGCATCGCATGGAAAATATCCTTAAGAAGAATTCACATGGTGTCATCGCTCAACTCCATTTCATTTAGATGCAACCTTCAACGGTCTCAACTACTTCATTGGATTGATATGCATGTGTTTTTTATAATTCATTGGGATTTCCACCTTCAAGAGTAGAGGACCATCATATTCCACTCCTTCCTGGAAGCGTCACTCCCAACATTAGGGCCTATCGCTACCAATTTTAACACAATACAAAGATTGAGATGCTCTTTTGAGACTTACTGAAGCAAGGTAGTATTCTCGCTAGTACCAATTCCTTCTCTTCACATGTTCTCCTTATTCAAAAAAAAGGTGGGTCATGGTGCCTCTCAATTGACTTTCAAGCACTTAATCACATCACAAAGAAGGATAGGTTTCCAATTCCTATTTGTTGAGGAGCTTCATGGTGCTCATTTTTTCTCCAAGTTGGATCTTCGTTTAGGGTATCACCAAATTTGGGTTCATGAGGATGACATCCCTAAAACAACTTTTCGCAAACATGATGGCCACTATGAATTTTTGGTCATGCCATTTGACCTCATGAATTCTCATTCCACATTCTAGGCATTGGTGAATAAAATATTTCGTCCCTACTTGAAAAATTTGATTCTGGTCTTCTTTGATGATATCCTCCTCTATATTAAAACATAGGATGAACATCTCCAACATATGGATTTTGTACTCCAAGTTTTCTTTGATCATCATCTCCATGCCAAATGGTCTAAATGTGTTTTTGGGAAGAAGGAAGTAGAGTATCTCGGGAATATTGTTTCAGCACAAGGGGTTCACGTTGATCCTACCAAAATAGATGTGATGAAAAATTGGCCTCATCCTTAGATCTTAAATATCCTTCATGGGTTTTTGGGAATGACTAACTACTACCGTAAGTTTGTCAAGAATTATGGAAATATTTCAGCTTCGTTAACAACTCTACTAAAAATGGATGCTTTTATATGGAAAGATCTTGTTGAGTGTGTTGAGAAATTGAAACAAGCTATGTGTACCACACCTATTCTAAATATGCCCAGTTTTTCTAAGCCCTTCAATATTGAGAGTGATGCTTACGAAAATGGACTTGGTCTTGTCCTACTTCAATATGAAAATCCCATTGTGTTCACCAACAAATCCCTTTTTGGTAAGAATTTAGCCGCTTCTACATATGAGAAGGAAATGATGGCTATTTCATATGCAGTACAGAAGCGGGATCCATACCTCTTAGGGAACCATTTCTACATCAACACTGATCACTAGAGTCTGAAATATTTCCTAGAACAATGGGTCTCATCCCCAACACAACCGAAATGGTTTAGAAAAATTATGGGTATGAATATGAGATCACTTACAAGAAGGGTAAGGACAATCTTGTAGTAGATTCTCTTTCCCACACATTTGATGACCATGTTTCTCTTTCAGCTATTTCTATGCCTATTCCAAATTGGTTACACTATATTCAACAAGGCTATGTCAATGACTCTTCATTATCTGAAATCATCCAATATTTGTCCAGTAACCCTTCTATTGCATCACATTATTCTTGGGATGGTTCTTCTCTATGATACAAGGGTTGTCTGGTGCTTCCCTAGAGCACAAATATTAAACATGTGGTCTTCTATGAACTCCATGCTTCTCCATCAGCAGAGCACTTTGGGTTCCTCAACACATATGAGAAGGTACAACGTAACTTCTTTTGGAAGAGGATGAGACTATAAATTCAATAGAAGTTTGTTGAATGTGCTACCTGTTAGTGCCAAAAGGGTGAAACTACACTCCTTCCCACATTTATCGAACCTTTTCCCATCCCTACAAGGATTTGGATAGATATTTCAATGGGTTTCATTGAAGGGATACCTAATTATGGAGGGAAGACTGTAATATTGGTTGTGGTGGATCGGTTCTCCAAATATAGTCATTTTTTTCTCTCATCCATCCATATACCGCCTCCTCAGTCGCACAAATTTTCATGGACCAGATATTCCATCTTCATGGAATCCCTTATTCCATTGTATTAGACCACGATGCAACTTTCACAAGTCATTTTTGGACTGAACTATTTCTCCTCACTGGCACCAAACTAAACATGAGTTCATGATATCACCCATAAAAATATGGTCAAAATGAAGTCATCAACAAATGTTTGGAAACGTATCTTTGTTGCTTCACCTCTGAACAACAACATCATTGGGAAAAGTGGATCCCTCTCGTTGAATGGTGGTACAATACTTCCTACCATACTGCATCTAAAATGACTCAATATGAAGTAGTTTATGGCCAGACACCTGCGGTACTCCTTCCATACACCCCCAAGAGTTCACCAGTTCAGGAAATTGACATTGTTCTTCAAAATCGATATTAGATTCTTCACATTCTGTAAAAAAATATTCACATGAAAAGAAACTGCATGAAACAACATGCCGATTAGCACCTTTATGAGCACACTTTTCAATTCGATGATATGGTTTTTCTTCGTCTGCATCCCTACAAGCAATCCTCCTTGAAACTCAAAGGGCATCAGAATATTTCTCCAAAGTTCTATGGGCCATATCAGGTTCTTCAAAAGATTGGGTTGGTTGCTTATAAGTTGTAAATTCCTCCTTCTTCTCGCATTCACCCCGTGTTTCATGTCTCTTGACTTAAGAAAGTGATTTGCACCAACATTAGAGCACAAATTGTTTTACCCAAATTGGATAATTAAGGATCCATCATTTTGGAGCCAGAGGCCATCATCATTAAGCACACTCGTCATCTTCTCTCTCGGTCCATCACAAAGGTATTAATTCAGTGGCATGACATGTAACTAGAGGATGCTATATGGGAAACACTCCTTCATATTCAGCAACTGTTTCCACATATAAATCTTTGAGGACAAATATTTTCTAAGAGGGAGGGGATGTTAATAACTTGTGTCAACCCTCCTATTTATTTCATTAGTATATTTTGTTGGACCCATATGCTTTGTAAGTCGTCCCATTAGTATATTTCATTATCCCATATTCATGGGGAGTAATAGTTCTTAAGTTCTCCAGTTAGTATGTTTTATTATCCCACATTCATGGGGAGTAATAATTGTCTAGATTGGACTTAGTGTATAAGTACGTGTTGAGGCCAATTAAGGCATCAAAGAGTTATTTGTATCCATCTTTCTCAAAGGAGGTTTCCCCCTCAAAGTGGCCCGTGATCAATAAAATTCCTTCTA
Source organism: Pseudotsuga menziesii (assembly GCA_001517045.1). Taxonomy (NCBI): domain Eukaryota; kingdom Viridiplantae; phylum Streptophyta; class Pinopsida; order Pinales; family Pinaceae; genus Pseudotsuga; species Pseudotsuga menziesii. The sequence continues at coordinate 51,278 of LPNX010408631.1, read as the reverse complement.
TATCATTTTGTTATTTCTTTTATATTGTGCATTTTCATTATTTATTGCAGTAGTTTTCTCACAAAATCACTCAACTAATTTATGTTGTCATGAAAATGAGTAGACCCTAATGTTGTTAGTATATGTAATGATGAATTACGTAGTATTCTTGATAAAATATCATAAAATAACATAAAGAACTCTAATATTATTAAATAGAGTTATCCCACATGCATCATGTAATTAAATTCTCTTATAACCATTTTTTATATAATAGAGGTGAAAAACGGTTTATCTCACATGTGTTATGGGTTGTAAATATCTCATAATTCTTGGTATATTATAGAGGTTTAGGAGTCCGTTTTAGGTATGTTGTGATATATTATGAAATCACACATATCATGGTGTGCATGTCATTTGTACATCCATCATTCTGACATGATGTGAAGATAGAGAGTGATGCATATGTGGAGATGATTAGTATTGTAAGATGGAAATTTATGAAGAATATAGAAGACCAAACCTTTCCATGGATGTTTCCCCATTTCAGGTTTTACTACACATATATGGTGTATTGTTCTCTTGTTCTCTTGTCTCTTATTTATTACATGATGATTATTTCTTGTATGGATAGTAGGATAGAATAGTGGATATTTTCTATTGTTTAACATGTTAGTGTAAATGTATTGTTGTATGTTTATGCATATTCTCAATATTCTAACATGGTATCAGAGCTAGTTTCTATGCTCTACCTTCTTCGATAATTCTTTGAATTTTTTTTACAAGCAATGATTCTTCATATTTCATAATTGGGTCCTCCATATTTTTTAGATTCATCATCTGATCTATCATACCCAAGTGGTAGTTTTTTATATCTAGTCATTTTTCTACAATTTTAAGAAAAAAGAAATTCAAACTCTAGCCCTCAATTTTAATTAAAAAAAAATGTGTATATTTCTTCAAGTTCTTCTGACTTTTTCTATAGATATTGAATAAAATTTATTGTAGACTAACTTGCTATCAAGGATCTATTTTTTTACACCAGATCTAATTTGTTCTCGGTTGTGGTTGTATTTTTGGTTGTAGGTTTCTATTGGTGGTCAAAATATTTATAGTTCTGATACTTCTGTGCATTTTTGGGCTATAAAATGTGTTCTATTGCATTCATAACATTTTTTTCAGTTAAAATTTTTTCATGTTTCATTGAAAAAGGGTGATGTCCCCGATTTTGACCCCGGTTACATTAAAGGTACATGATGTATATATTGTAATTAATCGTGGTGAGGAGCTAAAGGAAAAATCCCCACCATCGATTTGGTTGTGAATGTTCAGAAATCGGGATCATTGTTGATGGTATATCATGCTATCTGGCACACTATAGTTTTGGGCATCATGTAAATGCACACTACTTAAAATAAAAATACAACCAGCTATGACGGTGCAACGTTGAATGAAAAGAGCATGATTCCTAAGGTTAATGGGCGGGGGGTTGTCCAACCCATGGGGGGGTCATTGGGAGTTTGCCATGTGTCAGCCACCCATTAAAATTCTGTTGTCTATTAGTTGGGAGCAGTTATTGCTGATTAGTGGTGGGTGTGGCAGCACTGTTCCTCTTCACATCATGTGTGGCAGATGAAAAACACTCATTCCACTTTCCCATGATTCCACTTCTTCACGGTTTTGGTCTTGCTCACTCTCAGGCAGGGCGGTTCTAGTTTTTCCTCCCACCGCGAGTCGTTCTGGACATCCTCATGTAGAGAGAGATTCTCCTTCCTCATGCACACCATTTTGGGGGATTCTCCATCAGTTTTCCATCCACACACACTGAGTCGTTCTTTCTCACCTTCACATCCACAAGAATTCTGCATTGGTTTCCTGGAGCAAGAGAAATCGTGGCTGTCACTCAGGATTTTTGGGTGCAGGAGCCAATCACGCATGAGGTTGTGTGCTTGTGTGTGTCCCATACTAGTTTCAATGGTAGGTGTATGTCTCCTTGCCGATTGTGATCGTGTATGTTGTCAATTGTGGTCTGCGTTTATGTTTTCCCCTATCTATGTGGGAGTTTGGTTTCTTTCCCATTCGCGAACTGTGTAACGTTGCTGTTGTTTTCATTGTGAGATTGGGGGTTGTTGTTCTTCCCCCGGTTCTTTGGGTTGCTATGTATGCAAGTACCTTGGGGGGTTGCTGCTAAGTTGTTTTGGCCATGCTAGGGCAAAGAAAAACTCTGATTCATCTGGCTGACTGGAGTTGTGTTCCCCTTTTTGTTTGGGGTTGTCACCCTGTTGTCTTCATCTTCTTCACAGAGCTGTGAACTATTTGTTTTGCTGTGGTGTACAGTGGTTAGTCTTTGAACTGTTGAGAGTAGGATTAGAGGCTAGGAATGCTTGAGAAAACTGGTGTTTGGAGCCACTCAGGTAGAGTTATAAAGTTGGCTTTCTTCTCCACAACCCTTGAAGAGTATTGGAAAGGGAAGTCAGGGCCTAAGGGACTGTGAAGCAGAGAAAGGAATGATTCCTATTGAAGGGTGTGTGGATGTCTTAGAAGTCAGGTTAAATCTAGTGTAGGTGTCCTTATCTCTCCATTGAGGCCACCAGCTTAGCAATTATCCTTTCCTAGCTCCTTAATGGCTTGATAAACCCTATTGTGTGGGCTTGGCTGATTTGTGTACCTTGGCTATGTGTAAGACTTCTTGACCCTTATTCCTTGAGGAATCATCCCCAGCTCGAGGGTGGCAGTGTTGGTGAGATATTGATGAGCATGCTGGCCTATGGTTGGGTGGAACGTTGCAGCGACGTAGCTGGTTGTAGGATGAGTTCTATTAGATGACCATTCTTGTCCATTTTGCTTCTACATTTACAATTACTGTCTATTGTCTAATGAATCATGATGAACATGTTGATGCCTAAAGGAATTTATGATGGTTTCCGCTATGCACATGAATAGACATCTTACTATGTTTTATTTCTTAGGCATTTTATTTCAGTTTATATGCATGTTCATGTTCATGGCACTATTTTTCCCAGAGGCTTTTGATGGTTTGGTAGAGTCCTCCTCGCTGGTTAGAGGGTTGGGGGCACATGAATAGACATCTTAGTATGTTTTATGTCTTAGGAATTTTATTCCATTTTATATGCATGTTCATGTTCATGGGGCAATTTTTCCTGGAGGCTTTTGATGGTTTGGTAGCGTCATCCTCGCCGATCAGAGGGTTGAGGACATTGCAGTGTGGTATCAAAGCTCAAGGCTATAGCATGGGCCTAGATGGGCCTTAAAGATGCAGTGACAGAGCTAAAGTTGTAGCATTAGGGATTAGAGGGCCATGAGAAATCCAGCTAACAGAGCAGAGCACTCAGTGGTAATGCCGCCCGACGGATAGTTGATCCGACGACTGATGCGGTGGGAGATAGAGGAGGAAAATTCAGAAAAATTTTCTAAGTGTTTTGACCGTCGGCACATCAAAACACTTAGATAAATGTATCGTCGATACTTAGCTGATTAAGCATCATCATTGTGGATGGCTAGAGGACTATCCTTCTGACGGATAGATCCTCCGACCGCCGATGCGGTCGATGGAATACATTTCGATGGCCGACGCAACGAGAATTTTTTGAAAATTTCTCTAAGTGTTGAATTCATTGGCCATTGAAAATATTAGTGGTTTCGACTGCCGACAGCGACGGCGGAGTGAAAGTTTTTCAAAAATTTTCTAAGGAAAGAAAATCATCGGTGATCGGTGGACATTAGTGGTAGTGATTGTCGATGAACATCAGCAAGACGTGGCTGATGATGTGTCCGCCGTTGCAGCTATGTAATGGACTATTTGCCCGATGGATAGTTGCTTTGACAGCCGACGCGACGGAAGGCAAAGAGGGAAAATTTGTAAAAATTTGCCTAAGTGAATAAATCATTGGAAAATATTAGTGGATCGGATCGAAGTCTATTGGTCATCATTGCGGAAGCCTAGTGAACTAGCTGCCCGATGGATAGGAGATCCAACCACCGACATGGTAGCGATTAGCAGATCCGATTGCCGACATATTGGCATAGCCGATGAAGAGGAGAAGATTAGATAACTGCAGACCCAAAACAATGGAAAACGTTAGTTGTTTAACCGTCGAGAGAGATCCTTTGGTATCGTCGATAAAGTCCAAAAGCATAGATGAACAAATCAACGATTCTACGGAAGAGTTAGTTGTACTACCACCGATGAGCAGTGGGGGAATTAGGCAATTTGATCACCAAAACGTCAGAAAGATTCAATCATCTATGAGTCCGTTGTTGTGGCTATGAGTTGGATTATCATTCCGATGATTAGTGTTTCAGTCATCGATGCTAATTGGTATCAGTTTCTGATCACCAATGAGTTGTTTAGCTGCGGAATCCACAGACGGTTTACTGCCTGCCATTGCAGAAATCATAACGACTAGCCATCTAAAGCGCAGAGCCTCCAGCCATCGAAGCAACGTGGTTAGCCCATTCTATATATGACTAAGGACCCGATACTGTGGATGAGAATAGACCAATGAATCACCGATGAAACTTAGAACAGAGGACCACCGCAGGCCAATACGTCAGAAGGAAATAGATGAGAAACTTGTCGATTCAGTGGAAGAAACTGGAAGTTTCAGCCACCGAAACACCAGGGAGTTAACAAGGAAGAGGCCCGAATTTGAAGAGTGTAAAGGCAACGGAAATTTATTAATGATCATGCCACTGATAGAAAGCCTAGTCAGTTCACCCGCAAAAATCGTAGTAAGATTACTTTTAACCATTGTGGTTTCTCAAGGGACTGCGCACCCAATGAACAGTTAGTTTTCTCACTGATGCCGACCGAAAGTTTAGCTGGTTTTCCCACTAAAACACTGGAAAGAAAATAAGGAACAGACTACCGATGAGCTAGGTGTTTTGACCACCGAAGCATCAGAAACTTAGTTGGGAAGGGACCCAATAGGAAGAAAGAAAATGGGGTTTTCCAGTGGCATTTTTAGCAGTTCTAGCTAGTGCTCTAGTGGGATTTGTAGTGAAGTTCTCATTGGGGTTCTCGGTAGTTTCAAGACTGAAAAGGAAGAAAACCCTAGGTGGCTGAAGTTCACATTTCAGACCCAACATTTCGTTGTGTGTTTTGTAATCACTTTTGAAATGATGTGGTTTTCACACCTAGGGTCAAAATGAAGCATATGGATAGGCAGGAGCCTAAAAATGCTAAGTGATTGCTTGAAAGAGAAAAGTGTTGCTGTCAAATGGACAAATCTGGAAATTGCATGCCTAGAGGTAGCAAGACCATGCAGTCAAATCAACTGTTGTGGGGAAGATGAGTTCCATGCAAGGATGAGGGACATAAAAAGGGAAGTTTCCTTAAAACCCTTTCTTGCTGATTATAACTACATTTTATAATTTTTATACATGAAATGTATGAGGATATTCCTTGCATGCATAGGATATTACATGGTGGTAAAAATAGTGAGGATTATACGTTTATAATGAACCACTAATGATAATTATTGCATTGGTGTTTGCATTAGTGGAACAACCAATGATAACCTGGACATGGATGAATAGGTTGTTGATGCTACCGAATGTGACTAGCAACCCTATGGAGAAAGGGATAAAGCAACAAGTCCAGAATCAAAAGTTGGTGAGCAAATTCTGCAATCTCTTGCAAAGGACCAACCAAACTGGTAATTTCAAGGGTGTAAGTAGGACCCATGAAGGTAAGAGTTTAATTATGACAATTGCATGGAGTGGTAAAAGCAAGAGGTCTCATACGATGGGGGTATTTGAATTTTATACTGCATTCATAGAGAGATATGTCATTCCTGTATTGTGTTGTTATGAGCCTAGTAGCCCAAGGAGAGTAAGCATTGTTTATCTTGATGATAGTCATGCATCCTATATGAAGTAGTCATGGTTAGGCCATGCATGGTATGTTGGAATGCATAGTATTCCTGAATCAATGCAAGGTAGCATTGAGTGGGTATGCATTAAAAGATTTTATAAATATTGTAGTTATGCATTGAATGGATGCATACAAAAAATATGAGGAAATTCTGTAGATATGCATACATAAGTATGGGTGCAAATGTTGTGATGCAATGCATGAATGCATAGAGATAGTGCATGAGTTATTATGAATAACTAATGGCTAAAATGATGAATTGGTGACAATTCTGGAACCCTTTCAAGAGCTATTATGAATGCAGGATAGTAAGTGCATGAAGAGGGTAGTCATGATCAATTGGCTGTCGAAAATGATCTATGGAAGGGTAGGGTGGTACAAATGATACGCTTATGAAGTAAGGAGTATCTAAACATTTCATTTAAATTGCATAAATGATGTGATTGTACCCTGTAATTTAAAGTATGATAATGATTGCATGAAGTAAATGGGTTTTGGTAATATTGATGTGATTAATAGCTGGGAGTATTGAATTTTATAAATTCTGAAAATGCTTCAGTGATGTTGTGGCAATGAAAAATTTATATGCATTGAGACTTACTAAGTGTTTGGATGACTGAGATTCAGGTTTCAGGTAGATTGTTTGGGGCATGGAAAAGTGGGTAAGACCATGAAAAGGACCAGGGTCTACCATGTGAAAGAGCCAAACCTTATGAAAAAAGTCTCATGGCTGTGAAAATAGTTTGTATGCATAATGATTTGTTAAATTTGAATTTGTGAATTTTGGATTTGAGAAATTGCTGACAACTACTAATCACTATTGGCTTGCATAAGATTGTGTCAGGTGGATGCATTGTAAGTGGGTATTCATGTTATGCTAGTAATCTTAAAATTATAATGGGCATAGTGCTTCTGCTTACAAGAGACCCACAAATGAGGATCACCTCATTGCCAAGCAAATCAATTTCTGTAGTAAACAGAGTTGCAAATTCTCATTGAATTTAATTAATAATGTTATTGCTTGGTTATGGAACAATCAAATTTTGATTGTATTATCAAATAATGATGGATTGTTTGGCTATTTGATGAATGTTTCAGGGGTACACACTACATGAAGATCATGTGTGATGGCCTACAGGAGCCAAAATTCATGAGAAGTTTTTCCTTTATCTTGGAATGGGTTTCGGGTGAAAATCCATTGGAAATTTTGGAAATATCTCATCTACACTACATGTTTGGTAAGAAACATGAGTGAGATGGTATAGATTATGTCGGTAAGACATGTGTGGATATGGAATGTGAAAGGAATTGGGATGGAAAACCGAGGGACTGTAACTCAGAGAAGGGAGCCCCCATTCCTCCTTAACGAAGGAGAACTGCTTCGAAAAATGGATAAGTGTTCTGCGGATCTAGCTAAGAATTGTTAATTCAATATGCAGAGCATGTTGTGATATTATTTACATTATGAAATATTGCTTGAGTATGCATAGGGATTACATGACACACATCAGAGCAAGGGTGCACACTTTTCCAATGTCGAATCATGGACGGGTTTTTCAATATTGATTACACCCTAGGGAGTGGATGCACTCCTGGTGTCTCAATACTTGATAGTGAATGGTGTGAGATGTGGTTACAATTTTAGAGCAATAACGCTAACGAATGTGCTTATATTTCTTGTGTTGTTAGGATAAACATATATAGTCTTGTATTGTACACTGAATGGAAAATGGATTGAGCTTATCCTACCTTCTACTAAAGAGCACAGAGAAGGAGACACTCCTAAGGGACTGTCAACTCAGAGAAGGGAGTGGTCTCTCTAAAGATCACAGAGAAGGAGACATTCCTGAGGGACTGTCAACTCAGAGAAAGGAGTGGTCTCTTGTGTGATATGGGGTAGTGGATTTATAGCTCACTACCGGAAATAAGACCTGGAAATGTTCATTTATTGTTGATATAAGTTCATGTGTTATTGTTGACTTGGCTGATGATTGGTTATTGATATAAGTGTATTGTTGAGATAAGTACAGGCAATTTGTTGACGGTCTGATAAAACCAACTAAAGGTTGGCTTGAATGTGCTTGATATATGTACAAAAGGATGTTGTGAAGAGCCTACATGCTGACCTAACATCCAAGTCCATAGGTGATCCCAAAGCTTGCAAAACGAAGCAGGATCCTGTGGACCAATGGGGAAACACACAATATAGATAAGTATTGGATTATTTTGTAATTATTGCTTATGAATATGCATGTGTATATGATTTGGTTATGATGTTTTAAGCTCTTGTTTAAGAGATAAAAACTGATGAGAATAAACTAAACATGTGAATTTCTTCAATGTTTGAATATAGGTATCACTGGAAGTGAAGACTATAAGAGCATCCTAGGGGTGCATGTGGACATGTGATTGTCTTGAAGAGCTTAGAATGAGAAGTAATGAAAAAGGTGCTAGTGAGACTGTGAAGTTCCTAGCAGTTGAGACAAACCATGTGGGGAGGCTCCATGGTTGAGAGGTCTGAAATAGACCGAAGACACTGAGTGTCATGAGTAAGAGGCATTGGTCCAGCATTCAAAATGAA
>LPNX010408631.1:31043-42740 GCA_001517045.1 Pseudotsuga menziesii | reverse complement strand
TATATATATATATATATATATATATATGCATTGTGAAAACAAAAGATTGTTGAATGCATGCATGTCTGAAAATAGAATGTGTGTATTTGTGTAAAGTAAATTGTGAATGCTGGAATGGTTAATTCCCTGCCCAAGAATGGACATGAATGAGCTCATGTGCCTATTGGGAAGCCATGAAAAATATGAAAGTCTCCTTGATGAGACTTGGACTGTCATGCCAATTGAGAAATTAATTGATTGATATTTAATGCCTATATTATACTTGGTCTAACATAATTTTAATGATGCATTTCATAGTTGAGAAAGGTGAAATCCAGTGGTGCACATTGATCATGGAAGCAAAACAAAAGTTGTTGGACTTGGATGGAGTTCTCCTTCAAATGATTGCCAGGACCCAAGATAATCTTGGAGAGATGCTCAAGATAAAGAAAAGGTAGAATGAGATGAACCACCAGATTTTGCAAGACTCTATTGGTTTGCAAAACGAGGTCAAAAACCTTATGGGAGCAATTCGTAAAGGTAAGGAGAGTGGATCAATGATGGGACATTCGTGCAAGAGATACATTAAGAAATGAACCAAGCATGAGGAATCAAAGGAAATTGAGCAGGAAAAGATGAAGCAGCTAATGAAATGCTGGAAATGTGGAGGACATCATTTATGCTGGGACTGCCCAACGAGGGAACCTAAAGAGGGTCGCAGCCACAAAGTTCCTATGCTTTGGGATAAGCCAATAGCTGAGAACCAGCAAGATAAGTTCATGGGAGCCGAAGGACTTGGTCCAGAACATTCAAAGTAAATAATTGAACGTGGAACATATCTGCAAAAGTTTGAAATTTTGGATGTGCAAATTGTATATATATTCCTATGTATTGGAACATCGAGGATGGTGTTACTCCAAGGGGGAGGGGATTGTGATGTCCCCATTTTTTACCTCGGTTACATTAAAGGTACATGATGTATATATTGTAATTGATCGTGGTGAGGAGCTAAAGGAAAAATCCCCACCATCGATTTGGTTGTGAATGTTCAGTAATCAGGATCGTTGTCGATGGTATATTGTGATATCCAACACACTATAGTTTTGGGCTTCATGTAAATATGCACACCAATTAAAATAAACCTATAGCCAGCTACGTTGATGCAACATTGAATGAAAAGGGCATGATTCCTAAGGTTAAGGGGGGGTTTTTCAAGCCCATGGGGGGGTCATTGGGAGTTTTCCATGTGTCTTCCACCTATTAAACTTCTGTTGTCTATTAGTTGGGAGAAGTTATTGCTGAGTAGTGGTGGGTGTGGAAGGACTGTCAATCCTTGCCCATGTGCCCACTCCACTAGCAGACTCTTCCTCTTCACATCACGTGGGGCAGAACAAAAACACTCATTCCACTTTTCCATGATTCCACTTCTTCACGGTTTTGGTCTTACTCACTCTCAGGCGGGGAAGTTCTGGTTTTTCCTCCCACTGCAAGTCGTTCTAGACATCCTCATGTAGAGAGAGATTCTAATTCCTCACACACACCATTTTGCGAGACTCTCCATCGGTTGTCCATCCAAACACATAGATTCATTCTCTCTCACCTTCTCACACATAGGAATTCTGCATTGGTTTCATGGAGCGGGAGAAATCATGGCTGTCTCTCAGTTTTTTCGGGTGTAGGAGCCATTCACGCACAGGATTGTGTGCTTGTGTGTGTCCCATACCGGTTTCGGTGGTAGGTGTATGTCTCCTTTCCGATTGTGACCATGTATGTTGCTGATTGTGGTCTACATTTATGTTTTCCCTTGTCTATGTGTTGCAGCTGCAACATTTTCCCAAAATTCTAAAAATTTTCGGGAACCTCCTTTGTTTTGGATTAGCCTGTTTTCTTCCCTACTTTGATGCAATGTTTTCTCAGAATGTTTATTTTAATTCCTGGGTTGCTCTACTTGCTATCTTGGAGAGCCTTTGGAAACTAGCCGGACTACTGCTGTTGAATGTACTTGAAGCTTGTCGAAATCGGAAGTTGTTTTATTTTGGTTTGCCGTCGTTGCGGCTGTTTTTAAGTATTCACCTCCTGATTGTAGAACCTTCCGACTGCCGACCCTTTTATTTATGGCGGGCATTTTCTTTGATTGCGCATCGGGAGCTCTTCCAATCTTTTACCCTGCACTTGCGGATGGGCTTTTGATGTCGACTTCCGGTTTTCTCTCGACTTACGTACTTTTCGACTGCTTTCAAGTTTAAGTCGGAACCTCTTACCATGTTATTTTCCCCATTCCGAAAGGTTTTGAGCTTTCGCCCTCCGATTTGAAAGCCTCCCGATGTCTGACGCATGTAACAAAATAGGAATCTTTCAGGATCTTTTCTTCCACCATTGCGGATGGTTTCGTGCTTTCACTTCCCGATTGGAAAATCGTCTGACGACCGATCAACCGATTATTTCCCGCCATACGTGTGTACCTAGCTTGGTAGACATTGTGCTCATCCGCCATTACGGAAGGTAGATTTCTCCCAGCATCCGATGCGAATAACTCTCCGATGCCCGATTTCTTATCTCCTCGCACATGTGAGAGGTTATATATACGGGGACGACAGTTTTTTTTTATTGTTATTTTTCGCTGCCGAGCACTGTCGCGGTGAACACTATCGCATTGAGCTGTTGTTCTCTGGAGGGAGTGAAGGTCCCCGCTGTCGCTGTACTAGCTTCTAGGTGGCAGAAGTAAAATTCTGACCATCATCAACTCACCATATTTGCCGGGTTACCAGGTAGGCCTTTTTGGTCGTTTTACCGTTACACTTAAACTATTAACAGTTTTCTCCCATGGTTTGGATGTTCCCGGTAGTTTCCCTCATCCGGCTTGGTCTTAAGCTTATATGAGTGGGAATTTTATCTTTTTGACCATAGGGTGGGGATGCGGGTTGAGCTTCTGAGCAGTTCTGCCTTGTCGCCCTATTTAGTTTACTGCCTCGAGTGCATAGGGGTTGAGGGGTTTCAGCACAGACGGCCATTACGTTGTCTGCGCCAAACCTTCCTGCTCAGTCATGATAGGCAGGGGATAGACAGGTCTGAGTATTGCTTAAAGGGTTTTGGTCGACTGTTGTTTTCGTGGTGCTTTACCCGGCCTTTAAGCCGTAGCCGTTTCACCTACGAATTTCTGCGCGGCCTTGCCAAAGCTTAAATGTTGAACCTGTAGTTTACTGGGGTGGATAGGTTTTTGAGAGGTTTTCATGGTCGTCAATGTTGTTCCCTCACCACTCAAATCCATCCTATGTCGTTCGCACTATCCCTCGCAACCCTTTTGTGCTCCGTAGCCTAAAACCCTAGCTGGTTAAAAGGGAGGTGTCCCCGTTGTAGTTCTTTAATTGAAAGCAGCATGGATAGTGTCTTTGATGGAAGCGTCCTATGTAGAAAGGTGAAAATGATCCCCGTAGAGAGTGAAATGCATAGTCAAGTTAATGTAACTATTTCGCCGTAAGCCGCATGAGTCTTCATTAGTCTTGCATCTGCTGGGCTTTATGGTTAAAATGTTGACTGGCATGAGCCTTCGCTATGTTTGCTATGCAACAGAATAATAGCTAAATGTTGCACCTTGCATATGATATACATGTTTGTTTCAATGTATTTCTATCATGAGAAAAGTGGCATGTTGCAGAATAGTGTATATTTAATACTGGCATAAGTATGGTTGATAAGCTTGCTTCATATAGATCAGATCATAGAATGTTGCACCCTAGTCTCAAGGCATTATAGGGCTGAACAATGTATACATCTTTTGCACCGAACCTTATCATACTAGGCATAGGATAATAGCACATTTCACAGTATTGCATGCTAGTTCGATTATTCAGCCCGAAGGGCTTATGTCTTAATTTCATTGACTGGTTACAGTCATGATACACTTGAGAAAGAATAAACTGCTTCACAATGTTTACAAATTCGAATTGCTTAATGTCATAATGTTATACATGGAAGGAGGAACTTACAATGTCCAAAAGGCAGAAGAAGAAGGCCCCTACGGTCGAAGAACAACCAGAAATAGAGGTCGTCACAAAGACTGAATATATATATGAGGATACCCAATGTATTTCTGGTGTGGAGCCTGAGTACAAATGGGGTGACATATACAGATTGATTTCCTACAGGGAGGTCCCCGACATGGGTCTCGAAGAAGAACCAATCTATGCAAACATAGAGAGATCCGCCATCATGAAGGTAGCTACCAGACCAGAGCTGTTCCCATGCTCTGAGGTGATTAGATGGATTCTGCCCCATATAAACACGACCACAATGCTCATAGCAAATGTTGAAGGCCAGGGCTATGCTGCATTAAGCCCAGGATATGTAGCTTTGGCTTATCACCTGTCAGAACCTCAACTCTTTATAACTGATGCTTGGCTGGATAACATTAGAATGGACCTAGTAGAAACTCTGAAGAGAATGCTCTTTCTGGGAAATCTCTATTGATATAGAGCAACTGGCGAGTATGATACAGCGAGCTTGAGGGCCCCTTACAGACTCATAGCTCTTATGCTTAATAGGATCTTTGGGAGAGCCCATGGTAAACTCTTCAAATTTGAATGGATACCCATTATGTTTCATGTGGCAACCCAGGGAAAAATCTTCAATTGGGAGAGCCTCGTGTCAAGCAGTCTTTCTTCTTGCGTGGCCGCAGCCTTGGGAGGAGCATCTAGGAGAAAGTCCAAATTCTATATGAGTTCGATATTGATAGACTGCATAGTGTGTAACCAGCCTTTCCCTAGTCTCAGGTGCATGTGGGACAGGGAAAGAATACCTGTATATGCTCCTTATAAAACACCGTGGGCTCACCAGTACCACAGCCATTACAGGGAAGTCTGCGAGCAATTCATCATGCCACTCTACACTCTTATCTTTCGGAAAGAATGTGACTGTATGTCAGAAGGTGCCATGCAAGTAATAGAAGAACATGCAGATTAATTCTTGACCGAAAATGGCATGTATTTTAGAATGTTTGGAGGAACGAAGACACCTTTACTGCTACCCAAATATTCAACGGACTATATAGTCCACAAAGAGGTGGTCAGGCAAGTGTTCATTGACGAAATAGTTCATTTCTTGTTCCAACACAAGAAGACCGCATACCCTCTTTTAGCATTCAAGCTAGGTAGCTACCAGTTTACCAGGGTGAAACAAGCTATCGAATTCACAGAGGAACTAGGGAAGTTCCATTTTGGGGAGATGCCTTTGAGGCGAAATGATACTTATGGTAAAGTCGTTGAACACTGTAAAGAACATAAAGTGTTTTTCGAATACACCCATCATTTCGATAAGGAATAATTTGCCTTCTGGAATGCCCCAAACATGATGGAACTAAACAGAAGGTTCAAGCCAAAGAACCCCACCAAAGGTTGAAAAGGGGCTGAACAAGCCAAAGCCGAGCAAGCCAGAGCTGAAAAAGAGGCCAAGAAGAAACAGGAAGAAGCCCAGAAACTAGCACAAGAAGCTGCAGAATGGATTCATAGTGAGGAAGAAGGAAAGAGGAAATTTTCCCAAGAAGCAGCTGAGAAATTGCAAGAAGCAGCTAAAGAGGCCGAAGAAGTAGCTAGACTGGCAGCTGAAGAAGCAAAAAGAAAGCTGGATGAAGAGCTCCAAAAGCAGGAGGCTGATAGAATGAAATTGACACAACAGTTAGCTTCTAAAACACCATCAGGGCAGATCCAGGAGGAGGAAAACCCAGAGCTACAGACCTTGCAAGTACTTGCCGCTAGCACCCTTGTGACCCCTATGCTCCAGCTAGTACCTTTCACTCAGAAAAAAGGTGAAGAAGTCCCCGACTTCAGCACTGTCTATTATCATAGAGCTACCAAAAGAATAATGAAGAGGACAGAAAGAAAGGTAGAGGCAGAAGGAATGGCTGGAAAAATGATAACATATAAAGCTATTATGATAGGGACAGACGTAGATCCAAGGATTACCATAAGGGCCGGGACTGCAGTACTACATGCTTCATAGGATAACATAGACAAGATGATGACTGAACTGGAGCCATACAAGAAGTCTTCTGCTTAGATGAAGGACACACTGAGGAAAGAGAGGGAAGAGGGAAAAAAACTAAAACGCAAGTTTGAACACTTACAAAGGGAAATGAAGACTGCTGAAGCTAAACTGCAGGTTCTCCATGAAGAAAGACAGGCCCAGAAGACTACACAGGAACACCTGGAGCAAGTGCAAGCAGAAGATCAAGGGTTGAAGAAGGAGAAGGAGCAATTACTGTCAAAGGTGATAGAGCTAGAAGAGCAGCAGAAGATCATCTATGAGGCAAATGATTCACAAATCCAAGAACTGAAAGAGCAGCTAGCATCTCTTACTACTGACTTGGAGGCAGCCAAGGAATAGCAAGTCGATCTACATCCATTCAAAGAATATATCCTGGCTCAGAAGGCTAAAATGCTACAGCTGCAAACCGCTCTGGAAGAAGATAGGTGCAAAGTCCTTCAGATTGACAGCCGGTTGGAAGAGATCATGGAAACTTCTTCCTACTTCGTAGACAGGTCTCAGGATGTTCTTGAGGTTTTAAGTGCCATAATGGAAAGATTGGAAAGCAATGCAGAGGTGCCAGCAGAACTACCAGCCAAAGACCAGCATGCCCTCAAAAGAGATCACGACCTCATAGAATTCGCTGTTAGCACTACTGAAGATTTCAAGAAAGTCGTCAAAAAGGTGCAGGGAGCATGCTCAGAATATTTCAGAAGGCTCCTTAACACGTACAACTGATGTCAGGTAGCGGCTGAGCATAGGCTTGAAGAGTTCCCTGACCATGAGACCTTTGTAGAAATATTACAGAGTAGATATCAAGATGCAGAGGCCAGAACACAATAGATTAAAGCCATTGATGACCTAGTGCTAAAGAATGAAGTAAACCATGTTGCCGTTAGCATGTAGTTCCTAGAAGATCAACTTTGGTGAGCCCAGAAAGGATCGAGGCCATCAAGAACCAAGTTGAAAACTTTGAAATCAACATTCGGTTCCTAGAGCCGTGCACATTTGAAGGCATTGCAACTGAAGCAGCAGCGTGGAAGAAGTTCTTAGATAGCCAGGTAGGACCCTCCTCATAAAGGACCGCTCAACTTTGTAATAATTTAATATTTTTTGTAAAAGTTTTTGAGAAATAAAGCATTGGGAAAGAAAAAGGTTGGGAAGCCCAAAGGTCACTTTGGGAAGCCCAACCATTTTGTCCTCTTGTATAAAAGTAGGAAGCGTAGAAGGAAAATGGGCTTTTTTCCCCAGTAAGACTGGTGATGACGTATTGTAAGAAGAACTACTTCCTTTTACAATAAAAAATTACAGTTTGCCTGTTGAAAGAAGATCGATGGAGTTTCAAATGTTTTTCCATGGATAGTCGAAAGATGAACTACTTTGTTTTTCAGCATTGTGTCCATGAATCGTGAGATCGTTCTAACTTAATGACCTATGTCTTTGTTTAGATGATTTCTGATTTATTTTATGAAATAACCACCATGAGTAATGGATGCTTATCATCAAACAATTAGCTATCTGGTTGTGGAAATATCTTGTATTGTTCATGCTTGTAAAAGTAAATGCCAGCTATCTGTAATTGCTTTTATCATGTGGGCACATATACATTACTCATATTTATTAGATACAATTTGGATCCCTAGGTATAGGTAGATAGAGATAGATAGATAGATAGCTAGGTTAGTGCGTAGATGCATGTGTGATTCAGGTGCTGGTGAGCCTAAGACGATAGGTAAGAACCTGCGCATCACATTGTGACTGCTCCCTGCATTTTTCACCACCTTGCATGTTTAGTTCGATTCTTGCATATCATTCTTAAGTTAAAATACAAATTCCGGTGGACCGGGCCGCAACCAGTAAAGCCTTTGTTTGTGTTTGCCCTATGGTAGCCGGACCACAAACCGGACGGATTCCCTATACCAAACAATCAACGGGCTAGTTGGGAACATTGATTGGGGAGAATCCCTTCTATTGTCACCTGCGATTTTCCAGGCCTCAACAGAACTGGCGCTAGAAGTAGGGCCGCCAGTAAATGACTGGCCATGGTACTTAATTTCCCGAGACTATCCTACCAGCAGATGTTTTGAAGTTTTCAACCGAAACAAAAGATTTATAGATTCTGGACTGTTTTTCCCAGTGGCTTATTCATTTACCTTTGCTCATGGCTGGTAATCAACCCAACCCTTTGCCGGCATGGAGAGCTAGGTCTCCCTTGAACCTAACACCTCCTTTGCATAATCTACCTCAAGCCTTTGACAAGCTCTTGCCTAAGTTTGACCCTAAGGGAATATCTTCTATAGATGATCACCTTCAAAGCTTCTACCTAGCATTAGAAGGGCTAAGGGCCGGGGAGTATGAAGATGTGGTCTGCGGGCTGTTTCCACACACTCTGAGGGAAGCAGCAACTTCTTGGTATTTTAGTCTTCCTGCAAACTCCATTCCTGACTGGGACACCTTTGAGAGAGTTTTCAGAAGAAAATATACGACCCTAAAAATGCATGCCTCATTGATGAAAGATATTGGTCACTTAAGAAAAGAGAAGAATGAAAAGGTACATAGTTTCACTCAGATATTTTCAATGTACCTAAAAAACTTTTCTGCAGTTGACAGACCTTCAGACAAGGTTTTAATTGAGTATTACACCTCATCCCTGGGGCCTGAACTGCCCATGTTTTCCAAGATGAAAGTCAAGCCTACATTGGTAGAGACTTATGAAGAGGCTGAAAGGGTGGAGGCTGAAAGTGAGAGTGTAGAAGATTATCCTGATTCACTTGAAGACAAGATTACTACAGGAAGAATCTCATTGCTTTCAAAACCTAGAGAAGATCAACCACACGATTATCAAGGAATGATGAAAATGCTCCAGAAACTATCCAACCGAATAATAGATCTGGAAAGGGAAAGCGACATTCAGAAAGCCTTTAAGCCCCACTATCTGAAAAGAGAGAATAACGACCAATGGAAATTTCCTCCTCCCAATTTGGCATCTGGTTGTGGAAATATCTTGTATTGTTCATGCTTGTAAAAGTAAATGTCAGCTATCTGTAATTGCTTTTATCATGTGTGCACATCTACATTACTCATATTTATTAAATACAATCTGGATCCCCAGGGATAGGTAGATAGAGATAGATAGATAGATAGCTAGGTTAGTGCGTAGATGCATGTGTGATTCAGGTGCTGGTGAGCCTAAGACGATAGGTAAGAACCTGCGCATCACATTGTGACTGCTCCCTGCATTTTTCACCACTCTGCATGTTTAGTTCGATTCTTCCATATCATTCTTAAGTTAAAATACAAATTCCGGTGGATCGGGCCGCAACTGGTAAATCCTTTGTTTGTGTTTGACCTACGGTAGCCGGACCACAAACCGGATGGATTCCCTATACCAAACAATCAACAGGCTAGTTGGGAACGTTGATTGGGGAGAATCCCTTCTGTTGTTGCCTGCGATTTTCCAGGCCCCAACACTATGCTACGATTTTTCTTTCTTTCCCATTCGCGAACTATGTAATGTCGCTATTGTTTTCATTGTGATATTGGGGGATGTTGTTCTTCCCCTGTTTATTTGGGTTGCTGTGTATGAAAGTAACTTGGGGGGTTGCTACTGAATTGTTTTGGCCATGCTAGGCCCAAGAACAAATTTGATTCATCTTGCTGACTAGAGCTATGTTCACCTTTTTGTTTGGGGTTGTCACCCTATTGTCTTCATCTTCTTCACAGAGCTATGAACTGTTTATTCTGCTACGATGTGTAGTGGTTGGTCTTCGGACTGTTGAGAGTAGGATTAGAGGCTCACTATGCTTGAGAAAACTGGTGTTTGGAGCCACTCAGGCATAGTTAGACTGTTGGATTTATTCTCCACAACCCTTGAAGAGTATTGGAAAGGGAAGTCAAGGCCTGAGGGACTGTGAAGCAGAGAAAGGACTGGTTCTTGTTGGCAGGTGTGTGGATGTCTTAGAATTTAGGTTAACTCTGGTGTAGGTTTCCTTAGCTCTCCATTGAGGCCACCAGCTTAGCAATTAGCCTTTCCTAGGTCCTTGACGGCTTGATAAACCCTATTGTGTGGGCTTGGCTGATTTGTGTACCTTGGCTATGTGTAATCCTTCTTGACCCTTATTCCTTGAGGAATCATGCCCAACTTTGGGGCGGTAGTGTTGCTGAGAGATTGATGAGCATGCTAGCCTATGGTTGGGTGGAACATTGCAGCAACGTAGCTAGTTGCAGGATGAGTTCTATCAGATGAGTATTCTTTTCCATTTCACTTCTACATTTGCTTTTACTGTCTATTGTCTAATGAATCATGATGAACATGTTGACGCCTAAAGGAATGTATGATGGCTTCTGATGTGTATATGAATAGACAGCTTAGTATGTTTTATGTCTTAGGCATTTTATTCCAGTTTATATGCATGTTCATGTTCATGGGGCTATTATTCCTGGAGGCTTTTGATGGTTTGGTAGCATCCTCCTCCCCGGCCAGAGGGTTGGGGACGTTACAAAAAGGTTTATATTTTCCCAAGATACACCCATTTTAAAAGATCCAAAGGATTCAAGCACCTTTTTTCATATACACTCCCTATGCATAGAAAATGATCACATGACCTAGGTCCATTGTTGGGCACTTGGGCAGACCCGGGTTAACGCTTTATACGTCGCACCAACAAAAGACCCACTGTGTTGGCCCTTTCGGCAACAACCTGCGCGCAGGTTGCAGTCTCACCCGAAACAGCAATGGGGTGCCGCAGAATCAGGTTTCTGCATGCAGAGAGGGGTATTACTGTACCTTAGCCTTTCTAAACAATTATTAATCAACTTCTTACTACTTATCATTCATTCACATATAACTTCACAGCATAAGAAACAAACCAAACTTGTATAACCCACTACAGGGAATTCACAGCGAAGCTTAGTATTAGCAGAGATCTTATATTATCAGATATATTCAGTTTAATGCATGAAAATGACAGAAACAGGAACAACACAACAGAACCACAACACCAAATATAACGTGGTTCACCCCCAGTGTAGGGGCTACGTCCACAAACTGCGTTTTATTCCTCTTTCCTCAAAACCACAGTTTATCTGCGCACTCAGCTGCAGATCCCTTTAGGTCTTAACAGCCGCGCACACAGCTGCAGGCTTCTGCGCACACAGCTGCAGACCTTTCTTACTTTCTTACAAAAACCCTCTGCGCACACAGCTGCAGAGGTCGTCCATGCACACAGCTGGGACTTGTCCTTTCCTTCCCGAAAATCAACCTTACTTCACCTTATCTTTCTTACATCAAAAAGCCTAACCTATCCATTTTCCATAAGCGCTTATTTATACCGCGCAGCTTTACAAAAACCCTGGTCTTAAACCATGGGCACCCACAAAACCCTAAACCCTGGATTTAAACCATGGGCTTATTACAAAAAGAGAGGGTTTTAACTTACCCTGACACCCCTAAGACTATTTTGACCCAAAGCTCCGCTTATAAATTAACCGCGGAGTTACCCCCTATGGGGTATGCGCCCCAACAGGCCCCTAAGACTCACTAGTGGCCCGTCCCGGGACACTCGGCGTCTTCTCTGGTGGCCGAATCTTCTGCGCGAGGGTCTGGAAATGACTGGTGAGATTATGCAGTATTTCATCAGTGGCTTGCTCCTTTTCCACCATCTCCTGTAATACTGAAGAAGAGTCTGTATTAGCCTTTTG
>LPNX010408631.1:0-25021 GCA_001517045.1 Pseudotsuga menziesii | reverse complement strand
GGTTCACCCCCAGTGTAGGGGCTACGTCCACAAACTGCGTTTTATTCCTCTTTCCTCAAAACCACAGTTTATCTGCGCACTCAGCTGCAGATCCCTTCAGCTCTTAACAGCCGCGCACACAGCCGCAGGCTTCTGCGCACACAGCTGCAGACCTTTCTTACTTTCTTACAAAAACCCTCTGCACACACAGCTGCAGAGGTCATCCACGCACACAGCTGGGACTTGTCCTTTCCTTCTCGAAAATCAACCTTACTTCACCTTATCTTTCTTACATCAAAAATCCTAACCTATCCATTTTCCATAAGCGCTTATTTATACCGCGCAGCTTTACAAAAACCCTGGTCTTAAACCATGGGCACCCACAAAACCCTAAACCCTGGATTTAAACCATGGGCTTATTACAAAAAGAGAGGGTTTTGACTTACCCTGACACCCCTAAGACTATTTTGACCCAAAGCTCCGCTTATAAATTAACCGCGGAGTTACCCCCTATGGGGTATGCGCCCCAACATCCATACACCTACTACAATGAGAAAAGGCATGTATGCCCCTTTTTTAGTGAAATATTTTTCATTCGACAATTTAGTTTTGTTTTGTTATGCTGCATAGATACATATCTATCTATTAGTAGTTGTTAGGATTCAATTTCAGTTAGAAATTTATGTTTTTATTCATCTATTATCTTCAAATTATTGTCCTGACATTTTTATCCCTTTGCATTAGGGTTTATGTTCTTAGTCTATTCATCATGACTACAGAGTTTTTCTTGTTCTTGTTTTACTTCTCTCTAACATTCTTATGTGAAAACATGTTTTGACATTTTCAAGGGAAAGGATCTCTAAGTATGGTAATGGTGACATCAAGAAATAAACCTATGCTTATGACTTAGTTTATTGATGGTCATATTTTCATTTCTATAAGTGATATCATTGTTTTATTTGATCAATGTTTTGCTCAATATTCTAACATTGTCTCACTCTTCTAATAATGATGATACTTCTAACAATATGTCATATTTTGTTCAATGTTTTATTTTGGTATCCATATTATGCTCACTCATTTTATTTTGATGCTAACCCTTGTTGTGTAAAACCAATTTCATATGTTCACCTATGTTTCATACGTCATGTTATGAATTTACCTGTGTAATTATGTGATTATAATGTTTATTATATGCTTTACTCTTGGAAGTTATTTTGTGCAGATTGCCTCTCTATTTACTTTACTTCTAACTTATGTATATTTGTGAAGAGTTGTGAGACAACTTGATTATGTCCTTCCTTCTTATCTTACACATATTGTTGTGGTTATCGCTAGTTCTTTAGTATTGCTCATATTTTCAGAGTATCCTTGTCAACAACAAAGTTGAAAACTTTTTTTATCTGGGACGATTGATGTTAAAAAGGAATATAATGTAGTAAAATCCATATTATATCACCATATTCCAACAATAATGTATGAAATGAACATCCATATTCTATTATAAATTCAAGATTATTATTTATGGGACAAACATTTTAATAGATACACCATTAGGGTATTTTATTTGTAATGTGATATTCAGTAAGGATATTTGGTTATGAATACTATCTGTTGAAAATATTTCGATGGATATATTTAAGGTTCTTGTATTGCAATGAGGACTGATTTTCTTGCATCTATTAGGATTATTTGTAATCATCCCTTGTCCACCATAGTTTATTTATCAATTTCCTACCTTAGGAAGATTTTGTCACTTCATTAGTGCCATGGAGAAGTTATCTGGGGCCCAATAGCCACTTGATGTGCCCTCATGAATCAATATAATAGCTTCAAATACAAATATGTATATTTTAGGAGCTCACTCTGAGTTACGGGAGTTCACCCTAGTCAACGTTGAGTCATTCTCTGATGGGACACATACAATTCATTATCAGTTAGCAATGCACCTCATTTGCATGATTTGAAGAATAAGATGCCTCTACTCACCTACCATGGTGACTTAACTGATTTTTCATTGTTTTAGTTGTCCGGAGTTCCACTAATGAGACTTTAGTGGTGGTTTTTCCAAAGTTAGTCCTGTCTAGAGTCAATCTGGAGTTAGGAATTCAAATCACTTCTAGAGGATTCAAATTTACTTCTTTGTATTATGGATGTATTACATATTGATTAATGAATATTGTATCCAATTATTGCTTCAAAATGTATCTCTCATGTCTGATTAATTTCACTATGCATATTTATGAATTTTTCATTGTAAAATCAATCTCCGTCATTCTTCTTTCACTGTGAGGTTCAATATAACATGAATATCTTGTGAAATTAAGAATTTTATTTGGTATCAGAGTTCTAAAAGACTATTTTACCTTCAAAATGAAAGTTTTATGCAGTTTTTGTGAAGAATTCAGAAGAATTGTAGTGCTCCTACAAGCTGCAAAATGGAGAATTCATCTTCCTTGACACCAAGAATCATCACATACTTCAATTACATGGATTGGATGGGTGATATGTGGCTATTCTTGAACAACAAGGGTTTGTATAGGTTCACAATGGGAAAGGAGGTAAAACCCCATCAAGCTTTAGAGAAATTGAAGTACCTAACTAAACTGGATGAAGATTTTGGTTTCATATCTATTCATATCTCTGAGAAGTTCATATTCCACCTTCATGGATTAAAAAACCTGAGGGAAGTATGGTTGATTCTTGAATTGTTGTTTGGAAATAAATATGAGCTAAGAGGCCACATTTTGGAGAATGAATTGATTTCTCTTCAACCTAGCAATTTCGTAACTATCCAACAACTTTTCACCAAAGTCAATTATTTGGATGTACAGTGCAAATAATGTGGTTTTGACAAGAAGGATGAGCAGTTGGTGCTATCCATTCTAAGCAATCTTGGCCTTGAATTTCAATTTTTGTATCCCCCTTCCACTCTGAGAGACTGACAACCCCAAACTAGTGAATTCCCTCACTTGATGCATTCATGGAATACTTGATCTAGGAATAAGATAATTTTATACAAATGGGAACCCTAAAAGTATCCAAGAATCAATCTCTTTTGGTTTGGGAAACCAAGAATACGGAAGAAAAAGGGAAGTAGAATGGGAAGGACAAGATAATTTATCAATTCGAACCAAATGAAGAGCTTGATCTATCAGATGGAGCCTCAGGTTCCAAGAAGGACAAGAAGAAGAGGTTTGAAAAGACCAAGTCCACTTATTGTAACAAAGGAAACCATACATAGAGTGAATGTATGAAGAAAACTATAAATCAAATGGTCATAATCCTTAAACAACACCATATTTCCCTTCCAAAAGGCATAAGGAATATTTATCATGGAAGCAATACCAATGATCATGAGAGTTGTCATGCACTAAAGGCTGGATTTTCAAAATCTCAGGCCTTCCTCATTAATTTTGGAGCCTCCAACCACATGGTTTCCTCAAAAG
The DNA here is from genome assembly GCA_001517045.1 of Pseudotsuga menziesii. Classification (NCBI taxonomy): domain Eukaryota; kingdom Viridiplantae; phylum Streptophyta; class Pinopsida; order Pinales; family Pinaceae; genus Pseudotsuga; species Pseudotsuga menziesii. The sequence goes on along the minus strand of LPNX010408631.1, from coordinate 21,593 downwards.
AGTCATTTGATTCATTAAATATCACTAATGGTCTAAGTATTCACATGGGATGTGATACTCAGATCCAGGATGAAGGGAAGGGTACAATACAATTATAACATGGAATGTTTAAAAAAAATATGTGTGTACCTTATTTAGCAGTAATTTTGTTATCTGTTTACCAGATGACACAAATTAGTTCACCAAAGAGAGTTGGTTTTGGACCTGACACAATTTAGATCTCAAATATCTCTACTAGGAAGTTGATAGCTAAAGGTGTTGCAAACCATGCCTCTAAGGAATATGAGTTCTCACACTTTTTCCATACTCATATCCATTACAAGCCCTGCAGCCAATTAAAAGGAAAGTTAAATATACTCTACCTAAACCATTTTCTCATGACAATGTTTCTTGTGATCATTTAGATCCAAAATTTGAATACAAGGACCAAGTTGAATGAGATCTTAATATTGAAAATGAAGTTCTTGAAAATCCAAATCTAGATCTAGTTCCTAGCCCCATTCCTAGGCCTAAATAAGGTCATAAAATCATTGAAGCTTATGGGAACATGTCCAGGGATCCATCTGAGAGAAGAAGAAACAAATCTTAGTTTCAAGATGAGAACCTTGTGCTTTTGCATTCAGATACACTTCCTCCAGAGAGATGATATATTATCCTAGAGAGGTACTACATGATGGTAGGGTCCAATCCACAGTTCTACAAAGAGCCTTTCCATGATACAAAATCCAAGGAATTCATGGATGAGGAATATGATTCAATGTACAACAATAAGACATTTGATCATGTCTCTCTTCCTCTAGAGAGAAGATACAAAAGTTAATGTTTACATGATAAATTGGAAGAATATATATACATGGGAAAACCTAAGGGTTACACTGATGAATCTTCTTTGGTATGCAAGATGAGGAAACCATTTAATGGGATCAAGCATGACCTAGGGCATGTCATCCCAAGTTGAAGTGTTCCATATTGTCACAGAGGTTCGAAAGGTGCAAGTATGGCTGCAAAAGAAACAACATTTCATTTCCTATCTAGCATCATATTTGAAGAAGGTGTAGAGGTTCACATGCATTGTATCAGAGAACTAGAGCACACAAGGACCATCACACTACATTACTATACTACAAAGGTGCATAATGTATAATTTTTTCACAAAGTTTTTTACTTAGGATAAATTTGTCTCTTGGTGCGAAGGTTTGATCTATTTTCCTACTACTCATTTTGAGGGGGAGGTTCCCATGTGGTTTTCCCCATTTCCTAATTTTATTGAGCACTTTATTTTTCATTATTGTTTTATGGGTGACTTTTGGTCTCAGTTTCTATGGCCCACGTTGTCCAAATTTAGATTAACGGGGGGTGTTATTATTATTTAGTAATTCTCCCTTATACACCATAGTTTATTTTATCAGTTTCCTATATTAGGAATATGTTCTCACTTCATTAGTGCCATGGATAATTTATCTGGGTCCCACTAGCTGCTAGATGCACCCTCATGCATCAATATAGGATATCTAGAGACCAATCCCTATATTTTAGGAGATCACTCTGAGTTACAGGAGTTCCACTTTCAGTTAATTGATCATGGTAGGTGAGAAAAGGCACCTAATTCCTCAAGTCACCGGTAGTGAGTCTTTAGTGGTGATTTTTCCAAATTTAGTATTTCCTGGAGTCAATATGGAGTTAGGAATTTGAATCACTTATAGAGGATTCAAATTTACTTCTTTGTATTATGGGTGTATTACATAATTATTGTTGCAAAATTCATCTCTCTTGTCTGATTAATTTCACTTTGCATGTTTATGATTTTCTCAATGTAAAATCAATTTCCTTCATTCTTATTTCAATGTGAGGTTCAATCTAGCATAAATATATTGTGGAATTATTAATTTTACAACATATTTAATCTTGTTTGTGAAGACGGTATGCTTGTTAGGATTAATTAATAATCCTCCCTTGGCCACCATAGTCTAAATGTCATTTCCTAGCTTAGGAGTATGTTTCCACCTCACTAGTGCCATGGGGAACTTATCTGGGGTCCACCTACCACTTGATGTGCCAATTTGCATGAGTTGAGGAGCTCCAAAGGCCAATCCCTATAATTTAGAAACCACACTAAGTAATGGGAGTTCGACCATGAGTTCACCGTAGTATGTGTTGAGTTATCCTCAGATGGCCATCAATTAGTTTATCTCCTGTTAGAATAGCACCACTTTTTCCTTTTTTAAGGAGGTTAGGCACCTTTTCTTACCTACTCTTTTTATTTAACTAACTATGAACTGATTTAGTTGTCTTCCCTATCACACAGTTCAGGAAATATTCTGTACCAAATTGTAACAATTTGACCTAATCACAAAATTCATGGACCTCCGATAGTTCTGGTCTGAAGTTTACTAATTTAAACAATGAATACTTGGATATATTTGTTAATATTTCATCATTCCTAGTCTATTGAGTGAGCAAATTCATATCCTTCCTTCGAATTTTTACATTTTGGATTTTATCAGAAAACCCCAAATTAAACAAACCCTATCAAATGCCACGCGGGGTACCTTCTCAGAAGCTCAATACAAGCGCTGGAATGCAATTTATTCAAGGGTTAGGTGTTGGATTTCACATTCCAGCTGTCTCTAATTGTCCATATCACTTCAAACTGTCGCTACTAGAAAGCCCTAATTCTTCATTCAGTTGTAAAAAATCCAATTTCTCAGCAGCATGTTCTCACAATGAATTTCAATGCCATTGTATCCTTTAGATTAAGAACATATTCCTGAAAACTCTGCCTCATTGAACTCGCTGTCATCATTCACCATCTACTGCATGCAATTGCCACGATCTCCCTCATACAATGACCATCCACCTGTTTCAATGATAAAAATTGCAAGACACGTATCAAATGCAACAAATGATATGATTAACACCTCAAGGACAAGACACCCAAAAATATCATACTGAAAAATAATAATTTGGGCATTCGCGACTTTCTTGTAGCACTCTAGTGTATTAATTTCACTCTTGCGCTACAAGAAAGTCCAAACACATAATTTCACATCATTAAGTCACTAATAAGGTTTAAGACTTGGTTTATATGCTTAATCTTGAACTTAGTGTCATTTATGAAACCATTTAATCCATACATACTTTGTAGAACCCTTCAAGAATGAACTCTAACCAAAACTTATAAAAACAGGCTTAAAAATAAGAAAAATGAAAATGATAAAAACTAAAAATTTGAACTAAAAATTAACCTTTACAAGCAAAATTTCCTAAAAGCAAAAATACTAGCAAAGTTCAAAAACATAAATAAAAGCATAAAACTAAGGAAGACAAAATCATGACCTAACAAATACTTTTAATAAAATAAACGTGTAATTACAAATGCTAGGATATGAACATTGGATGATAATCACACTATAAATATAAAACGTGGCAATTACCTTGCTAATAACCTGATTCGGTAAAACACAGTATTAACAACCAGTAGATGTATTAATAATCAAACATCCAAGTACTCAGTAACAAGTTGTTTTTGCAAAGTATAAACTGCACATAAAGAGGAGGAAGAGCCTTAGTTCAAACAGAACTAAGTAAGCCCACTAGACAAGTAGAAACTTTACCTCTCAGACAGTTAAATGGTAGAACTAGTCCTGCTACTCCACCCACTTTGGTTCCAAGAACAAAGTTAAGTTAGAACCATATAAATAATAAGTAACCGCATGCTGAAATTAAAGTACATAATCAAAGTAACTACACATACACAACAGTATATAAATATAAGAATAACTTAGTAATCAACATTATGATACCATAATGTAAAACACAGTAATAATCATAACTGAAAGTTAGAAGGTAGAACGTAAGAATAGCTTACGATGAAACAGTGGTACACTTAGTGTACATTATATTCCGCAAGTTTAATAATGTTCAGCATAGGTAGTTTTTACTAGCCTAATAATAAAAACATTAATTTCAAATTTTGGGGACATTACACATTTGATTAAGTTGGTTGTAGTCGATGCACATCCACATTGTACCATACTTTTTCTTTACAAACATTATCAGTGCTCCATAAGGGGACACACTTGGTCAAATATACCCTTTTTCCATCAACTCTTGCAAGTGTAGTTTGAGTTCCACCAATTCTGGTGCACTCATGCGGTAAGGGGCTTTGGAAACCAGAACCGATCCTCATGTCAGTTCGATGGAAAATTATAAGTCTCATTTCGGAGGTAATCCTAGGATTTCCTCGAAAAGCATGTCCCTGAATTCTTCAAGAACAGAAAGGTCTTTTATGTGTTGTTCTCTTTCAGTCTCTATGTCTCGGATATTTATTGTAGACAACTTGCAGCCTTTCCTAATGCATTTATTTGCTTGTAAGGTAGATATTTGTCTTATTGAAACTTTCTTTGGAATGCCTTGAATCTTCACTTGATTCACTTGGCTATCTATACACAAGATTGACTTGTGTAAGAAACTAAGCATGACATGGTGTTGTTCCAATCAGTCCATATTGATAAGTATATCATACGATCCTAAGGGTAGGATGTTTAGGTTTAGTTTCGTTAGAAAACCATTCAAGTTTACCTCGCAATATTTAACTATTTTTGAAACCTTTTGTTTCATACCTGTGGATAAATGAACCAGCCAAGGTTTATCATGTTTTTATTTTTCCTAGTTTGCATACATCAACAATTTTAAGTGACACGTAGCTCCGACAAGAACCGGGGTCAATAAGTATTGAAATAGAAGTGTTCAAGATCTTACCCTCTATCTCAACCATGGTATCTTGATGGTCTTCCTGGTGACCATCCAAAGCTGTATAAATCCATGGTGTTCCAGCTATGTCCTCTATCGTTTTTTTTCCTTGTAAGTTGTGCAAGACCCCATTGGTCGTGTTCTTACAATCTCAGGCATAATGAGGCTAGCTGCACTTCCAACATTTTATATGTATGAGGGTAGCATTGGCTCCCCCGGCTGCGACTAGACTATCAACATTTGGAGCTGGTACATATGGTTTCATACCTGATTTGTTGAAGTTCTTATTTGCTATAAAACTGTTGTTTTGTTTCTTGTACGGGGGTGGGTTAAACCTTGGTTTGCGGTTATCAGAGAAGTTCTTAGATCTGTCTGTATTTTAGTTCATTTTCTCTTCCTGTAGCTACCCATGCTCATAGCAGATCTTGGCCTTGTGCAATGTGGTATCCAAAGTTTTAGGCATGTAGAACTCAATCCTTTCCCAAAAGTTGGGAAGAAGACATTCTAAAAACTGCTGGATTTTTACCTTTTCATCCTTGATGTATGGTACATAATGTAACATATCTAGAAATATGTTAATAAAAGAATCCATAGTCATGGATCCCATACGTATCTCGTGAAACTCTTTCACTTTTCTGTTGAAAAACCTTTCTGACATATATTTTCCTTGAAAGGTTTTGCATAATTTATTCAGCGTATTTCCCTCAACTCATATTTCTTGGTATGTTTCAGATCTCTACACCATCTTGTTGCTTTTCCATTTAAGTTATAGATAGAAATCCGAGACTTCATATTGCTTGAGTAGTTATGAACTCAAAAATATTTGCTCATACCCAATAGCCATTCTTCAGCTTTCTCCCCTGTGTTTACTTCACCTTCATAGGTTGGGGCTCTTATTTTTCTAAACTCCCTCTAAATATTGTCATTGCTTCTTTGTTTTTTTCTACATGGTACAAGAGATTCATCACTGGAAGGACTATGATGATCTCCTTCCAAAGCTTCAGGGGTACGTTCCTCTTTTTCTTCTTCTCTTGGGCTTCTGGCCTGTTTATGGTAACGTTCCCTTTTGGAATTTTTGTGGAATGAGTGGGTTTCCCTTGCGGGATTCCTCCCATCATATTTCTCAGTAATGCTTCATTAATGGCTTGATGTTCCTTTCTCTCATTCAGACTAGCTTCTCTGAAACTTTACAATTCTGCTTGAAGACTGTGTATGGTCTTCAAAATATCAGAATTCAGTTCCACCACTAGTTTTGCTTCCTAGATGGGGGTGTTCATCTTTCCTTTCCAGTTGTTATCTTCTTCGGTGTTCATGATATGAACTACTATTGGTCTCTTAGCGTTTAAACTGGGCTCTGATACCACTTGTAATGTTCCCAAAAATTGAAAATATTTTTTTTATTAGGCTAGTTAAAGCCACCTATTCTGGACATTATTGTACTTGTGGAATGTGTCGTACTCTATTGTACTTATGATTTGTCATAAGATGTTCTTACGTTATACTTCCTTACTTTCAGTTAGGATTATTACTATGTTTGTTATGTTTACTTTCGATGTCGTAATGTTGATTACTATGCTATTCTTATGGTTATACAATGTTGTGTAGGTTAGTTACTTTGATTATGTACTTCATTAATTTTAGTGTATGTTTACTGTTATATACATGGTTCTAACTTAACATTGTTCTTGAAACTAAAGAGGGTGGAGTGGCGGGACTAGTTCTCCCATGTAACTTCCTGAGAGGTAAACGTTTCTACTTGTCTAGTGGACTTAATTAGTTCTTTTGAACTAATGCACTTCTTCCTTTTCATGTGCAGGTTCACCTAGTGTGGGAAAAACTGGTGTTATGTCCCCAAAAATTGAAAATAAAAATAAAAAAATTATTAGGGTAGTAAAAACTACCTATGCTGAACATTATTGAACTTGAGGAATATAAAGTACACTAAGTGTACCACTGTTTCATCGTAAGTTGTTCTTACGTTCTACATTCTTACTTTTAGTTATGATTATTACTGTGTTTTACATTATGGTGTCATAATACTGATTACTAAGGTATTCTTATATTTATACACTGCTATGTATGTGTAGTTACTTTGATTATGTACTCCATTAATTTCAGCATGTGCTTACTTATTATTTACATGGTTCTAACTTAACTTTGTTCTTGGAACTAAAGTGGGTGGAGTGGCCGCACTAGTTCTCCCATGTTACTGCCTGAGAGGTAAAGTATCTACTTGTCTAGCAGGCTTACTTAGTTCCATTTGAACTAAGGAACTTCTTTCTCTTTATGTGGAGTTTATACTTTGTGACAGCAACTTGTTACTGAGTACTTGTACATTTGATTATTAATACACCTACTGGTTGTTATTACTATGTCTTACAAAATCAGGTTAGTGGCAAGATAATTACCACGTTTAATATTTATAGTGTGATTATTATCGACTGTTCATATCCTAGCATTTGTATTACATGTTTATTTTTTTTAAAGTATTAAAATATATTTTTATTATTCTTGGCAGGGTTATAAACTTTGGCTAAAGACCCATTCTTGACTCTATAAATAACAATATTGCCATGTCATATTTCATATGCCATGGTCCTTGTCTTAGAGCCTAAGGAAAACAAGAAGCAATGGTTTAAGGCTTAGAGCCTAAAGTATGTGATGCATATATTACTTATACCTTGTATTGACTTGGGGGTGGAAAAATTATAACATGGTTCATGGGGTTTAATCACATTGCAAGGAATGGAGGCAATCGATATTGAATCGATTACAAACTATAGAGAAGTGGGTTTTAGATTTGATAATGGCAAACAATCTTGCACCATTAATGCGCGTTGGAGAATGTGGAAGCCCAACAAAGGGTTTGGCTCCACGAAGGGCTTGGTCGTTCTGTTTATTGTTTTCTCTTGGCTCTATGTGGTGTGTGAAGGTGACTTCCAGAATAATGAAGGTATGGTGTCATTTGGTTTCACAGCATTGTTGTTTATTTGTTTCTTACTATGGATATCATACTTCTCATCCATCGAGTCATTTTGTGGTTGCAGGTGATAGGGGTGCTAAGAAGATGTATGGTTCATAGCACAAGTGCAAGGCATGGGCTAGCATTACCATTACGGTAAGCCTCCTGACAAGTCGTTACTTGCCACCTCTTGTTTTTAAGACTGGGTTTTAACTTGTCATGGTTGGGGTTTAAGTTATGGGAAATTCATTGGCCTTCAGGTCTGAGTTTAAAAGGACTTTGGTTTTTGTATCTATTATGATGTTTAGCTTCGAACCGAAACTTGGTGCCTTGGCAGGATCTGTGTATAGTTTTGTTTACTATTTGAAGATGTAAATTGACCATGGCAGACCGTAAGCAGTTGACTGTGTAAATTATGTTAATGTAATAAAAAATGGGTTGTGAATACATGTTGCGTTTATGATTGCAATGGTTATTAAAACAAGACTGTGTATATTTTTCATTTGCTATAAGCGTTGGGTTTATTATAATGCTGCGTTTTAATCTTGGGTTATTATTTATATGGAATTTTCCTTCGTTGATTGTATCGGTTTCAATGAGGACCTCCCTATCAGTGAGATGGCTTTGGGGCCATGCCTTACATGGCATCGGTACTCTCCATCATGGTTGTGATAGCGTAGAGGATTTATATTTTACAATTAGTGTTAATAATGTGTAATGGGTGATTCCATGAAGGTGGGTAACACATTTTGGCCAAATTTGGTGATGAAAACCTAATTTTTTACTCATGTGCTATATAGAATCCCTCGAAACGCATATATGCCATGTGAATTTTGACTTGTAGTAAAAAATGAAATTGTAGAATATTATGTTGGCTTCCTAATGATATTTTTTTAAAAATATTGTGATGTCATTTAATGTGTAAAATTTTGCATTTAATGAACTGTGTCACCTTAAAATTTTGAAGAAGTTAATAAGTGGCTTGTGTCCAACCCCAATACTTCAATCTTACATTAATAATTCAAAATATACATACATACATACATACATACATACATACATACATACATACATACATACATATATATATATATGAGCATGTTCTACACAAAATGCACTGTGGTCTCCATATTTTTTTGTTAATTTATTTTGCAATATACAATTATTTATTATTTTTTGAAAGTGACCACATCTCATTTCAGCATCATTTTATACACACATGTGCCTGTCCCATCTTGTTTTTCATTGGTTTCAAAAATTGAAAAACCAAAGATACCCTTTTAAAGAGGATGCATCGATGTGTGGGATGTGCATTTTTATGAAATTTTTAGATGTCTATTTTTTACCCTGCGGGTTTTTCTTTGAGTTGCTTCGAAGTTGTTGTCAAGTTTTCTAAGTGTAATTTTTAGAAATAATTAAAACAAAAAACCCATATGAATTCCAAAACGCACACATGATACCTTAATGGATAGAGGATTCAGTGATGAATCTATCGGCATGAACTCCGCTCAGTCGTGTGCCATGAATGGAAGGGTTTACACCCCTAGAAGACACAAAGAAACATTGATTTTTTGTAAGAGGGCTAAGCCTCTATTTTTCCAGCCCTCAATCGAGGTCTAGAGCTCGATCGAGCTATTTAAATACCTTGACCAAGCTCTTAACCAAACCTCGATTGAGGGTTTCTCAAACCCTCGATCGAGGTTTTGGGACGTAAAGAATTTAAACATTATTTGATTTGGATTTGGCCAAATCTGTGAATAATAGATCTCTTAGAAAATTAAACCAGAAAACAACCATGACATTGCCAGCTTATTATACCAATATACCTTTCCTCAATTTACAAACCGCCATGGGGCCAAGGGTTTGAGAAATTGATTGTTAATTTTTTTTTAATGTTCATTAAACTACTTCAAGACACAAAATAGGACATGAATGGAGCACTAATGGGGGTGGTGGGTTTCCCCTAGATTTTATGTTAAATATTAGTTTTGGAGTAATTGGTGTTATAGATGTGATTGATTGGAGTCATAGATGTGATTAATCACATCTATAACCTAATTACTCTGCGACTCATATTCAATAGACGAAGCGAAAAACATTACAGGTTTGTTGCCTATTTATAGGTAGTTAAATATGCTCGATTGAGGTCTTTTTTAACCCTCGATCGAGGTCTTGAACCGTTGACTGAGGGTTTATCAGAAGCGCGATTGAGCATTTAATTAAATCTCGATCGAGGTACATTTTTTTGTTTTTGATGAATTCATCTGGCCAAAAATTGTAACCCACCTCTGTGGATGCACCCTAATGTATAAAGGTAAATAAACTATGGGTGTAAACCTTGAATTGACAAAGTTGTTGTAGATTTAATTGTTGGTAGGGTTTAGACATTTAAGGGTTTATTCTAGTCGACTGTGTGTTTATTTATAGCGGTCATGGCCATGGAATACACTGTATGTTATATTGGGGGTCCTATGACCTATGTGTAATTAATTGGTTATTAAATACGACCTACGTGTGAACATAGCACGACATGGTCTTGCAAAGAACTCTACATGATTTGCTTCTGGTTGTTGTATGGAAAAGGGGTTTATTATTTGTATTGATTTTGATTTGGGAAAACTAAGTATCCACAGAATTTGATCCTGTGACCTCAATGAAATTACATGGTTCTTTATTTAATTACTGTAATGTTTCTTTGGTTATTATTTATATGATTACTGTGAGTATTATTAGATGGGACTAGGTCATAGACCAACGAATGGTCTCGACACTTTCTCGGTTTATTTGATTATGATAATTTTTATTTTAATGGAAATGATTTGGTATTTAGCGTACATTTGTTTATGCAGACCTTGAAAGGTCTTCACTGGTTTTTATATTAGATTTAGTATGGGATATTTATAATTTGTACTTAGATGTAAATATTATGTTGGTAGATTAGATTTATAATTATATTCCATAACCGTTAGTATATATATTTTTTCCAATAGTATACTGGTTATATACTAATAGTATAATGGTTAGTTTCTTGTTATTCTAATTAAGTTTTGCTAAAAGTAATTATAAGTTCTAGATGAAGCTTTAGATATGAACCAATACTTATTTAAACATGGCTCTGTTGACAAATGAAATATGTTAGTAGAGTAAATAGGTCAATAACAGTTATGTAATAGATCTGAAATAAAACCTAGTTTGTAGGGAACACAGTTTAAGCAATGAAGATAATGCAAAAGTAAAACTAAGGTGCAAAACCCTCAATAAATATTTATACATGAATTAAGTTTACAGAAGTGAATAAGATGAATAGACCCTAAAAAAATCTATCATATGAAATAAATGATAGCCTAGGGTTATGATTTAAAATGCAAACCCTAGAAGATTTTAACAAAATACAAACACATAGGGTAAGAAAATATAATGTAAACATTTACCTAATTTATCCAACATTTATTCTAGTAAATGAAATAGGCAGTCTAAGATCTCATACTGTAAATTTAAGCTCCTTTAATGGTTGAAACTTGCACACTCAAATAAATAGCATTAACAATTCATAAGCATACTCTGAACTCTGTCTTAGATGACTAAATCACTTGGGAACTACCACGTTCCACCCAACCATGACTTGGAACTGTTCCTGGTTTCTATCCCGACGCCCCCGAGCTGGTTCCAACATGTAATTAGCTTAGAGCTCCTAAGGTAAGGTTTCCTAGCTAGTTAATCAGGTGTGGATCAATTCGCCTTTTTTTTTCTTCATGGAAATGTTCTCCAAGAATTCACTTGAGAAATAAATAGGCAGAATAATGACCCCAAAAGATAGATCAGAACCCCAAGCCTTTCCTTGCCTTGAGACTTTATAGATAGAATTTTCATTTAAAGGAGAAGTTAAATCAAGAATCCTTGATTTCTTTATTTAACCCTTTTTAATTAATTTGGGTAATTTTTAATATTTAAACTTAGGAACTTTTAACTAGTTCCTAATTTAGAATTTTGTAGGCATTACACTATTTATTATCTTTTAGTAATAAATAATAATGGATGGACCTTTTCTTTATTTCTTTCATCATTAATATTATTACTATATTTACTCTTTATACATACCATGTATAAAATACATAATAATATAACATTTATTAACATTTGTCTGTGGGCATCATATACCATGATCCCTAGAATTATGGCACTGCTTCATTAAGGTCAAATAGGTAGATGGTTAATTCTACTAGGCTAGCAAACTTTAAACATGATTGCATGTTGGTTTCCCTTGTATAACATGATAGTCCTTCAGTACTTGATGAGAATACATAAATTTGAAATTTTATTTAATCATTTATAAATAATTCAGATGAGATCAATATTTTCCTCGACTCGTTTTCACTCGGAAATCATTAATTCTTTTTAGTAACTCCTATATCTTACGAGAGCCCATACTCAACACTAAAAACATGGATTTACAAACTTAGTGAAATTCTAGAGCTCTTCGCTCAACACTATTGCTAGGATGTATTTGTACGGTACACATAGGTATACAATGGCCAAGGATCTGATGTTCCAGATATTATGCTTAACATCAACATGGAAGGCTACAGAGCTTATTCCCAACACTTCCAACTTATATTTTTAGGTGTTTCAGAGCTTCACTCTCAACACAAATATAAATACTCATGTGCTCCATATCTTCTCCCTCAAGACAACATCAATTACTCATGTGTTCCAGAGCTCCTCGCTCAACACAAAACATCTCATCAATCATGTGCTTCAGGGTCCACGCCCAACATAAACAAGCATATATATATATATATATATCATCAATAATTGGCTTATGCCCGTTATATAAAAAAAATCATCATGTTCATATGCAGTGGGGTCTTTGACCAAATATATCAAAATAAAACATCAAGATAACATCATAATCAATAGGCTCATTCCTATAGGTGTTAGGTCCAAAATTAGGGATATTACATCCATCCCCACTTAGTACAACACTGTCCCTAGTGTTTTAGGGACTCAAAATGACATCATGAAACACGGTGGGGTAAGTATTTCTCATGGTGGCTTCATTCTCCCAAGTAGCCTCATTGACTTCGAATTTATTCCATTGCACTTTGAACTGGACTATGGTGCGCTTCTTGAGCTGTACCTCTCTCTTTTCCAATATATGAATAGGTTCAGGGGAAAACTCCCCTTCAGGTTCCACCTATAATAACTACCAATCAACTACATGTTTAGTATCATAAAAATATTTCTTTAATAATGATGCATGGAAAACATTGTGGAATCTTATGTGTGCGGGTAATGCTAGTTCATATGCCACTCGTCCTCTCTTAGACATTATTTCAAAAGGTCCACAAAACCTAGGTGCTAACTTACCACACCTTCCCAAGCTCAACGAGCTCTTTTTTGCTTTTACTTTCAAGTAGACATGGTCGCCTATTTGATAATATTTATCTTTCCTTTTCTGATCCACGTAGCTTTTTTGGCAGTCTTGTGCTTCTTTAAGGTTCACTTGGACCTTGGAAATCAACTTTTCCAAGTCCATTAATAAATCAGGCCCTAACATGAGCCAATCCACCAGGCTATCCTAAGTAACCGGTGTTCTACACTTCTGTCCATAGAGTACCTCAAAGAGACTCATATTGGAGGAATCCTGATAACCGTTGTTATATGAAAACTATGCAATATGTAGGTAGTCTTCCCATTTATTGGGGTTGTTCATGACATACATCCTAAGCATGTCCTCAACAATCTGGTTTACTCTTTCTGTCTTCCTGTCTGTCTATGGGTGATAAGCAGTGCTAAAGTTCAATTGTGTTTCTAATCTAGAGAATAAAGATCTCCAAAAAAAATTGGTAAACTTAGCATCTTGATATGAGATGATTTCCTTGGGTATCCCATGCAATCTAAATATATCCTTCAAGAATATATCAATAATGTTCACCTCCTTGTAAGTCGACTTCACAGGAATGAAGTGTGTTGCTTTTGACAATTTGTCAATAACTACAAAGATAGAATCATTTTTCTTCTTAATTTTTGGTAGACCTATGATAAATCCCATACTAATGACCTCCCACTTCCATTCTCGAATGGGTAACGACTGCAGCAATCCCGAAGGATGTTGATGCTCAACTTTGACTAGATGAAATTCCTGACACTTTGCGATAAACATCGCAAAATTGGCCTTCAAATTTTGCCAGAAAAAAGTGTCTATTGATGAAATATATCATCTTTTGATATCCCGAGTGGCCTGAGTAGGGTGCACAATCAAATTCCGTGAGGATGCTGGACCGAATGTCCCCTTTGTCTGGAATGCACAATCTCTCCTTGGACCTTGTATTCTTTTTGTTGTTGAAACAACTTATCCTCTTGGACTTTCTTGAGGATTTATACCTAGAAAGTGTCAATCTGTTGGTCGTTCTAATCCTCTCATGAAAATATGCATTGGTTTGAATTAAAGTCACCTCATATATCATATGATTTCTTTGAATCAAAGCATCAACAAACTTGTTCTCCTTGCCCTTAATATGCTTTAGGTCGAAATGGTACTCGCTGAGAAAGCTAGCCATCTGGATTGCCTTGCATTTAGATCTAGTTGATCGAATAAATACTTCAGACTCATATTGTCTGTCTTTATAAGGAACTTCCTTCCCATGAGGTAGTTCCTCCACATCATCAAAGTGTGAATGATGGCCACTAAATCAAGATCGTGCGTGGGGTAGTTCTACTCATTCTCTTTTAAATTTTGTGATTGATAAAAGATCACATGATTGTTCTGCAAGAGGAGTCCTCCAAGTCCTTCCTTTCTTGCATCCGTGCAAACAATGAAATCCCCATGGGGATCCACAATTCGTAGTATCGGTGCTGTCATCAAAAGTTGCTTAAGCTTTTGAAAACTTTCCTTGCACTTGGTCACGGATAAGAAATTATTTGATTTCTTCTGCAAAGCAGTCATGGAGCAAGCTATTCTCAAAAATTTATTAATGAAATTTCGATAATATCCAACTAATCCCAAAAAGGACCTAATGTCGGTGACACTAGTATGGGTAGTCCAATCCTTTATGGCTCTAATCTTTTATGGGTCCAAATATAACCCTATCTCGGAGATAATGTGACCTAAGTAGTGTATCTGTGGTTTGTAAAAATCAGATTTACTAAACTTAGTATAAAGATGGTGTTATCATAACACTCGTAGTAATATGAGAAGGTGCTTTTCGTGTTCCTCTTTATTCTTGGAATAAAATAGGATGTCGTCTATAAAGACCAAAACAAACTTATCCATATATTTATTGAATATGGTGTTCATCATACACATAAATTTTGTGTTTGCATTGGTCAAACCAAACGGAATCACTACAAACTCGTAGTATCCATACCTTGTACGAAAGGAGGTTTTGTGAATATCCTCATCGTGAATCCATACCTAATGATACCCAGGTCGTAGGTCAATATTTGAAAATATTTTTGTTCCTCCCACCTGATCGAACAAGTCATCGGTCCTAGGGAGTGGGTATCGGCTCTTGATAGTCATTTTGTTCAACAGACAGTATTCGACGCACATCCACATCGTACCATCCTTCTTCTTTACGAAAAGTATCGATGCTCCCCAAGGGGACACACTCGGTCATAGATAAACTTTCTCTATAAACACCTGCAACTGTAGTTTGAGTTCCACCAATTCTGGTGCACTCATGCTGTAAGGGGATTTGGAATTCAGAACTGATCCTGGTGTGAG
This sequence comes from Pseudotsuga menziesii, assembly GCA_001517045.1. Classification (NCBI taxonomy): domain Eukaryota; kingdom Viridiplantae; phylum Streptophyta; class Pinopsida; order Pinales; family Pinaceae; genus Pseudotsuga; species Pseudotsuga menziesii. Next base: position 6,153 of record LPNX010408631.1, on the reverse strand, counting down.
TTCAATAAAAAAATCCAAAGTCTCATTTCAGAGGTAATATGAGGATTTCCTTGGGAAACACGTCCTTGAATTCTACAAGAACGGGAAATTTATCTCTATTCATTGTTCTCTCTCAGATTATATGTATCGGATGTTTATTGCACGCAACTTGTAGCCTTTCCAAACACATTTCTTTGCTTGTAAAGAATATATTTGTCTTATTGAAACTTTATTTGGAATCCCTTGAATCTTCACTTGATTCCCTTGGCTATATGTACACAATATTGACTTTTGTAAGCAATCGAGCATGACATGGTGTTGTTCCAAATGGTCCATGTCAATAAGTATATCATATGATCCTAAGGGTAGGATGTTTAGGTTTACTTTTGTTTGAGAACCATTTAGGTTTACCTCGCAGTATTTAACTATTCCCAAAACTTTCTATTTCATACTTGTGGCCAACTGAACCATCCAAGGTTTATCATGTTTTAATTTTCCCAGTTTCCATACATCAACAATTTTAGGCGAAACATAGCTCTGGTAAGCACCAGGGTCAATAAGTATCAAAATAGAAGTGTTCAAGATCTTACCTTCTATCTCAACCATGGTATCTTGATGGTCTGCTTTTCGGCCATCCAAAGCTGCACAAATCTACAGGGTTCCAGCTATGTCCTCTATGGTCATTTCTTCTTGTAAGTTGTGCAAGACCCCATTGGTCTTGTTCTTACAATCTCAGGCATAATGAGGCCCACTGCACTTCCAGCATTTGATTTGTATCAGGGTAGCATTGGCTCCCCGAGCTGCTATAGGCTTGTTAGTATTTCAAGCTGGTACGTATGGGTTCGTACCTAATTTATTGAAGTTCTTGTTCACTGGAAAACTGTTGTTTTGTTTCCTATACAAGGGTGGGTTAAACCTTGTTTTGTGATTATCATAGAAGTTCCTAGACTTGTCTCCATTTCTATTCATGTTCTCTTGCCTTAGTTTCCCATGCTCATAGCAGAGCCTGGTTTTGTGAAATGTTGTGTCTAAGGTTTTTGGCATGTCGAGCTCAATCCTTTCCCGAAAGTTGGTAGGAAGACATCCCAAAAAATATTGGAATTTTACCTTTTAGTCCTTGAAGTATGGTACATAATGTAATAGATATTTAAATCTATTAATAAAAGCATCCATAGTCATGGATCCCATACGTAGTTCATGAAATTCTTTTACTATTCCGTCGAAGAATATTTTCGACATATATTTTTCTTGAAATATTTTGTGGAAGTTTCTCCAACGTATATTGCTTAGCTCATATTTCTTGGTGTGTTTTAAATATCTCCACCATCTTGCTACTTTTCCATTTAAGTTATAGATGGTAACCCGAGCCTTCATCTCGCTTTAGTAGTTATGAAATCGAAAATATTTGCTCATACCCAACAACCATTATTTATCTCTCTCTCCAATGTTTACTTCACTTTCATAGGTTGGGGCTCTTATTTTTATGAACTCCCCTGTAGGTTATCATCATTTCTTTGTCTCTTCCTGCATGGAGAAAGAGATTCATCACTGGAAGGGCTGTGATGATCTCCTTCTATAGCTTCAGGGGTATGTTTTTATTTTTCTTCTTCTCTTGGTCTGCTGTCCCATTTATGGTAAGGATCCCTTTTGGACTTGTTTGTGGAATGAGTGGGTTTCCCCTGCAGGCTTCCTCCCATCATGTTTCTCAATAATGCTTCATTTATGGCTTGTTGTTCCTTTCTTTCATTCATACTATTTTCTCTGAAACTATGCAATTTTGTTTGAAGACCATGTATGGTCTTCAAAATAACAGAATTTAGTTCCACTACCAGTTCTTCTTCTTAGGTGGCCAGGGTGTTCATCTTTCCTTGTCAGTTGTTGTCTTCTTCAATGTTCATGATTTGAATTGTTCTGTAAAAAAATTTCGTAAATTGCAAATTTTAAATCACAGGAAAAATTTCTGTTAGCTAACCACATTTAAAAACATACTTTATTTTCTTTGCAGTGAATATTTGGTCTACCCATTTTTCTCTTAGTGTTGAAACTGGGTTCTGATACTACTTGTAATGTCCCCAAAAATTGAAAATAAAAATAAATTTATTAGGCTAGTAAAAACTACCTATGCTGGACATTATTGAACTTGCGGAATATAATGTACACTAAGTGTACCATTGTTTCATCGTAAGATGTTCTTACGTTCTACCTTCGTAATTTCAGTTGTGATTATTACTGTGTTTTACATTATGGTGTTGTAATGCTGATTACTAAGCTATTCTTATATTTATACACAGTTGTGTATGTGCAGTTACTTTGATTATGTACTTCTTTAATTTTAGCATGTGCTTACTTATTATTTACATGGTTCTAACTTAACTTTGTTCTTGGAACCAAAGTGGGTGGAGTGGCGAGACTAGTTCTCCCATGTAACTTCCTGAGAGGTAAAGTATCTACTTGTCTAGCGGGCTTACTTAGTTCCACTTGAACTAAGGAACTCTTTCCTCTTTATGTGCATTTTATACTTTGTGACAACAACTTGTTACTGAGTACTTCGATGTTTTATTATTAATACACCTGCTATTTTTTATTACTGTGTCTTATAGACTTACGTTAGTGGAAAGGTAATTACAATGTTTAATATTTATGGTGTGATTATTATTGACTGTTCATATCCTAGCATTTGTATTACACATTTATTTTATGAAAAGTATTAACATATTTTTTATTTTTCTTGGCAGGTTTATAAACTTTGGCTAAATACCCATTCTTGACTCTATAAATAAAAATATCACCATGGCATCTTTCATATGCCATGGTCCTTGGCTTAGAGCCTAAGGAAAATGATAAGAAATGGTTTAAGGCTTAGATCCTAAAGTATGCGATGCATATATTACTTATACCTTGCATTGACTTAGCAGTGGTGAAATTATAACATGGTTCATGGGGTTTAATAACTTTGCAAGGAATGGAGGCAATCGATATTGAATCGATTACAAACTATAGAGAAGTGGGTTTTAGAGTTGATAATGGGAAACAGTCTGGAACCATTAATGCACGTTGGAGATTGTGGTAGTCCAACATAGGGTTTGGCTCCATGATGAGCTTGGTCATTTCATCCTGTTAGTTGTTTGCTCTCGGTTCTGCACAGTGTGTAAAGGCGACTTCCACGATAACGAAGGTATGGTGTTATTTGGTTTCACAACATTGTTGTTTGTTTGTTTCTTACTATGGATATCATACTTCTCATCCATCGAGTCGTTTTGTGGTTGTAGGGGACAAGGATGATGAGAATATGTATGGTTCATAGTGCGATTGTGAGCCATGGGATAGCATTACCATTATGGTAAGCATGCTAACAAGTCGTTACTCGCCACCTCTTGGCCTTAATACTGGGTTTTAACTTGTCGTGGTTGGGGTTTAAGTTCTGGGAAATTCGTTGGCCTTCGAGTCTGAGCTTAAAATCACTTGGGTTTTTGTAATTATTATGATGTTTAGCTTTGAAGAGAAACTTGGTGCCTTGGCAGGCTCTGTGTGTAATTTTGTTTTACTATTTGAAGATGTAAACTAGCCATGGCAACACCCTTTCTTTCAATGGTGCAAGGCCGTAAGCAGTTGACTATTTAAATTATGTTAATGTAATAAAACAATGGGTTGTGAATACATGTTGTGTTTATGATTGCAACAGTTATTAAAACTATAATGTGTATATTTTTCATTTGTTATAAGCATTGGTTTTATTATAATAATGTGTTTTAATCCTAGGTTATTATTTATATGGAATTTTCCTTCATAGATTGTAATGGTTACAATGAGGACCTTCCTATCAGTGAGATGGCTTTGGGGCCACACCTTACATGGCGTCGGTACTCTCCATCATGGCTGCGATAGTGTAGAGTATTTAGATTTTATAGTTAGTGTTAATAATGTGTAGTGTGGAAAGGTAAATAAACCATGGGTGTGAATATTGCATTGACAGAGTTCCTATAGATTTCGTTGTTGGCAGGGTTTAGACATTTAAGGGTTTATTTTAGTCGACTGTGTGTTTATTTATAGCAGTTGTGGCCATGGAATACAACGTATTTTATATTGAGGGTCCTATGACCTCTGTGTAATTAATTGGTTATTAAATATGACCTATGTGTGAACATAGCACAGTGTGGTATTGCAAAGAAATCTACAGGATTTGATCCTGGTCGTTATATTGAAAATGATTTTATTATTTGTATTGATTTTGATTTGGGAAAACTGAGTGTCCATAGGATTTGATCCTCCGACCTGGTTGCACTTACATGGTTATTTCTTTAGTTACTGTAATGTTACTTTGGTTATTGTTTATATGATTGTTGTGAGTATTATTAGATGGGACTAGGTCATAGACCAACGAATGGTCTCGATACTTGCTCTTTTTATTTGATTACGATAATGTTTATTTTAATGGAAATGATTGGTATTTAGCATACATTTATTTATGCAGACCTTGAAAGGTATTTGCTGGTTTTTAGATTAGATTTAGTATGGAATATTTATAATTTGTACTTAGATGTAAATATTATGTTGGTAGATTATATTTATAATTCTATTCCATAACCGTAAGTAGATATATATATTTTCCAGTGGTATAATGGTTATATACTAATAGTATACTCATTAGTTTCTTTTTATTCTAATTAGATGATGCTAAAAGTAATTCTAAGTTTTAGATGAAGCTTTAGATCTGAACTAATACTTATTTAAACATGGCTATGTTTACAAATGAAATCTTTCAGTAGACTAAATAGGCAAAGAACAACTATGTAATAGATCTAAAAGAAAACCTAGTTTGTAGGAAACACATTTTAAGCAGTAAAGATAATACATAAGTAAAACTAAGGTGCAACACCCTAGATAAATATTTATACATGTATTAATTTTATAGAAGTGAATAAGATGAATAGACCCTAGATAAATCCAACATAGGAAATAAATTACAGCCTAGGGTTATTATTTAAAATGTAAACTCTAGAATATTTTATAAGAAGACAAACACATAGGGTTAGAAAATATAATGTAAACATTTACCTAATTTATCCAGCATTTATTCTAGTAAATGAAATAGATAGTCTAGGATCTTATACCTGTAAATTGAAGCTCCTTTAATGACTGAAAACCACACACTCAAATAACTAGCATTAACAATTCATAAGCAGACTCTGACCTCTATATTAGAAGACCGAATCACTTTGGAACTACCACGTTCCACCCAACCATGACCCGAAACCATTCCTCGTTTTAATCTGGACCCCCTTGAGCTTGTTCCAACATGTAATTAGCTTAGAGCTCCTAAGGTAAGGTTTCCTAGCTGGTATATCAAGTGTGGATCAGTTCTCCTTTTTTTTTTCTTCATGGAAATGTTCTCCAAGAATTCACTTGAGAAATAAATAGGCAGAATAATGACTCCAAAAGATAGACCAGAATCCCCTAGCCTTTCTTTAGCTTGAGACTTTATAGACAGAATTTTCAATCAAAGCAACAGTTAAATCATGAATCCTTGATTTCTTGACTTAACCCTTTTTTGATTAATTTGGGTAATTTTTAATATTTAAACTTACGAACTTTTAACTAGTTCCTAATTTAGACTTTTTTAGGCATTATACTATTTATTATCTTTTAGTAATAAATAATAATGGGTGGATCTTTTATTTCTTTCTTTCATCATTGATATTATTACTATATTTATTCTTTATACATACCATGTATAAAATACATAATAATATAACATTTATTAGCATTTGTATTTGGGTATCATATATCATGATCGCTAGACTTATGACACTACTTCATTATGGTCAAATAGGTAGATGGTTAAGTCTACTAGGCTAGCAAACTCTAAACATCCTTCCATGTTGGATTCCCTCATATAACATGGTAGTTACTCAATACTTGATGAGAATACATTAATTCAAAATTTCATTTAATCATTTATAAAGAAGTGAGAAGAGATCAATATTTTCTCGAGTTTTTTTCATTCGAAAACCATTAATTCTTTTCAGTAACTCCTAGCACTTACCAGAGCCCATAATCAATGCTAAAAACAAGGAGTTACAAACTTAGTTCAATTCTATATCTCTTCGCTCAACACTAATTCTAGGATGTACTTGTACATTACACCTAGGAATACAATGGCCAAGGATCAGATGT
>LPNX010408623.1:286958-320416 GCA_001517045.1 Pseudotsuga menziesii | reverse complement strand
CCACATGGTCCGAGAAAGAGATAACCTACCACCAATGTGGATGCCCATTCACATATTCTTAACGAGCCTGAATGGACAAGTTTACTCGGTAGTCAAGTCTACTTTGAGGAGTCAGACTTGGGCCTAAAGAAACTCAAAATCTTTCCCGTGAAGTTTTAACGAGTCCGGAAAAGTCAACTCACGGCCTCCTTACTATTTTTAACGAGCTCGAAGGAGAGCAGAAAAAATGCTCTAAATGCGAGGAGACGAGTGTCATAGGCAAGGAAAGTGAGCAAGATAAGGACACTCGGGGAATGTCTCCTCGAGGTAAAGGGTGTCAAGTTGGAAAGGCAAAATCATACAAGGCTAAGCGGCGATGAGAACAAAGATGAGGGCTTATACAACGAGATAAAGGCGTGGAAGCTGGCATCAGGCTCATAAGCGTGAGCAGGGCACATGCAAATGTAATTACAGCTTGAACAACAAGGTGAGGCTAGTAAATAGTTGTGAATCCAACTAAGAATCCTATCTCCAAGAAACAACAACATCAAGATAATATTCAAAAGAAACGATTCGATGCGGGTCACTTTGGCAGAAACACTTGTGAATTTTCTATATTCTATAAAAAGGAAAGTCAAGGCAGAATCAACCGAAGAAGATTATAGAGGACCAAGGCTCAAGGATTTATAATCAATAAGATCAACCGCAGAAGGTAAGAAAAAATCAACAAGGGAGATAGAGTCTGCAGGAACAAAATCAAAATCACAAGAGTTGAGAAATTCATAAGAAAAAAATAAAAAATCAAACTCATTAGGATCACTGACTTGCTTTTCAAATGAAGAATAAAAAAAATCAACAAAAACCAACATAAGAAGAAGAGGAAGGCTTACTAAGCAAATCAGGGTTAGACCTAGTCACAACTGAAAAAGAAGGTCAGACTGTATCAAAGACTCCAGGAAGACTTCATCCGAAGGAAAGAAATCATCCGAGATAGGACACATATCTGGACTTTCAAATGGATTGACAGAGTGAAGAGAAGGCTCTACAATCTGTATAGGATGACTCACCCGATCAACTGCTGGGACCAAGTCCTGAGAAGGTAAGCATGACAACAGAGGCTGCTTCTCAGTAGCAATTGAACACAAAGGACAAGAAGCCACATAGTTCACTTGTGGCGGGGTAGTGTCTACAGAAACACTGGGAATCAATAAAGGAAAGACTTGGTCTCTAGCTGGGTCAAGAGACGGATCAAGAAAATCCAACTGATCAATAGTGACAATTTCTTCGCCATGATTAAAGTACATCACATGAAAGAATGTTGACACCACAGCTTGCATGGCATAGACATAATCATGTCCAAGGAGCATATTAAAGTCCAAGGGGTCTTCTATCACCATGAAGTCAACTAAGACGGTCTTCCCACCCAAAGTAACAGGTGTTTGAGCAAGAATTCCCAAGGCTACATAAGTTCTTCTATCAAAAGCCAGTAACTGACTAGCAGTCGACACAAGGCTGGGATATCCCATGCCTCACCAAGCACGAGCAGACAAAATACTAACTGAGGCTCCTTCATCAACAATACAACGAGCAGTCGTATAAGGTTCAACCTTGACCTTTATCTGGAAAGGTGCATGGGAAGGAAGGCACGGCTCAACTAGGCTATCCCAATTAAAGGAAGAAATTAGAGAGCTTGGTGGGGGTTGATCCGAAGCAAGTTCAGTGCCCCCTTGTTCAGTAAGTTCTGAACTGGCAGTGAAGAAAATGTGACTCGTAGACACTTCACTCTCCAAAGGAAGAGTGGGATTGACCGATACTGAAATCGATTCAACCGCTTCATCAAATTCATTCTCCGTAGGGAGAATGGGATTGACCAAATATGACATTGGTTCAATCACATAAGGAACACTCTCCGAAAGAAGAGTGGGATCGACCAAATTTGAGATTGGTTCGACCACTTGATCAACCAAAGGTTGAGTAGGTTGTTGAGAAACTATAGGGTGTTCAGGAGAAGAGAATCCATGAGTCTTGGACCACACTCTTCACACCTCTGGGATAGCAGGGCACAGATGAGTAAGGTGATCTCCCTTGCATAGCACACAAGGGAACTTAAGATGATGCTTCGAACGACCAGTTTTCTCAACGATGTCAACATGACTAGCAGCGGATGACTGTTTGCTCTTAGCATGACCTGCAGAGGCTAAGAGTTTTCCCCCAGCATGAACAACAGAGGCCGGATGACTGGGTCCAACCTCATTAAGGGAGGCTGGTGGTTGAGAGACTCCAGAATGTTCAAAAATGGGGTGACCATGAATCCAAACTCTTCGCACCTCCACAATAGAAGGGCATTTATAAGTAAGGTGGTCTCCATCACAAAGCTTACAAGGAAACTTGGGATTGTGTTTTGAACGGGTAGTCTTTGCAACAGTGTCAACATGACTCGCAGTGGTTGACGGATTGTCTTTAGCATGAAAACCAGAGGCTAAGAGACTTCCCCCAGCATGACTTGCAGAGGCTGAGAGACTAGGTCCAACATGGCCTGTAGAGGTTGGACGAGCACCATCAACATGAACAATAGAGGTTGAATGGCCAGGATCAACATGCTTTTCAGCAGTTGAGTGTGTGCCCCCAGCGTGAACAACAGAGGCTGGGTGGATGGATCCAACTTGAACAACAGAGGTTGGATGAGAAGGTTCAACTTGAAAACCAGAGGTTGAACGAGTGTCTTCAGCGTAAACAACAGAGGCTGAGAGACTGGATTTGACATGACCTGGAAAGGTTGGAAGGATCCCACCATCATGATCAAAATATGATAGATGGTGAATATCAACTTGACTTGCAGAGGTTGAATGAGGAAGTTCAACTTGAACACCAGAGGTTGAACGGGTGCACTCAGCATGAACACCAAAGGATGGGTGGTTGGATTTGACTTGACCTGGAAAGGTTGGAAGGATCCCACTAGCATGATCACCAGAGGCTGGATGGATAGCTCCAACATGAACAAAAGAGGTTGGATAGGAAGGTTCAACTTGAACACCCGAGGTTGAACAGGTGCACTCAGCCTGAACACTAGAGGCTGAGTGACTGGATCCGACATGACCTGGAAAGGTTGGAAGGATCCCACCAGCATGAACAAAGGTCACAAATAGAAGAAGAGGTTCGACTTTTGGATGGCTAGAGGAGGTCTCTTGACTTGTTGATAAGCTAAGTAATTAACTCTCATGTGTATTTGATGAACTAATTACGAAATATATGCTCCATTTTACCTTCAATCTGTGTTTTGGCTTCATTTCTAGCTTGTTTAGCTACACAATTGGTAATTTCATTGTTTTATGCTTGTAGTGCTTGCCTGTTGTGAATGAACTTCAATGTTATGTTCTGTTGGATACATGGTTATTATATTATGCATCTTAGTTCTTCTTTACTTGTGATTTAGTTCCTATTTGGCTGATGAATGTATTCCCTTTTGTCACCAAACTTCACAACCAGAAAAACCTTTCAAAAACCCTAAAATCCTAGTTTTGTTTGATTGAATATTTGAGATTGTGTTGGCTTGTTTCTTTGTAGTTTGGAAACAATTTCTGGCACAAACAATGACCATGATGATGAGGATGAGGATGAGAGTGATGAGGAGGAGGAGGAGGATGAGGGTGATGATGATGAGGAGGATGAGAGTGATGATGAAGATGATGATGAACAATGATGGTGATGATGAGGAGGATGATGGCTATGATGATGATGATGAGGATGAGGGTGATGATGAGGAGGAGGAGGAGGAGGATGAGGATGAGGATGATTATGATGATGATGATGATGACCATGATGATGAGGATGAGGATGAGGGTGATGAGGAGGAGGAGGAGGATGACAGTGATGATGATGATGAGGTTGATGATGAGGAGGAGGAGGATGAGCATGAGGATGGTGATGATGATGATGACCATGATGAAGCTGATGAGGATGAGGGTGATGATGATGATGATGATGATGAGGATGAGGATGAGGATGAGGATGAGGATGAGGATGAGGATGATGCTGGTGATGATGATGATGACCATGATGAAGCTAATGAGGATGAGGGTGATGATGATGATGAGGATGATGAGGATGAGGATGAGGATGATGATGATGATGATGCAGATGAGAATGAGGATGAGGGTGATGCTGATGATGATGATGACCATGATGATGTTGATGAGGATGAGGGTGATGATGATGAGGATGAGGATGATGAGGAGGAGGAGGATGAGGGTGATGACCATGATGATGATGATGAGGATGAGGGTGATGATGATGATGATGATGAGGATGAGGATGAGGGTGACGATGAAGATGATGATGAACAATGATGGTGATGATGAGGAGGATGATGACTATGATGATGATGAGGAGGATGAGGGTGATGATGATGATGATTATGATGGGGATGAGGATGATGATGATGAGGAGGAGGAGGAGGAGGATGAGGGTGATGATGAGGAGGAGGAAGATGAGGGTGATGAGGAGGAGGAGGAGGAGGAGGATGGTAATGATGATGATGAGGAGGATGGTAAACAATGATGATGAGGACGAGGGTGATGATGATGATGATGATGATGATGATGACCATGATGATGATGATGAGGATGAGGGTGATGATGAAGATGATGAGGATGAGGACGACGATGAAGATGATTATGAGCAATGATGGTGATGATGAGGAGGATGATGACTATGATGAGGAGGAGGAGGATGAGAGTGATGATGATGAGGATGAGGATGAGGATGAGGAGGATGAGGATGATGATGATGATTATGATGATGATAATGATGACCATGATGATGATGATGATGATGATGATGATGACCATGATGAAGCTGATGAGGATGAGGGTTATGATGATGAGGATGAGGATGAGGATGATGATGATGAGGATGAGGATGAGGATGATGAGGATGAGGATGACGATGAGAATGAGGGTGATGATGATGATGATGATGATGAGGATGAGGATGAGGGTGATGATGATGATGATGATGATGATGATGATGATGACCATGATGATGCCGATGAGGATGAGGGTAATGATGATGATGATGAGGATGATGATGATGATGATGATGAGGATGAGGATGAGGATGATGATGATGATGATGATGATGATGACGATGATGATGACGATGAGGATGAGGATGAGGATGATGATGATGAGGATGATGATGAGGATGATGAGGATGATGAGGAGGAGGATGAGGAGGAGGAGGAGGAGGAGGAGGAGGAGGAGGAGGAGGAGGAGGATGAGGATGATGAGGATGAGGGTGATGATGATGATGATGATTATGATGATGATTACCATGATGATGCTGATGAGGATGAGTGTGATGATGATGATGATGATGACAATGAGGGTGATGATGAGGATGAGGGTGAGGGTGACGATGAAGACGATGATGAACAATGATGGTGATGATGAGGATGATGATGATTATGATGATTATGATGAGGATGAGGGTGATGATGATGAGGATGATGATGAGGATGACGATGATGATGATGATGATGATGACGATGATGACCATGATGATGATGATGATGATGATGAGGGTGATTATGAGGAGGAGGAGGATGAGAGTGATGATGATGAACAATGATGGTGATGATGAGGAGGATGAGGATGAGGGTGATGATGATGGTGATGAGGATGAGGGTGATGATGATGATGATGAGGATGAGGGTGACGATGAAGATGATGACGAACAATGATGGTGATGATGAGGAGGATGATGACTATGATGATGATGATGAGTATGAGGGTGATGATGATGATGATTATGATGAGGATGAGGATGATCATGATCATGATGATGACCATGATCATGATGATGAGGATGAGGGTGATGCTGAGGAGGATGAGGATGAGGGTGATGATGATGATGATGTTGATGAGGATGGTGATGATGATGAGGATGAGGGTGATAAACAATGATGATGAGGATGAGGATGATGACAACGACGACGACGACGATGATGATGATGATGATGACCATGATGATGATGATGAGGATGAGGGTGATGATGAAGATGATGAGGATGAGGGTGATGATGATGATCAGGATAAGGGTGACGATGAAGATGATGATGAGAAATGATGGTGATGATGAGGAGGATGATGAATATGATGATGATGATGAGGATGAGGGTGATGATGATGATGATGATGAGGATGAGGATGAGGATGATGACGATTATGTTGAGGATGATGATGACCATGATGATGATGATGAGGATGAGGGTGATGAGGAGGAGGAGGAGGATGAGGGTGATGATGATGATGATGAGTATGATGATGAATAGGATGGTGATGATGATGAGGATGAGGGTGAAAATGAAGATGATGATGAACAATGATGGTGATGATGAGGAGGATGATGACTATGATGATGATGATGATGATGAGGGTGATGATGATGACGATGATGACCATGATGATGATGAGGAGGAGGAGGAGGATGAGGGTGATGATGATGATGATGAGTATGATGATGAATAGGATGGTGATGATGATGAGGATGAGGGTGAAAATGAAGATGATTATGAACAATGATGGTGATGATGAGGAGGATGATGACTATGATGATGATGATGATGATGAGGGTGATGATGATGACGATGATGACCATGATGATGATGATGATGAGGAGGAGGATGAGGATGAAGATGATGATGATGATGATGAGGATGAGGATGGTGATGATGACGATGATGATGAAGATGAAGATGATGATGATATGGATGATGATGACGATGATGATGAACAATGATGATGAGGAGGAGGAGGAGGAGGAGGATGACTATGATGATGATGAGGAGGATGAGGGTGATTATGATGATGATGATGAGGACGATGAGGGTGGTGATGATGAGGAGGATGAGGGTGATGAACAATGATGCGTTAGGATAAAGCCAATTTAGTTAAGACAAAATGCATATGTGTTATAGTTTTATCATATCGCATATGCGTTATATCGCATATGAAATATGAATAATATATAACACATATGCGTTATTTTAAAATTAAAATAATTGGCAGGAATAATGTTTGGCATTAGGTTCAGAAATAGCTTCGAACTACAGAACCTATTGGCTAGGACAAATAAACCATGGCTATTGCTTTTCTTTTAGAACTCTATCAATATGCTCAGTTTCGATGGCGTGTTTTATAACATACACAATATTTTTTTATGAAAATCTAGGATATTGTAGAGTACGATCTTACGATTCTGAATATGTAATTTTTTCCTTCAAAACTATGTTTTATTTATTTATAATTATTTTTCTAAATGACACATGCCAGTTTTCAAAAATACATACATCGATTGTTTGTTATATAACTTTCCATCACCATTTCCCAATAAAACTATATGGTGCACTAGACAAGATCAAGCTCTATGATCTTATATTTAGAAATCAAGGATTTCATTAATTTTTGCCCCTAAAGTGTTGCACCCACACATAAGGTTTTAATTTCAAGATTTTGTGACTTCAATAATTAATAATAAAAAAATAAATTCATGAAAAATTCTGAATAAATAGTGTTGCACTAGGTCCATATGTCCTTTATATGTCTACAAGATTTTATCCCAAATTGACATCAATTTACCTCATATATTGCTGCACCCGCACAAACATAAATGTTAAGATGTGCTGAAAATTTGAAACCCACTTTCACGGAAACTAATTTTATAATCATTTACACACATTTTCTCTACATAAATGTTATATATTATGAAAGCTGATTCAATTTCCTATCTTTTCTCTTTTTANAAATTTGAAACCCACTTTCACGGAAACTAATTTTATAATCATTTACACACATTTTCTCTACATAAATGTTATATATTATGAAAGCTGATTCAATTTCCTATCTTTTCTTTTTTTACTTCATCTTCAAATAAGTTAGGGAAGTACCCCTAATTGTCACCTATAGTGAGAGTTTTCCATTTATTCTAGTATTATGTGGCATCTAAAGTGTCTTTAAAGGAGTCCATGATTATGCATCAGCCCCTCAGTAGTTATATATCTACAAGTAATTTTTCATACCAAATAGCCAAGCNCTAGTATTATGTGGCATCTAAAGTGTCTTTAAAGGAGTCCATGATTATGCATCAGCCCCTCAGTAGTTATATATCTACAAGTAATTTTTCATACCAAATATCCAAGCCTCTACCTCCTCACCCTTCTCAATTTCCCCATTAAACATGGGTGGTTTAATTTTCTTGAACTCCCCAGATATTTACTCATAGGGTCTGTACTTTTCCTTCTTCTTATTTTCGTCACTGCTTTTGCTTGACTCTTGAGTTTTTTTGTGATATTCAATTGACTTTTCACTTGAAGTGTCAGGGTTATGACTGGAAAATTCCAGCTTCCTACCCTTACGTTTATGGTACGGGGCAGTTTTAAGCAGTTTCTGTTCAAAGCCCTTATTGTTATCTTTTTCTTCATTATGGATATTTTCTAACAAGATAGTGTTTATTTCTTCTTGAGCCTTCAGAATTCACTCATTATCTTCCTTAACCCTTCTTAATCTAGATCTTAGTTCATCAAAAGTCCTTTTTAATTCAGATCTATTGTTCTGACTTTCATTTAGATCTACCCAGAACTCTCCATCCCTTAGATTACCCTCTTCATTTAAAGGTTGTTCTAAGTGGCGTTACTCTTCTACAGACATTCCCGCATCTACCATATTTCCTGCAAAATATATTTGTACTTCTCTTTTCTGTGTAAGAGAATTTTCAAGACAAAATAAACATGAGTTAGTTTGTTGTTGTCTATAGCAGTTTTGTGTTGAGCCTATTCAGGCCTAGTGATGAAACCATGCTGTGATACCATATGTAACATACCTCAAAATTCATATATTATAAAAAAATTCTATATCCATATATCTTCAGACATATTAAGAAGAATCTTAACTATTACTAGAAAATACAATCAACAAGAAACCCTGGCCATAAATAAAGGTCAAAATCGTCCCTCTACNAAATTCTATATCCATATATCTTCAGACATATTAAGAAGAATCTTAACTATTACTAGAAAATACAATCAACAAGAAACCCTGGCCATAAATAAAGGTCAAAATAGTCCCTCTACATTCATTCTCAAGTTTAGGGAACTGTAACAATTGTTGTGTCCTTGAGAGATACACTTTGAAGCTAGAATAGTTATTTTCGCAATAGACTAACTTTTTTGCCTTCCGTTTTCTAGGAGGAACTCGGAAATCGAAACAACAACATATCAAAACCTTCAATTGACCACTCTCTTCCTTCCACATTATGCACAAGCTTTCTGCACTATTGATCTTTACGAAAACAACCTTAACTATTGATATTGATTTGGTGCAGAGGTTGGATCCTAGAAAATCCCAATCCTGTTAACTTATTCTTTCACATATCCACGTTCTGTAGCACACATTGGATTTCTGCACCGTTGATCCTTGGGGAAACAACCTTGACTGTTGATCTCCCTTTGATGTAGAAATCAGCTTCAAAGCCTTACATTCTGTAAATCTTAATTCTTGACCTTCCTTCTTCTGCATTCTGCACAAGCTTTCCACACCGTTGATCCTTGCGGAAACGACCTTGATCATTGATCCTTATGGAATCAACCTTAACCGTTGATCTTGATTTAGTGTATAGGTTGAATCCCAGAAGCTTAATGTTTTTCCTTTTCATTTTCCTTATCTCCACCTTCCACCTACAACAAACTCTATAAGCTGTTGATCTCTTTAGTGGCCTTAATCGTGACCATTGATCTGATTTATTTTTGTTGGATTTTTATCATTTAAGCAATATGATCTAGGATCTTATTTGAGAGAATAACATGCACAAAATAATTTTCCTCGGGGAAACCATAAAGGATAAAACCCCAGAACTTCCTCAGAGATAGAATGAGCACCAATGGCAGCAGTAAAACCCAAAGACAGAAAATATGATCTCCACAGCTGTTCTCTCTCTCTCACTTGAGAGAGCTTCTCCTCTCTCACTCATGCACCCCAGTGAGTGAATGTGTGTATGATAAATAGAGAGGCTCACTCTCTATTTATATTCTTTCATTCACTTAATGCCCACTCCAAAAAGTCAGACTCACTTAACAATTACTTACTAGGGTTGACATCTCTAGGAGAGTCTAATAACCCTAGTGCCCCTCAACTGTGGGGAATTTTCCCTCCGATCAACAAGGAGGGTTAACCTTAACTCAATTGTGGGGACTATTGCCCCAACTTCCAATGGAGGGTTAACCTCATTGACTTTACATGACTTGTTTACATTATTGTATCTCCCGATCGGAACATTGGGGCATGAAATGGCTCAATTACATTATAGATACTTCCCAGAATAAACATCGGGGTACAATACATAATATATACAAGTGAATACATTACGAAGTTACAAATACATCAACACTCCATCTTAACTAGGAAGGTATTTTCTCGACACAATTTATCAGCACAATTCTTCTTCTCTGTATCATCTGGATCATCTTCAAGTCATCTTCATCAAGTCTGGATCATAACTTGATATGGAGCATCACTGGATCATGATCAAGTCATCTTCATCTTCAAGTTATCTTCATTGTCAAGTCATCTTCATAAAGTTTGGATCATCACTTGATTTGGAGCATCATTGGATCATCATCAAGTCTGGATAATCACTTGATTTGGAGTATCATTATATCATCATCAAGTATGGATCATCACTTGATTTGGAGTATCACTAGATCATCACTTGATCATCATCATCATCACTACTTCCGCTATCTCAATCAAATGGTGCTATCTCTTCATTCTTCTCATCACAGGAAGTTATACAAAGCCATCCCTTTTTCATGTTAGTTGTAGGCCTAGCCTCCAGGTAGGTCTTCATCTTATTTAGCACTTATATCTGACCATGAGATAAAAACATCCAAGAATAATGTCAGAATCGCCCACCCAGCCCTTACATATTTCATTCTCAAAGAATGGCTCTCATCTCTAGGTTGAGTGTCAGTCCTAGAATGAAACAAATTCCTGGTAACTAACTAGGTTCCTCCATTCTCCTAGAGAATGGTGTCTCAGTACTAAGCTGAGCTTCAGTCCCAGACTGAATCAATTTCCTGGTAACTGACCAGGTGCTTCCATTCTCCTAGAGAATGGCTTCTCAGCACTAAGTTGAGCTTCAGTGCTGGACTGAATCAAATTTCTTGGTAACTAACCAGGTGCCTCCATTATCCTAGAGAATGGATTCTCAACACTAAGTTGAGATTCAGTTCCATACTGAATCAATTTCTTGGTAACTGACTAGGTGCCTCCATTCTCCCAAAGAATGGATTCTCAACACTAAGCTGAGCTTCAGTCCCAGACTGAATCAATTTCCTGGTAACTAACTAGGTGCCTCCATTCTCCTAGAGAATGGCTT
Organism: Pseudotsuga menziesii; assembly: GCA_001517045.1. NCBI lineage: Eukaryota > Viridiplantae > Streptophyta > Pinopsida > Pinales > Pinaceae > Pseudotsuga > Pseudotsuga menziesii. The sequence continues at coordinate 309,007 of LPNX010408623.1, read as the reverse complement.
CTTAGCACTAAGTTGAGCTTCAGTCTCAGACTGAATCAATTTCCTGGTAATTGACCAGGTGCCTCCATTCTCCTAGAGAATGGCCTTCAACACTTATACCTGACCCTAGTCAGAAAGGCCCAGTACTCACATCTGACCATGGGAGGCCCAACCTACCACCATGTCTAAAAGGCTCATCCATCACTTACATTTTACCCAGTCAGAAAGGCCCATCACTTATATCCGACCATTGGAGGCCCATCCTGCCACCATGTCGAAAAGGCTCAGCACTTATATCTGATCATGTGGGAACACATCCCTCAATCACATCATAATGGATCTGCAATTATATCTGATCACATGGGAACACATCCCAAAATCAAATTAGAATGGCTCTGCATTGATCATGTGGGAACACATCCCACAATCACATCAAAATGTCTCTGCACTTACATCTGACCATGTGAAGCTCAGTCTTCCACCATGTCAGAAAGGCCAATGGACACATCAATTCCCTTTGGAGGGAACCTCGATCTAGAGAACACCAAGCTTCTCCCCGAAGTACTCAAACTTCACTTTGGCCATTTCTAGCATAGAATCACATCAGAGTTGATTACGTCCAAGGATAACCTGCGATCTTCGCCGGGACTGATTACATTCGAGGAAAACCTATAGGTCTGTTTACATATGAGAAACCTACGAGCTTCACCAGGATTTATGCGCAGACAACCTGTCTCACCGACTATGTTATAATTCCTTCTTTCAAGATATCTCGATTTGGATCACATACTATAGCTTCACTACTCCTCTCTACATCATACAAAAATGCAAGTCAGGTCAATCAAATCAAATATTAGTTTTCAAAAGAAACATACTACCTCCCAAATAGCAAGTGGAAATATCTTTTGCCTTGGCTATACTCGGCGCCATGCAGGACTCCATCCTTCCAAACCAAGAGATCACACATGATCCCATACTGGAGAAACACCCCGAAGTTCTCTTCCTATCAATGGCACTACCTGTCCAATCTGAATCCACATAACCCTCCATGTTAATCTTCAGATTTGTATCATACTTGAGCCCATACTCAACTGTACCCTTCACGTACCTCACTGCATGCTTTGCAACCATCAGATGAACATGTCTCAATGTGTTCATAATAAAGCAAATATCTGGTCTTGTATTCTTTAGGTACATCAAAGAAAAAATCATCTCACGATACATCATGGCAACAACCGACTCTAATGAAGCAACACTCAATAGCTTCAGGTTCGATGACATAGGCTTGGTCATGGCCTTGCAGTCCATCATTTTGAACCTCTTTAGGATATCTACTGCATATTTCCCTTGTCCCAGGGAGATTCTGCCACACCTCCATGCCTAGAAAGTAGTGCATCATATCCAAGTCTTTCATCTTGAACTCAATAGCAAGTCTCCTTCTTCCAACTTTAATGAGTTCCTCTTTTCTGTCAGGAACAAGTCATCAACATATAACAAGAGCATCACTGGTCTTCCTCCTTCAACCTTGAAGCAAAGGTTGGAATCCTCTTTACTCTTAGTAAATCCTAGAGTCATCAGTAATCTATCCATCCCATCGTACCATATCGAACCTTAGGATCTTTTGCAGTCACTCCCTCTGAAGTGAAGCATCATTCTCCATTTTGGATTATTAGAGTGAATCTTGAACTGTTGTCACTTGTTCTTTGGAACAAGTCTCATCCTTCTTTTCTTGTAGGTGATTGTACGTGATCTTTCCTACAAGTCAAATGCACCAATTGTATGATTAGAAACATTTCATAATGCATATTCATAATGGTAAATTTTTATGCATAAAGATATAATCATACAACTATTTTAGCCAATACAACATTCATCCATATCTCACGGAAACTTTCTAGAGGCCTTCCATCTCTACCAGGACAACATTGAGATTGTGCACTAATCCAATATGTCAGCAAAGAGGTTTCATTCTATATAAGTAGAAATGGAGAGTTTTATAGTGCCATGAGCTACTTACCCATCACATGCATATTAGTAGTATACTATCATTAATGCAAACATTCTATCATGCATAACACATCAACTGAATATAAACAAGTGCATAACAAAACAATGTCACGAAGTGATAGTTGAATACTTATCTTTATTTGTTTTGTGGGTAGACTCCTTCTTTCAGCATCATCATCTTCTTCATTCATAATAGCATAACTTCTTATCCAAATTCTCAATATGGATAAGAGGCTCTTCAAGAATTGAGTTCTTCATATTCCTCATCCCTTGAGGCATCTTCTTTGAATCATGAAATCTTGATCTACATTTTCTTTCGTCTTCTTTTCTCTTATTATGAGTCGAGCTTCTTCTTGTGTGTGCTCTTCCCAGAGTCTGCTGAAAGTAATCACTTCCTTCTGGCACACATTCCTTGAATGAATGAATCCCATGATCCTGGGAGGCCATTCAAGGGGGTTATCACAACTTTTGCATTCTCCACTTCTTCTTCTACCGCTTAAAGTTGTTCTTTGATTTGAGAGACCGTTGTAAAGTATGATTGTATGGTCTTTGCATTCTGGATCTTGACATTCTTCAACGATTTTCTCAAATTCATCTTCTGATTTATGTTCTTCCCTTCAAATAGCTTGTTCAAGGATTCAAGCATCTCTTTCGGTGTCTTTAGGGAAGACACTTGTGGTATAAGGTGATCTGTGATTGAATTATCAATGATCTTCTTGGCCTTGACCAAGTTCTTCTTGTGTAAGGCTTTTAGCCTCATGTCCCTCTAGAACTGGAACCTCTCTACTTTTATAGGTGTCCAATTCATTTCCTTCAAGAACTAGTGAGATCCTATACTTCCATGCTTAGAAGTTTTCATCCTCACCAAGCTTGTCATCAATATGGTGTGATTAGTCATCTTGAAATGAGAACCTCAACTGTAAATAGAAAAAGATTAGATCTTACCGATCTGAGGTGTTCATCCTGGTTCTAGAGGTGGTTAATCTNTGTCATCAATATGGTGTGATTAGTCATCTTGAAATGAGAACCTCAACTGTAAATAGAAAAAGATTAGATCTTACCGATCTGAGGTGTTCATCCTGGTTCTAGAGGTGGTTGATCTAGGGTTTGTCAGAGAAACCCTAATTTCAAAACTTTGAATCTTTCAGATATGATTGGATAGAAAGATAGACCTCTTCAAGGTGATCTATCCAATGTACTCCTTTTCTGAAAACAGTGCAGGGAAGCTCTCGGAACAGGAAGCCCTAGTTTACCAATTTCTTCTGTAGAAATTCCTAACACTGTTTCTGCAGTATCTCTGAGAGTATGGCTTATCTGTGTCTAAAAGTTTGCACTAAGGTATCCTATTCTGTCCTTGTTTCAACAACATACGTTCCATCAGAATTGGTTTCACCAATTGGGACTTATGAGCGTTTTCCCAAGGTTACATGTTTCAGAACTGTTCAACATAGTGAAGTTGTATGGAATTCCATGTGTCATTCTTTGATCTTCGAGGTCTGAAAATTTTACCATATAAATTAAAGTCCGTTCCATTACTATATCATCTTGCGAAATTTCATTTGGACCTTCGTAGCCCGAGATATAGCAATTATCCCCAGGTGTCCTGTTTGGGGAGGAATCCTGGGAGAGGATAGAACCGTGGAGGAATCATATCTCCTATAATATATAAAATATGAGGATGAAACTTAGATACAATGTACATCAAAAATGTATATTCGATGTGTGAAAGTTTCGGCACATGAGCCTTCTCCAATCTCGAGATATAATGAATCGACCAAAACTATCAGTTTCAGTATTTTAGGTTTTTTTAGGCCGAGGTTCACACTAGGGTTTGACTTTATTAGAGTTTCACCCATCCAAAAATATCGAACCAGGTCCATAAAATTCGATTTTGATGAGGACATAAATCCTATGCTGGGCTCACTAAAAAATTCCTCTTCTGTAAAAAGCCCTAATTTCCCGCACAAAAAACTGAAAATGCCTAGAATCAAATTCTGCTTCCACAAAAAGATGCGCCCTTCAATGGAGAGTTAGCCTAGCCTTATTTTTCTAATGGATTATGGAGAGAGACCCAAAAAGTAAGAATCCCTAGCTTCCACAGCTGAACAATGTCCTCTTCTGAGGTTATCTTTGATACCATGTTAGATTTTTATCATTTAAGCAATATGATTTAGGATCTTATTTGAGAGAATAACATGCACAACAAAAATCACAAGAGACAAGAGACACAAATAATTTTCCTTGGGGAAACCATAAAGGAGAAAACCCCACAACTTCCTTAGAGATAGAATGAGCACCAATGACAACAGTAAAACCCAATGATAGAAAAGATGATCTCCACAGCTGTTCTCTCTCTCTCACTTGAGAGAGCTTCTCCTCTCTCACTCATGCACGCCAGTGAGTGAGTGTGTGTATGATAAATAGAGAGGATCACTCTCTATTTATATTCTTTCTTTCACTTAATTTACACTCCAACAAGTCAGCCTCACTTAACAATTACTTACCAGGGCCGACATCTCTAGGAGAGTCTAATAACCCTAGTGACCCACAACTATGGGGACTTTTCCCTTCGATCAACAGGGAGGGTTAACCTTAACGCAATTGCGGGGAATATTTCCTTAAATTACAATGGAGGGTTAACCTCAATGACTTTACATGACTTGTTTACATTAATGAATCTCCCAATCAGAACATCGGAGCATGACATGACTCAATTACATTACAGATACTTCCCATAATAAACATCGAGGTACAATACATAAGATATACAAGTGAATACATTCTGAAGTTACAAATACATCAACACTTTTATGGATTCACAATGAAACCCTCAAGACTATAATCAACCATTGATCTTCCCTGTGAATGAAATCTCGTCCGTTGATCTTCTCCTTTGTAGATTCCACAATGAAACCTACGAGACTATTATCAACTGTTGATCTTCTTGTGGATACAATATCAACTGTTGATCTTCTAAATTTGTGGATCAACGTTTAACTCACTTGAGAGGGATTAGGCCTCTAACAAAATCCTTTAGATAAAAATTTTGCACCTGCTCCTTACCATTANTGTTGATCTTCTAAATTTGTGGATCAACGTTTAACTCACTTGAGAGGGATTAGGCCTCTAACAAAATCCTTTAGATAAAAATTTTGCACCTGCTCCTTACCGTTAAACCACTTCCTAGTTGAATCATGAAATGGCTTGTTGGTCGTCTGATCAATGTCCCCACCAAACCAAAGGTGGACTCCAAAACTATGAAGTGCATTCCATAAACGTTTCTCGGAGATAAAAGGTTGTTAAAAAATTGAAACTTCTCCCTATGAAATTGTTGTGGACTGTCGATCTATTACATGATCGATATCGACCGTATATCTCGTTCTTAAATTCCAGTGATCAACTTTTGATTTTGCAGCCCAACCCCTCCTTTATATTCCTCGCTATTGCCTTTGCAAAATCTGTTCCTGTCCATTGATCTTCGGCTCCTCCATCAGGGATCAAACATCTTTGCAACGATTAGCTTCATATTTCGCAACCCAATTATTTTTTATCCTCCTTGCTATTTCTCATGCGGAATTTCCTTATCGTCGTCGATCTTCTCCAAGATCGATCTCCACCACACAATGGAAGGTGATTTGTTTCGGTCTAACTCGGGCGTTGCTTCTAAGTGAGAAATATATTTTCAGTGGTTGATCTGCTTCCTCTTATAGATCAATGTTTAACTATGGATTCAATGGGGTTCTGGTTGATTTGGGGCTTAAATTATCTTAGTGCTTACATCCAAACCTTGGTTCTGCCNTGGTTGATCTGCTTCCTCTTATAGATCAATGTTTAACTATGGATTCAATGGGGTTCTGGTTGATTTGGGGCTTAAATTATCTTAGTGCTTACATCCAAACCTTGGTTCTACCAACTGATCATGATTTGAGAACATTTAACCAACTGCAATGAGTGGCCTATAGGACTTGTACAATTTAAAAAGTATAGTTATTCTCTATGCAATTCAATTCAACTACAATATTGAATAACTCAGATCTACACTATAAAAAGCATTAAATTTTCATTCGGCAACCTAAAATTGTAATGCATATTTAAGAAAAGATTACAGAAATCAATTTTAGAAGGAAATACACAGCAGGAACATTTGATACAGTGTAAAAATAAAGGATTCAATCGATTGGATGCAGACTCATCAACTCTAAAACATTCAAATCTTTAATTTATAACCATAACAAATCAGTGATAGTCAAACTTAAGTAATTCAACTCAGAACAAAATAATAGTTGCTACAATAGTTCATTACTAATAATCCTTGATGAATGCCCGACCTCGGTTACGTTGAGAACCATCTAACACTATACAATTTTAGGATATACAAAACATGGATAATGATTCTCAAAAAAATTATAAACAGTACTGTCTGGAAATATAATTACAATTTAACATTTCACATATACATCCTACTCCATGTAAATCATTCATAAGAAACATAGTAGGAACCTGGCACCAACGTTGGGAAAACAAAAATGGAGGAGTTGTTTCTCCCAACCAACTCCTAGAGCAACCAAATCACTTGCTCTAGAACCCCCGAGCCTATTCATTGAACCATAAGAGAAAAATATCTTAATGCACCATCTCTTGCATTATAAAAATGTTAATCCTCGTCCAATGATAGCCTCCTACTGCTTATGGACATACTATTAAATAGTATTTTTTCTAGGACTTGGTCATTTATGAGCCTCCTCTTTAGCAACTCAACTAGGAGTGCAGACCTGATTTTTGGGGATGATGCCTCCTGCATCTTGTGTTCTCATTCAGTGGTCTTTGCCACTTGTCATTTCCCTCTTGTCAGTCAACAAATGCTCATTTAACAACTATATCCACTTTTGTTCCCCTTAAGCATAATTTAATAAATAGGGAATGTTTTATTCTTGACCTTCTCATCAAAGAATAATAAAATAATAATCGAAGTATTTTTCAGTAGAATAACAATTATTAAATCAGGGGGTATTACATATTTTACTATAGATCATACAATTTAAAAAAATGAGTACAATGGTTTGTATAAAAGGTTGGTATGTCTATGTTATACTAGTATTGATTTAATATGACATGAAATGTAGGCCAATGTGTGCATTTCATCGAGGGACTCAACCCTAATTTTTACCATGTGGAAAACACATAAATTTTGAGTTTCCATGTAGATCATAAGTTTTTATGTCTAAAATTTAAAATTTGAAATCTTATTTAGGTTTTATATCCCTGAACAGATGCTCCGTACTTTGAATAAGTGAATTTGTCTTTGTAATGCAAGTTGGGCATGCATTTGAGTGAAGTTATCCAAATTTCCTTGCTTCATTAAAATGCACACACATGCCTGATTTCTTTGTCAAATTCAATGAATAAAATAGGAGAGTGTTTTTTTATTATTCCTCATATTTTATAATTTTAATATTTCCAATTTGTTACCTGAAAGTTTCCCCTTTAGAATGTTTCTCCAAGCAGGCATAGCTTTCCTTTGGTGTGCATTTAGTCAAAAAGTTTACAAGTGTGAATAATAGCTTTGCAACAATATTAGAAGAAATTGTTCATGGATAATTAGGCTTAGAAATTTGCATATATGCCAAATTCCAAATTTCATACCTAGAGTGTACTTCGATTGGCATTGGTGTGCATTTTTAGTTCTGGCCATGAAAAATTGGCAAATACTATCAATTGTTGGTTTGGATGACTTGTATTTTACTGTAGACCATACAATTTACATAAATGAGTACAAGAGTTTGTAGAAAAGGTTGGTATGTCTATGTTATAGTGCTATTTATTCAATATAACACGATATGTAGGAGAATGTGTGCATTTCCTCGAGGGACTCAACCCTGATTTTTACCATGTAGAAAACACATAAATTTGGAGTTTCCTTGCAGAGCATATGTTTTTATGTCTAAAATTTAAACTTTGAAAGCCAATATAGTTTTTTTATGCCTGAATAGGCACTCTGTAGTTTGAATCAGTGAATTTGACTTTGTAAGGTAGGTTGGGCGTGCATTTGAGTGAAGCTATCCAAAATTGCCATGCTTTAGTAAAATGCATGCACATGCCTGATTTCTTTGTCAAATTCAATGACTACAATATGAGAGTGTTTTTTATTATTATTCCTCCCCTTTTAGCATTTTAATATTTCCAATTTTTTACCTGATACTTTATCCTTTAATTTTTTTTTTTTAACTTCTATCCCTAATATTGAATGTTTTTATTTTGTTGTGCAAGGTAACTCGTCAATGGATCATTCAAATGAGACATATCAACAAAATATTCCTCAAAAAATAGGTCGACATAAGTGTTTTTGTTACTCTAATCTTCCAACTTTGGAACCATGTGACGTTGTCCCTCACGTCATTCCTATTAGAGGGAAAAATACTGCTAACTGTTCTGGTCATGGACAAGGTCAAGGATTTGGAGATGAGAATTACATACTAGAGAAAGAAACCAAAAATTTCCCTCAATCATCAAGCAATCATGCAACCAATTTACAAGCTGATTTCACTCAAATATCGGCCATTAATGCTTCTTCTATTATAAATATATCTAATCAAAGTGTTGAGGGTTGCGTTTCTCAATAACAAAGGCATGCTTTGACTCCAATTACAGTTTTAGGAAATGAAAATGTACACGATATAAATATTTACCATAGAAATAATCCTCTTTCACCACATGTGAATGCCCCATACTTCCCTCAAAGAACAAATGTTATTCCTTCTGCCATTACAATGAACTCTAGTTTGGATTATGCTAATATGTAACATAATGAAATAAACTCCATTTTGTAGAATAAGGCCACACTTTTCCCTCAGAGATCTGTGATTGATGATGTTGATGTTACAAATCAGTCTAATCAAAGTGGTAAATGTTGTGTTGCTCAACAACAAAGGAATCATTTGACTCCAAATATAGTTGCAGGGATTGACAATATTCAAGATAGAATTGATTTCCATAGAATTAATCATATTTCACAGAATGTGACTATCCCAAACCTCCCTCAAAGAACATATCTTATTCCTGCTACCACTACAATGAATTTTGTTTTGGATAATGAAAATATGTAGCACAGTGGAATGAGGTCTGTTTTGCAGAATAAGGCCACACTTTTCCCTCAAAGATCTATGATTGATGATGTTGTTGTTGCAAATTGGTCTAATCAAAGCGTTGAAGGTTTTGTTTCTCAATAGCAAAGGAAACCTTTAACTCCAAATATAGTTGCAGGGAATGACAATGTTCAAGATAGAATTGTTTACCATAGAATTAATCCTATTTCACAGAATGTTACTNAAGGTTTTGTTTCTCAATAGCAAAGGAAACCTTTAACTCCAAATATAGTTGCAGGGAATGACAATGTTCAAGATAGAATTGTTTACCATAGAATTAATCCTATTTCACAAAATGTTACTATCCCAAACCTCCCTCAAACTTACATATCCTATTCCTGCTTCCATTACAATGAACTTTGTTTTGGATAATGCAAATATGTAACACAACATAATGAAATCCGTTTTGCAAAATGAGGCCACACTTTTCCCTCATAGATATTTGATTGATGATGCTGATGTTACAAATAAGTCTAATCAAACTGTTGAAGTTTGGAGCATTTGACTTCAGTTACCGTTGAAAGGAATGGAAGTGTACAACCCAATGGGAAACTATTGGATCATGGATCCCTTGAGAAATTGGATGAGACTAGAAGACATGAAACAACTGAAACAACTGCATTTCATAAACATGTGGATAGAGATGCAACTACAGGAAAGCAAAATTGTATAGTTGGAGGAGCTGCAGCGGAAATGCCTGAAGGGTGTTCAACAAATGGGACTACACATTCTCAAAGAAGGTCACAAGGAAAATTCTTAAGGACATCCTTATTGAGTCTTAAGAAGCGGTCAAGATGGTTTAACCGTAGACAAAAGAGGGGAAATCAATATTTAAACAAATTGAGAGATGGTTTTCTGGAAAATCACTCCAAGATGTGGATTAAAATGATATTATTTTTGGAATTGGGTACTTCATCNAGAGGGGAAATCAATATTTAAACAAATTGAGAGATGGTTTTCTGGAAAATCACTCCAAGATGTGGATTAAAATGATATTATTTTTGGAATTGGGTACTTCATAAGCAAAACCTATAATGCAGAGTCTAAAATTGAAGATGTTGTTGAGCACCTAGATGTAATTCTTAATAAAATTAGATCAATTGTTGTGGTGGAGAGTCATAGGGATTTTATTCCTAGGAACATGTCTTCAATATTTATTGAATCAAGTATGACTCATAAGAGTTTGCAATTTTTGAAGTAGATTCACTCTAATGGTGTACTAAAGGGGGTTAATGCAACATCAGTTTGTAGAGAAATGAAAACGTGGAGCAAAGAAGGTGAGGATATTGATATGGGCTGGGAGAGAACTTATGGTTTCACATATGGAGTTCGAGTCAAGGAAGTAAACTCATATGCTTCCTTCATGGTTGAATCATATGAAAAGAGGTCTAGAAGTATAGTCAATGAAGTTTCTTTCAAAATTGGTATTGATTCTCGTGTACATTATGATCGAGGGGGGCATGTATGTGAGATATTATTTGAGATACTAGAATAAAATGGCTTGATGTCTTTTGTAATCCTTGGAAAATGGGATGCAAAAGAAGAATATAAACAATTTTTAGCACATGCTATCGATCTTGAAAATGAGGAGAACTTAATGGAATAGTTAAACAAGATTTCACAAGATGGAATCAAGATGATAGATGGAAGGGAAGTGAAAATTAATTTGACGTTTGAGTGTCATGATCTAGTTGCAATATGCATTTTAGTATGCAACAATAGTGTTTCTCCAATGGGAAATAATTTTTGTCCTTGGTGCACATGCCATAAAAAAGTATACACATGGTTATAGATGAAATCAAAATTGAAGAAGGAGATACTATACGTAGTGTTTATGAATTTTATGCAATGTCAACAAACTTGCTCTTGGTAAGCTATGCACATTTATTACAAGTTTTGAAATTTATTTGTATATCTTGCCATTACTTTCTTAATATTACTATGTTCTAAAATGTCAAGAGTTGAATTCAGCTTTCGAACCAAGAGAAGGATGGGATGAAAATTTAGATGACCGTATCTTAAACATTCAACCAAACTTATCTTGTACAAAGATGAATATTGTGAAGAACTATCTCATGGATAGAAAAAATGATGAAAAGGTACACAATTTGATAATTAATTCTTAACTATAAATTAATATTCTTAGTATTGCACGAACTCATATCCACTGAAACATGTGCTACCAATTACAGTTGACTCCTGGAACAATGTCCAAGATTGTATATTGTGCTCACCATGTTGGGATTAGAACTGTTTTGAAGATGTTTTGTGAAATTCAAATAATAGCACAATATTATGACAAGGTTCATCCAGCTACAGGAACCGAGACAACAAAATTTGTTAAAATTTGGGAGGAGATGGAGAAAATCTGTGTTCCATGTAAGACATGAGAACCATGCCATCATAAAAGCAAAGAGTACAATGATCTTAACTATGGGAAATCAGATGGATCAGCATCCGACAAGATCCTCATTTGACATGAAGGAATTTTAAAGGTTTAATAATTATGTTAACATATCAGTTACTCTTTATGTGGGCCTTGACTAATAATAAATGATGGTGTTTTTATTTTTTTTACTAATGTAGAATGGCTCTCAACGTTATTCATTTTGAACATAAAACTTAGTATAATCATATGCATTGAAAATTATGTCTTGTTTCTAGGTTATTGAAGGCCTACTAGATGAAGAGAAGTATAACAAGTTGGTGAGGATGTGGAAGTGTTATAAAGAATTGCACATGTTGCAACTACAAGGGTGTAGAGGAGACGATGCATATGCATATGATAAAAGGTATGTAAATTCATTCTATTAGTATCATCATATTATCTATTTCGAATGGTGATATCATTTCATTCATGATAAACATTTTGAGCCACTGTCATTGCAGAATTGACATCCTTTCTACTTAGTGGATTTGGTTGTGTTCTTGTTGTTTAGGAGATGAGATGGTTCCTTATATGCATGTACAAGGGGAACATTCTCTTGATATGAATCCGTCTATTCACCCTTATACTTTGGGACAAGCAAGGAATGAAGTAATGGAGCGTAAGCATAGAGAAATGAAAATTTTGAATAGAAACCAAGAAGGAGGAAGAGGAGTTGCTAAGGAGAATAGAGGCACATTTGAACATGATAGGATGTGTCTTGTAAATGATATGAGAGGATAATTTTTCAATATTGTTATGAGATCAAAATATTCTTTCCAAAAGTTTAGACAAAGAATATTCTTTCCTTCAAATATTAGAAGTCAACTTCGTGTTGAATATGAGAAGTCAAGAAATCCATTGAATGAGGAAACTGCAACACAATTGGAATCATGTTTTCATGGTGTCACTAGTCAACAAGTGAAACAACTATTTGACTCATGGGTAAAACAATCTAAGAATTGATTGATTGCACCACCAACAATAAGTTTGTCCTATTTTTAATTGGTATCTAGTTCAATTTTCATTTTATAGTATGAGGATCCATAATGCGTCNTGGGTAAAACAATCTAAGAATTGATTGATTGCACCACCAACAATAAGTTTGTCCTATTTTTAATTGGTATCTAGTTCAATTTTCATTTTATAGTATGAGGATCCATAATGCGTTTGTTCATTAATTATTAATATGTCCTCATAGTTCAATAACTATCTTCCAAGATCAAGGCCACTCAGAAAATATGGTGAAGAAGCTAATCATGAATCACATTGCTTTGGAAATCAAAAGAAAAAAATCGTGTTAAAAAAAACATCATTGATTTCCCTCCACTAGTGAGTTTTATGTTCATTCAATTGATTACATATAATTATGTCTTTGTCAATATAGTTGATTTTTTCTTGAAGGTACATATTTTTATTGATCCTTGACGTTATCTATCTTGTTGATCTCAAGAAATGAGCTAGGTCGGAGTGATCAAACAAAAAAAATGCAAGGGGAAGTAGTTTATGATACCCCAATCATGCTTGATGATAGTAACAATCACAATTTGGGTTTTCATCCTCTAGAAATGAGGCACTGCAAACCAGTCTAACACAAGAAATGCAATTACCAGTTGTTGACACACCTACGATGGAAACTGAAAATTATAGTAAATCAGATGTTTCATGTTCAAGAAATGAGACGGGGAGTATTGTTAAAACAATAGAATTGAATGGAGAAACTAGTGTTGATATGCCAATGACGGAAGCCATGTATCACAATAGAATGTGTGTTCCATCCTCAATAAATGGCGCAGAGAAAAGTGTTGAAAAACAAGATATTCAAGGGACAATTGTTGGCATTGAAATGATGGCACCTAAGAATCAAGTAAAACTAGGTGTTGTTCAAATAACAAATAGACAAGAAAAAAAGAGAAAAGTCCAAGATGTTAATAAAACAACATTGTATCCAAAATGGTGAAAAAAACATGTGACGAGTTAAGAATTTGCTAAGAATTGTAGTCATCATATCAATGAATAAAAAGAAGTAAGTTCAAAAATATGGATTATTCAATCTGGCATGAGCTTAATATGGTTTTTTCTATCAGTCAATAATGTACATTAAGACTGTTGAAATGCCAACTATTATATTTTATCTTTTAAGACTGAAAATCTCCTGGTCTACAAGAATTTCAAAGTTTCCTATAAGATATGCAGAGGCCTCATGATGAAGTCCAATTGAGTGGTTCAAGTTGAAGAAAAAAATATTTAAGGAATTATTTATCCATTTTATATAGCCATTTTTCTTATCCATTTTATAAATATATTTTGCTTAGCCATTTTATAAAGATATTGAGTGTATGTATTGGTATTATAAAAATAATATTCACTTCACAAAATATATCATTATTTGGATAAGTTTATGTATTTTATAAAAAAACTTTATTTCATATGATATAGGGACATTGACGTCCTATCCCAATATACTTGAATTCATGAAAAAAACAATGTGCGTGAAATCAATTAAAAAATACCTCATTTGTGTGCATTCCTTGGAGTGCATTCCTAAGCATGCATTCCTCAGTGTGCAATCCTAAGCGTGAATTCCTCAATGTGCATTCCTCGGTGTGCATAGCCGAACTAGGGGTTTGGTAAGTGGACAGAATTCAAGATTGCAACAAACCAAGCTTGCTGTCCATGATTCCAATTCTAAACTAAAACAACCACGATCGCAATTGAAACAGGGTCATTGTGTACCATGGAGACATATGAAACATGGGCATCTTACACCATGGAAACAAACAAAAGGGCCTTCTCTACCATGACATTAGGAGAAGCAGGGGGTTCAGGAATAAACACCTCATAACCAAAGGTTTGGGGTTACCAACGTACTCTTAAAAATTGCAGGCAATCAACTTTAAAGTACAGAAAGGAAATAGGAAGAGAGGATGGACTCACCCAATTCATGATGGTTGTTCCAAGCTTTGTCTTCTCCCACTCTGCTTCTCCTCCAAAGATTTCAGGGATGTTTCTCCTTCACCTGTAAAGAGCAAATCCTCCAAGTGCAAACTTATACATGTATATATGACAAGTTAGATAAATAGTATATAGAGTGCTTAATCATAAATATTCATCAAACCGTGATACATGAAAGATATTCAACACACATTTGGAATAAGGATTCTCTTTATTAACAATAGTGAATGAGTTAAGGTTACAACCCAATGCCTAAAACAAGGACTCCTCTGCAACCAAAGGATTCTGAGTTCTGCTGCTCCAAAGACTCTTGAATAGATACCACCAGCATAACTTTGCTCTCCAAGTATAATTGATTAATGCCCTCCCCAAGGCCTTTATTTATACTTAGTGATGTAAGGCAGTTTCGAAGGTTGAGGAGGTTGAGATAGTTAAGATAGTTATTGTTTAGGGCTTAACAAATCTCAATTAATCGCAATTTATTATTTTTAATATCAAAGGAAGGAGTATTCGAGTATTGATACTGGAAACCCGCGTATGAAACACGAGTTTCTATAAGGGAAACCTACGTACAGATCTGTATGCGGGTTGCAATGACAAATACTCACGTACAATACGCGATATGGTGTAGGAAAAGTCGCGTATGTACACGGGTTGCTTACAGGAAAATTCACGTATAGCAATTGACATATGAAAAGGTAAAAATGACAAGTTGGATGGATAGTGAATGTATTTAATAACATGCCCATCTATAGTATTTTAGGCAACCTTCAATCCATAAATGTCCTTTTGTGCGCCAACATAGGAAATGTCGGCACTCGGATGGAGAAGTACCATTTGGGTTGATAACATATGCCCCCTAATGTGTGAAGTCAGAGGGAAGCGATGGCCGAAATACATTATAATATTTATCTTTGGAGAACTCAGAAATCCAATGGAGCAGAGGTAGTACTTGAAACAAATACATAATAATGTCATATACAAGGTCATATCAGAGGATTTTATGTTCAATATACTAGAACACTAGCTCCTTTACAATATTTGGGTACATTATATGATACAGGTACAAGACCACGTTTATTAAAAATGTGGATCGAAGCCACAATATACAATAATGATGAGTCTTCAAAGATCTGGATACAATATTTGGGTACATTATATGATACAGGTACAAGACCACGTTTATTAAAAATGTGGATCGAAGCCACAATATACAATAATGATGAGTCTTCAAAGATCTGGAAGCTGTGGACATAAATGGAACATAATCTTGCGCAACTTAGTCCATAGATGAGGAACTAAGGTATTCATAAGCATTCCCAAAGAACCAGTACAATCCAAACCATGTGGATAAATGTAGGCTGAAGTAAAACATGGAATGGATTCAACAGTTTGTCAATCAATAGGTGATAATAGACAACTAAAGCAAAGGAATTCACCAATGATGGAAGTGAATCCTGAGGTACTATCATCAAAGCTCTAGGTCTTTGTCGTCAGGAAGTACTAAAGCGGAACCATACTGTGATAAGGAAGGAAATAGATCCTCCAAGGATCATAAGAGTGACTAGGAACTGGGAAAAGGAAGGCAGACATAAGAGATAATAGATATAACAATGATGGGATCAGGATAGAAATCAGACATTGAGTTGAGTCCTTGAATAGTGAACACGACACAGAGATGACCCAAGGAAGATTTTAACTTTATAGATAGAACGACTAGACTTATCTTTCATGTACGAGACATGATCAGATTCCTCAGGTATAAAAGACAAGAGGAGGAGTAATAAACTCGAAGTAATAGCTGAACTGAAAGTGAACACTGAGACATGGGTATCGGAAAAAATAGAGAGTGCTATGTTCAAGGAAGACATGCTGCCACTAACTGAAAACAAGAGAAAACTTCTTCCTTACCTTCCCTGTTAAATTTTTAACGAGTCCAGGAAAGTCAACTCGGATCTCTCTTCATTTTTTAACAAGTTTAAAGAGAAGAGAAAATAATGCTTGATAGTGTCACTGATTCATCGATTTAATGAGCCCGAACTAGTACATGCTCAGCTGGTGTTTTCACATTTAGAGAGTCTGAAAACTACAAAGAAGACTCCAGGGGGGTCCTTTTTCATCCAATTTAGTCTCCTGAGGCCGAAAAAGTATAAAACATACCACAGAAGAACTCTCTTAAATTTCGTAGAATAAAAGATGAACCTTTTTCGTACTTAGTCAGGGAGGTCCGAAAAAGGTTAAATTACCACCTACCCAATGGTCCTTCCATAGCAGCATAAATAGCTTGATTTTTACAAGTGTGAAGGAAAGCAAGATCACTCAGAAAGATCCATTTGAGTACAATAAATGGGGCTTACAACAATAAAATAATTACTTTGTTCTTTAGTGTTTAACGAGCATGACAAAGACACAAAGTACACTTGAAATATTTTTCATGTTTAGGTCCAGAGGACAAAAAGGAGAAAACTAAGCTCATACCGGGAGTTCCTTTTTCGTAAATTTAGTCCCTCAGGTCCAGAAAAGTGATAAACCTATGCCCTAGAATACTCTTCTCAATTTCCAAAGAAAAGAGAGTGTTCCTTTCTCGTATTATTCCACATGGTCCGAGAAAGAGATAACCTACCACCAATGTGGATGCCCATTCACATATTCCTAACAAGCCTGAATGGACAAGTTTACTTGGCAGTCAAGTCTATTTTGAGGAGTCAGACCTGGGCCTAAAGAAACTCAATATCTTTCCCATGAAGTTTTAACGAGCCCGGAAAAGTCAACTCGTGGCTTCCTTACTGTTTTTAACGAGCTCAAAGGAGAGCAAAAGGAATTCTCTAAATGCGAGGAGACGAGTGTCATAAACAGGAGAAACTTGTTCCAAGCGCAAGGAACAGACCTATGCATAATGCAAGGAACATGAGTAGGATAAAGACACTCGGGGAACATCTCCTCAAGGTAAAGGGTGTCAAGTTGCAAAGGCAAAATGATACAAGGCTTAGCGACAATGAGAACAAAGATGAGGGCTTATACAATGAGCTAAAAGCGTGGAAGTCAGAATCAAGCTCATAAGCATGAGCAGGGCACATGCAAATGCAATTACAACTTGAATAACAAGGCGAGGCTAGTAAACAGTTGTGAATCCAACTACAAATCCTATCTCTAAGAAACAACAGCATCAAGATCATATTCAAAAGAAAAGATTTGATGTAGGTCACTTTGGTAGAAACACATGCGAATTTTCTATCTTCTACAAAAGGAAAAGTCAAGGCAGAATCAACCAAAGGAGATTCTATAGAACCAAGGCTTGAGGGTTTATAATTAGTAATATCAACCTCATAAGGAGAGAAAAAATCAACAAGGGAGATGGAATTTGCAGGAACAAACTTAGTATCACAGGAGTTGAAAAATTCATAAGAAAAATCAAACTCATCAGGATCACTAACTTGCTGATCAAAGGGAGAGTTCGAAGACTCAACAAGACCAATAGAAGGAGATTGATCAATAGAAATATCAAGCTTATTAAGCAAGTCAGGGTTAGACTTAGTCACAACTGAACCAACATCCAAAAGAAGTTCAGACTGTATCAAAGATGCTAGGAAGACTTCATCCAAAGGAAGGAGATCATCCAAGATAGGACACATGTCTAAACTTTCAAATGGATTGACAGAGTGGAGATTAGGCCCCACAGTCTGTATAGGATGACTCACCTGGTCAACTACTGGGACCAAGTCCCAAGAAGGTAAGCATGAAAACATAGGCTGCTTCTCAGTAGCAATTGAATGCAAAGGACATGAGGCCACATAGCTCACCTGTGGCAAGGTAGTCTATATAGAAACACTAGGAATCAATAAAGGAAAAACCTGGTCTCTAGTTGGGTCAGGAGAAGGATCAAGAAAATCCAACTGATCAATACTGAAAATTTCTTCACCATGATTAAAGTACATCACACGAAAGAATGTTGACACCACGGCTTGCACGGCATAGACATAATCACGTCCAAGGAGCATATTGAAGTTCAAGGGGTCTTCTATCACCATGAAGTCAACTAAGATGGTCTTCCCACCCAAAGTAACAAGTGTTTGAGTGAGAATTCTTGAGACTATACTAGTTCTTCTATCAAATGCCAGTAACTAACTAGATGTCGACACAAGGCTGGGAGATCCCATGCCTCACCAAGAACGAGCAGACAAGATACTAACTGAGGCTCCTTCATCAACAATACAATGAGCAATCGTGTATGATTCAACTTTGACCTTTATTTGGAAAGGTGCATCAGAAGGAAGGCGCGGCTCAACTAGGCTATCCCAATCAAAGGAAGCAATCTTAGAGCTTGGTGGGGGTTGATCTGAAATGAGTTTAGTGCCCCCTTGTTCAGTAAGTTATGAACTAGCAGTGAAGAAAATGTGACTAGTAGACACTTCAATCTCCAAAGGAAGAGTGGGATTGATCGACAATGGAATCAATTCCACCACTTCATGAAAGTCACTCTCTAAAGGGAGAGTGGGATTGACCAAAGATGACATTGGTTCAATCACATCAGGATCACTCTCCAAAAGAAGAGAGGGATCGACCAAAGATGAGATTGGTTCGACCAATTGATCAACCAAAGGTTGAGTAGGTTGTTGAGAAACTATAGGTTGTTCAGAAGAAGGAAATTCTTGAGTCTCGGATCACACTCTTTGCACCTCTATGATAGCAGGGAACTGGTGAGTAATATGATCTCCCTCGCATAGCTTACAAGGGAGCTTAATTTTGCACTTTGAACGACCAATTTTCTCAACAATGTCAACATGACTAGCAGTGGCTGACTATTTGCTCTCATCATGACCTACAGAGGCTGAGATTTTTCCCCCAGCATGAACTACAGAGGTTGGGTGACTGGGTCCAACCTGACTAAGAGAGGCTGGCTGTTGAGAGACTTCAGAATGTTCAAAAATGGGATTACCATGAAACCAAACTCTTTGCACCTCCGCGATAGAAGGGCATTTATAAGTAAGGTGGCTCCCTCACAAAGCTTACAAGGAAAATTGGGCTTGTGTTTTGAATGGGTAGTCTTTTCAATAGTGTCAACATGACTCGCAGTGGTTGACGGATTGTCTTCAGCATGAACCATAGAGGCTGAGAGACTGCCCACAGCATGACTTACAGAGGTTGAGAGACTGGATCCAACATGACTTGCATAGGTTGGATGATCACCACTAGCATGAACAACCGAGGCTGAATGGTTAGGATCAACATGCTTTGCAGCAGTTGAGTGTGTGCCCCCAGCATGAAATTCATAGGCTAGGTGGATGGATCCAACATGACTTACAGAGGTTGCATGGGGAGGTTCAACTTGAACAAAAAATGCTGAACGAGTGCCCTCAGCATGAACTACAGAGGCTGAATGACTGGATTCGACGTGACCTGGAAATATTGGAAGGATCCCACCAGCATGATCAATAGAGGCTGGATGGTAAAGATCAACTTGACTTGCAGAGGTTGAGTGCTTAGATCCAACAGGACCTGCAAAGTTTGGATAGGTGCCCCCAGCATGAATTGCAAAGGCTAGGTAGTGAGGTTCAACTTGAATTGCAGAGGTTGAACGGGTGCCCCGTTTCTTATGTTCCTTCTTCCTATTCCTCCTTATTTTACTCCTTCTGAGACTGCCAGTTACTAGTATCAGTACTTTCACCGCATGCGGCAGAAGGAGTAGGAGAATCGACTACAGGTGAAGGGGAAGCAGTGTTTTGATGCCCTTGATATAAGGATCTTACTTGATAAGCATTAGGAGCATTCAAGGAAGTTGGAGTGGAAAACAACCACACCAGTATCCCTAGGGTGAATCTAGGTAGATTCAGGGTGGCCATCAAGGGAACACCAACATTCCCCATGAGAGGAATAGTACAAGGATTTCCCCGCATAGGGATCTCTTGGTTGGTGTTCTGTTGGGAAATCGGGTAGACCCGGGTTTAGACCTTTTGCTTCGCACCAACAAGAGACCGACAGTGTTGGTCCTTTCGGCAACAACCTGCGCGCAGGTTGCAATCTCACCCTAAATAGCTATGGGGCGCCGCAGAATCAGGTTTCTCTTTTGCTTCGCACCAACAAGAGACCGACAGTGTTGGTCCTTTCGGCAACAACCTGCGCGCAGGTTGCAATCTCACCCTAAATAGCTATGGGGCGCCGCAGAATCAGGTTTCTACAAGCAGGGAGGGATATTACTGTACCTTAGCCTTTACTAAACTTATAATAATTAACACATAAACTTTACCATTCACACATATACAACTTCGCAGATAGATAGACAACCGTGACTTGCTTAACCCACTACGGGGAGTTCACAGCGAAGCTCGTTATTAGCAGCGATCTTATTTATCAGATGTGTACAGTTATTAATGCATAAAAGACAACAGAAATAGAAACAACACAAGAAACCACAACACCAGATATAACATGGTTCACCCCCAGTGTAGGGGTTACGTCCACAGAACTGTGTTTTATTCAACTTGCTACAAAACCACAGTTCTGATCTGCACACACAGCAGCAGATCCCTTCAATCCTTAAAAGCCGCGCACACAGCAGCAGGCCTCTGCGCACACAGCTGCAGATCTTTCCTTTATCCTCTTACAAAAACCCTCTATGCACACAGCTGCAGAGGTCGTCCACGCACACAGCTGGGACTTAACCTTTCCTTACACAATCAGCCTTAGCTTCGCCTTATCTTTTCTTTACATCATAAAACCTAAACCTTCATCTTTACACAAGCGCTTATTTATATAGCGCACTAACTACAAAACCATGGGCTTAAACCATGGGCACCCCAACCCTAAACCTTGGACTTAAACCATAGGTTTATTACAATAAGAGATTTTAACTCAACTCTGACACCCCTAAGACTATTTTGAGTTAATACTCGCAGAGTTACCCATCCTAAGGACCGTTAGGGTGTGCGCTCCAACAGGCCCCTAAGACTCACTAGTGGCCCGTCCCGGGACACTCCTTTGCTATTCAAATAGTAGAATCCTGCTGGTGTACCATCCGAATGGCTGTGTGCTGAAGCTCTACATACTGCTGTCGGCTACTTGCTTCCGTCTTTTGTAGGATTGATGTTGATGCAGTCGCTTGGATCCATCTGCAACCCCACCCTTTTCTCGGGTTGCCGACGCTTGACCATCCACAACTTGGGGTCCCTTGGAATTGCATGTCATGCTGCATTAGACACACAGCTGCCACGGTTCTGTTATGCCAGAAAGTTTCATGGCGGGGCTCCCCCGAGTCTTCTTNTGACCATCCACAACTTGGGGTCCCTTGGAATTGCATGTCATGCTGCATTAGACACACAGCTGCCACGGTTCTGTTATGCCAGAAAGTTTCATGGCGGGGCTCCCCAGAGTCTTCTTGCGAGGCCTTATGGCTTTTGTTGCTCCACGTTAGGGAAAAATTGTGCCTACCTTCACCTGATTTAGGGTAAAATTGTGCCTACCTTTGTACCTCAGTGGTATACGAATGTACTGGAGGATTACTGAGAAGGTTTTGCAGACCTCTCTCCCAGAACTCTCGAGCCAGC
>LPNX010408623.1:259127-280680 GCA_001517045.1 Pseudotsuga menziesii | reverse complement strand
AAAGACCCACAGTGTTGGCCCTTTTGGGAACAACCTGCGCACAGGTTGCAGTCTCACCCGAAACAGCTATGGGGTGCCGCAGAATCAGGTTTCTGCAAGCAGGGAGGATATTACTGTACCTTATCCTTTACTAAACTTACAATAATTAACACATAAACTTTACCATTCACACATATACAACTTCGCAGATAGATAGACAACCGTGACTTGCTTAACCCACTACGGGGAGTTCACAACGAAGCTCGTTATTAGCAGTGATCTTATTTATCAGATGTGTACAGTTATTAATGCATAAAAGACAACAGAAATAGAAACAACACAAGAAACCACAACACCAAATATAACGTGGTTCACCCCCAGTGTAGGGGTTACGTCCATAGAACTGTGTTTTTGTTTGTAGTCTAGCTGGTTAGGATACTCGGCTCTCACCCGAGAGACCCGGGTTCAAGTCCCGGAAATGGAACCACTTTGTTGGGCAATCGGGCAGACCCGGGTTTATACCTTTTGCTTCGCACCAACAAGAGACCCACAGTGTTGGCCCTTTCGGCAACAACCTGCGCGCAGGTTGCAGTCTCACCCGAAACAGCTATGGGGCGCCGCAGAATCAGGTTTCTGCAAGCAGGGAGGGATATTATTGTACCTTAGCCTTTACTAAACTTATAATAATTAACACATAAACTTTACCATTCACACATATACAACTTCGCAAATAGATAGACAACCGTGACTTGCTTAACCCACTACGGGGAGTTCACAGCGAAGCTTGTTATTAGCAGCGATCTTATTTATCAGATGTGTACAGTTATTAATGCATAAAAGACAACAAAAATAGAAACAACACAAGAAACCACAACACCAGATATAACATGGTTCACCCCCAGTGTAGGGGTTACATCCACAGAACTGTGTTTTATTCAACTTGCTACAAAACCACAGTTCTGATCTGCGCACATAGCAGCAGATCCCTTCAATCCTTAAAAGCCGCGCACACAGCAGCAGGCCTCTGCGCACACAGCTACAAATCTTTCCTTTATCCTCTTACAAAAACCCTTTGTGCACACGGCTGCAGAGGTCGTCCATGCACACAGCTGGGACTTAACCTTTCCTTACACAATCTGCCTTAGCTTCGCCTTATCTTTTCTTTACATCATAAAACCTAAACCTTCATCTTTACACAAGCGCTNCACGGCTGCAGAGGTCGTCCATGCACACAGCTGGGACTTAACCTTTCCTTACACAATCTGCCTTAGCTTCGCCTTATCTTTTCTTTACATCATAAAACCTAAACCTTCATATTTACACAAGCGCTTATTTATATAGCGCACTAATTACAAAACCATGGGCACCCCAACTCTAAACCTTGGACTTAAACCATAGGTTTATCACAATAAGAGATTTTAACTCAACTCCAACACCCCTAAGACTATTTTGAGTTAATACTCGCGGAGTTACCCATCCTAAGGACCGTTAGGGTGTGCGCTCCAACATGTTCAAAGGGGTGTTAAACATAGTTTCAAACTAGGAGACAAAATCTGAGGTTGAAAGGAAACCAAAATTACAAAGCACACACCTAAAGGCACACTAAGTATAGACAAACCACACAACACTCACTGAAATTCCTAAATCCAAACAGACAAACAGGTATAAGATACACTTTCCAAAAGAAAGCTGATAGACAGTTACTTGGCGTCCCTATAAATTTTCTTAGGCACAAGTGGAGGAATCACCCACTGCCCTCCCACACCTTCTACCGGGTTTACCTTCCAAGTCCGTCCAAGGTCAACCAGAAATAGCCTTTCAGTGTACATGTGTATGAACCCTAGATGTCAAAAAGACTAAAGGCTACCTTAACTATATTGACAGTCTGGGGGGACAGCCGCAAGCCTGGTTCGTACACATGGGCAAGGTAGCAAAGCCCGAAACCCTGTCTAAGACAAAATCCCCAGATGCGCAAAAACCTTGGTCTACACTTTGACAAGGAAACAGAGGGCTTATCTCCTCAGTCCAAGCCTCCACGCAGCCTCGTTCTTAACTCCCATTTGAGAGGAGCTTCCTAGATACAATCAACATACAAAAGGGTTTACCTAGTGAATGACCAACTACGTCTAAAATTTTAACACTTGTGGAGAGTTGAAACCCCCTAATCCACAAGTCTAGCTTGAGCTAGTTGGTGTATGACCCTATAAAATAAAAACTACTAATAATTTTTAAATTATATCGTTTATTTTAAGGACTTTTTTTAGTCAGAGGGTAAATGGTGTGAAACTTATGTGGTGTTTTGACTCAAAGTTGAAACAAAATGACTACACAAAGAGAACTAAAATGCAAAAAGCAAAAAATATTCTCTTCTTATTTTTCAAATAGAAACTTGAAATCCACAAAAGAACAAATTCTTTTTATATTTTTCAAAAACAATGATATGCCATGCAATCTAGACTAAAAAACTAATCTACATGCATATAAAGCAAACATGTTTTTTTCTTTTTCTTTTATAAATGCAAAAGAAAACTAATACTATATTTTTTGTAATTTTTGAGATTATATTCAAAAATTGAAAACAAAACTATTATATGCAAATCAAATGCAGAAGTTTCTAATGTTTTCTTTTCATTTTTCAAAATGCTCAAACATTACTATGCACCTAAATGAAAAATACTTGAGTATGTTTGAATTAAACTAACTGTATAAAGTAAGCAAGGTGAAGTAAACATATTAATAAGACCAAGGATCAACCACCTAAGGAAGACTTGGAACCCTAGCTTGGGTGGACACAATGACAAGAAATCACTGAAATCACACAAAGGCAAGACAAGAAATCACCGAAATCACACAAAGGCAAGCAGCAAACCAAATACTATCTGAAAATAGAATGGGATACATAGTGTCCAAAACCATGATCACTGATTCAGACAACCTACACTTGAACCTATAACCCAAATAGGCAAACCTACTTCAAAATGCAAACAGAAGACAATCCAAATAAAATAAAATCAAGGGCTTTACAAGAAAGCACAAGGTGTGGCCAACAAGGTCATCAAACTAATAGCATATTGCTTATAAGGAAGACCAACTAATAAATAGGAATCATGAAAGGGTAGGGACAAGCAAACCCTAGCCCAAAAATCCCTATTTCAAGGCTTGTATGTGACTGTGTATAAGGGCAACTCGTGTACTGTACACAACTGTCCTAGAGAGCAACCCATGTACGCAGGCCTCTGTACGCGATTGTGTATAAGAGAAACCCACTTACAGGTACAAAATTTTCTCAAAAAGGAGGAAAATCCACAAGGCCTTCAAACACTATGGTAAGCATGAACCAGGACAAGATACCACACACAAACTCAAGGAAAAGACTAGTCAAGGGTAACATAAATAACCTACAGCAGTCTGGGCTCCCCAGCGGAGTCACCAGTTCTGTTGTTTAGGAATAAACACCTTATAACCGAAGGTCTGGGGTTACCAATGTACTCTTAAAACTTGCAGACAATCAGCTTTAAAGTACAAAAAGGAAATAGGAAGATAGGATGGACTCAACCGATTCATAACGGTTGATCCAAGATTTGTCTTCTCTCGCTCTGCTTCTCCTCCAAAGCTTTTAGGGATGTTTCTCCTTCACCTGTAAAGAGCAAATCCTCCAAGTGAAAACTTATACATGTATATATGACAAGTTAGATAAATAGTATATAGAGTGCTTAATCATAAATATTCATCAAACCGTGATACATGAAATATATTCAACACACATTTGGAATAAGGATTCTCTTTATTAACAATAGTGAATGAGTTAAGGTTACAACCCAATGCCTGAAACAAGGACTCCTCTGCAACCAAAGGATTCTGAGTTTTGCTGCTCCAAATACTTCTAAATAGATACCACTAGCATAACTTTGCTCTCCAAGTATGATTGATTAATGCCCTCCCCAAGGCCTTTATTTATACTTAGTGAAATAAGGCAGTTTTGAAGGTTGAGGAGGTTGAGACAGTTACGATAGTTATTGTTTAGGGCTTAACAAATATCAATTAATAGCAATTTATTATTTTTAATGTCAAAGGAAGGTGTACGTGAGTATTGATACTTGAAACCCACGTATGATACACGAGTTGCTATAAAGGAAACCTACGTACAGATCTGTACACGGGTTGCAATGACAAATACTCGCATACAGTATGCGACATGCTGTAGGAAAAGTTGCGTATGTACGCGGGTTGCTTATAGGCAAAGTCGCATATAGCACTTGACATATGAAAAGGTAAAAATGGCAAGCTAGATGGATAGTGAATGTATTTCATAACATGCCCATCTATAGTGTTTTAGGCAACCTTCAATCCATAAATTTCCTTTTGTGCGCCTATATAGGAAATGTCAGCACTCGGATGGAGAAGTGCCATTTGGGTTGATAACAATGCATTCCTCAATGTGCAATCCTAAGTGTGAATTCCTTAGTGTGCATTCCCTACCATGCATTCCTTTGTGTGCATAGCCAAACTAGGGGTTTGGTAAGTGGACAGAATTCAAGATTGCAATGAACCAAGCTTGCTGTCCATGATTCCAATTCTAAACTAAAACAACCACGATCACAATTTAAACAAGGTCATTGTATACCATGGAGACATATGAAACATGGGCATCTTACACCATGGAAACAAACACAGGGGCCTTCTCTACCACGACATTAGGAGAAGCGGGGGGTTCCCAGGTTGAACGGTTCATGGTAAAAAATTCCAAGAGAATGTTGATGGATGGAGTGATACAACCATATGGTCAACTGGTATGTTAAATATCCTTTTAAGAGCAGGACTACATAGGATTATTTTTGAAAATTTTAATTTCCAAAATGAGGAGATAGATGATTCCATCTATAGTTATGATCATGGGGCCATGGAATTGTAAATTTTTGGGAAGAGGGTTCATCTAGACCCCGATTTGGTTTCCATAACAACCAAAATTCCACGTAGAGGGGGGGTAATGTTAAACTCCTAGAAAACCCCCAAGCTAGAAAATATTCAAATGACCAGTAAAATTTGTGGGAAACGGGTAGTTGTTCCTAGGAATGGTCGAAAAATGGAAGATGTTCCTCAAGGAATATAAAAAACCCTGATTCAGATTATGCTTAGGAACATTATGAATCACCACAAGTGGCATGATATTTTGGGTGATTGCATGAAGCTGGCCATACATTGGGTTGAAGACGTGGCCATAGATGTCCCTCATCTATTGGCCAGGAAATTGCACTCTGCATTACAAGATATTAAAATGAAGAGGGTCAAGTTCAGTTAACCCAACACACTAAAAGAAATTATTGATTTATGTCGACCCATTGTTGTAAGGTCAAAATATATTAGAACATACATTAAGAATCCTAAAGAACAACAAAAAAATGACGAATTACCTCAACTATATTTAAAGAAAAATGTAGAAAGAGTTTCTACTGTCACTACATCAACAGTACATGAACAACCTTTCGAGGAAAATATTGAATGTGGGAAACGACATGCCTTCACTTTTCCTTAAAGAAGATGTTGCTCTCCCAACTTTGGCTAGAATGCATGGAAATGTAAATGCAGATCAATGGGAGGAATTTGTGGACAATGATATGGACCGTTCACCAACTAGTGATCAGCACCTAACTCATGCCAAATATTCTTTTGATGGTAGATATTTTTTGTTTATTTGATAAATTGGTGGATTTCAAAGAACAATCTACCTTTTAGGAGGATTCCTTCATAGCTAGATATGAATTGTGTAGAACTAAGGATGTCCAAATTCTTGATTTTGTATATCATGTTACTGGTTTATAGAAAAAGGTTATGGAAGCTGAAAAAAATAATTGGCTAGAAGGATAAAATTGTTAAGGATCAATTTTCTGAATTTACCATAATTCTAGATGGATCAATTTCTGAACTTGACAGACTCAAAGACATGTTTCAAGATCAAAAGAAAAATTATGAAGTAACTATAGGGAGACTTGAAAATGACCTAAAAAACAGGCTTGAAGTTTTGAACATGCCACGTCTACTGAATATTGTAGTTGGTAAGGAAGCAAAACTTCAGCAAAAATTGAAGCAGAACGAAACACTTATTACTGTTTTGAAGGATGAGTTTGAAAAGAAAATCATAGAAATGATTATTAAACATAAAAGATGAGACTGCAGAATATGAAAGAAGATTGCAAAAATTGAATAAAACAATTAAAAATAAAAATCTGTTGCTAAAAACTGAGAGAATTGAAAGGATTTCAATAACTCTCGAGACTAAAATAGCTTGAAGAGGAAAATAATCAACATTCAAGGGTAAATAGGTCTACACACCAAAAGGATCAATATTCAAGGGTAAAAAGGTAAGCACGCCAAAATAATCCAAAGTCAAGGGTAGAGAGGACTCGACACCAAAACATTTTGTCAGTACAAAACTTGGTGATGTAATTTTGCAGAGCTTACTCTAGTTTTAGAAGTCCTTGCAACAATGAGAGAAGACCTTGAATGAAGCTGCTGCAACAATCCAAGATGTATATTTTACATTTGGCTCATCAAATCCAACATTGAAGAAGAATATAGAGGAGAAGGAGTTCAAAATTAGAGACCTTAACCAAAAACTATTGGAGAAGGTAAAAACACTACATTTGGGATTTGATAGTGCGATACAAAAACTAAAATACCAAATTAAACATTTGCAGGAGATACTTGTGGAAGAAGCAATTTTGTATACTCCATATGATACATATTTGAGGGCACAAAAGCTCGAAAAGGAGGCACAACAGGTCAGGAGAAAATTAATTGCAGTTGAATCTGAGCTGAGGTGGACGAACGATGATCTTAAAAGAAAGGAAGTTGAGCACTCAAAGAAGTATAAGAATAATTTAGTGATGTTGAATAAATTCCTAGAAGAAAAAGATAGATTGGATACAAAAGTGATATATCTTGCAAACAAAGTGAAAGAGAAATAAAAGGAATTACAATATATGGCTAATGAAGATTCTGTAGAACTGGAGGGTTCTGGAAAAGGAAAGAGAAGCTATAGCAAATTTTCTTATTCTAAAAAGGAAGAATTGAAAAAACATCCCAAGAAGCCTAGAGTTATAGAATAATATGGTGTACATATGATGTCTATGTACATACTAATGTTGTTGTAATATAAATTGTAAGTATTTCTCGACAATGCATATATTTTGATATAGTTAATGTGAATCTAATGTGTAATATAAGTATAATGTGTAATACATATGTGCATTTTTCATATATCTATGATATTTTAATGTGAAACCCATATTGAAAAGTGTTTATGAAACTATAAATGATTAAATATATTCTTCGTAACGTCTTGGCGGTGGGTTTCAATGTTCATTAGTTGTTTTATGCACATAGTCGCAAGTGAATAGATATTGCATTGTAGTGTGAATGCAGAACAAACAATTTGCACCAGGCATGTAGAAGCTGCCAAGTTAAACATTTAGTTATTTGGAAACCAATTGCAACAAACTTACATTGAATTGACATATCATCATCTCAAGTGCAATACATAACTAAGTGGCTAGTTATTTTTAACATTGTTAAAATGTGAAAGTGCAACATTTTATTAAACTTTTTTTAATGAAGTATGTAATTAATTTAATCTTTTCAATTAAAGTAATTTTTTTTAGATATTCAACATTGAAGGGTTTGATGAATATATTCCCTTAATCATTTATTCTTAAATTTATGGTATCTTTGATATTACTTGTAGATGGAGGAGGTTCACCCCCTATTTTGAAGATTGGGATACTTTGTTATATATTGATATTTGTATCTACTTGTTTGAGTAGGAGAACCTTATTTATGGGAACATAATAAGTATTGGACCATAATCAGGCATACTTCACTAAAATCATAAAAGTATAGCACTCTTTATGACTATAATGTGGAATCAAATGGATGTATTTATAATGCTCTCTTTGATTCACAATTAAATATTAAGGAGCAGTTATTTTTCCTGTGAAAAAAAAAATGCCCTTCAAAATGGGATTAAAAATAGCCCTTCAATTTTGATCACTATTGCAGGTTATGAAAAATTAACACTTGGTCTACCTAACATTAACACATACCCTTGCCGCAGAATTGGGTGCACCTTAAGCTCACCCTTAGTTTGCAATAAATTGTGTACTTTCTCTATACTAAAAAAATGTTTGTTCAATTTTCCTCCTATCAAAATATTTCTCAGCTATTCAAATTTTACAAATTATAATTATCAAAAGTACAGGGAAACTGCTCCATGTGCGAAAAAGGGGGCCCTAGGTGTCAACGACATCTAACAGTGATACAAATGGATACTGAATCTGATTTGATGAATCAATAGTGCCCACTTCCACCTCTAGGCCACTAGAGTCTAGATATACTCTGGCTTCTAGAGTCTTGGGGGAACGACATGATTTTTCAGTACGTTAAAGTGACCTTTCGTGTCCTCCAAGAGATGAGGGAATCATACACAGATCAAATTAATCCCAATATATAGATATACTACATCATGAGAATCCTGAACTCATAATAACATTTATTAAGACTTAGTCAATAAATAGGGCCTCCTAGTGAGACAAATCTCATTTGGACCTCATTTTTTTTTATGTGCATAAAAACTCGACCTATGAGCGTCACTATTTCCCCTCACATGGATTCCGAAGAAATAATTCCCAAAATGGTGATATCAAATGTTGAAATGGGAAGAGTTGGGAAGATACATTCCAAGTTCTACTACCGATGTAGGGGATTCATAGCTCCCTCATCCATCTAACAAAACCTTTAGCTCATCTCTTTGGTCCTTAAGTTTCTAGAGTGACGTGGGATTGGTGGATGAGCACACACCAATTTCGATCCATAGAAACAACTAAGTGGACTGCAACCAGTTTCGACACCAACTTGAGATATGTGAAGAGATGAAAAAGATATCTACGGCTAAACAAATATTTTAATGTTGCTACTCTGTGGTTTCCAATCTTGGCTTGGATGGAGGCATAATTAGTTCCAATGAATGGCAATGCACGAGTATCAATCATCCATTATCTGCTATGCAGATAGTATTTTCCTCAAAATAATATAATTGAGGTGCCAAGAGATGGGCTGGAACAAGGAGTTGGAGCACTGGTACCGTTGAGTGTAATTTTTGGGGATGGACAAAAGAATATAGTAAAGGATGCAGGGGGTAGGGTTACAAAACTATCCAATAGACACAGGTGAGGATGACGAAGCTAGTGGGAGAAATCATCTTTCCATTTCCTTGCTTACTGATTATCAGCCCTGGTTGGGGCTTATCCAACATTTTGACTTGTAACCAGTGCTTCAGGGTTTGGAATATGAAGGAATGAGAAATTTCACATTTTTTCATTTCATCTTTTATTTTCTAACTTGCTTGTATTGTCAAAATATTGATGATTGAGGCAATTTTTGATTATTTTTAGCTTGTCCAACATTCTCATTGTGTATAACGCACTCTTGTCTAATTTTTCTACAATGAAAAATATGTTCCTTGATATTGAATAATGAATCAAAGAGAACTCTGCTAATACGTCAATGTTCTAGTTTTCAGCAAATTATGGAAACTAGATAGAAAAAAAGTCTACCAGGACTTAAACAAATAAAATATGGACACACTTTTTTCAACTTAAAAAAATGAGCATAATGTAGAATTGTCAACCAACAAAATGGGTATAGATAAACAATAATAACAAGTAATATCAAACTGAGTAAGAACAATAATCCTCTACTTACTCATGAACTCAAGCTAATTCATCAGCTGCAAGGGAATGTGTCCTTTCATGTGCTCGTTCAATTATCTTCCTTGGCTTTCATTCCATAAATTGCAACACTTGTAGTGTTGAAAATATAGTNAATTCATCAGCTGCAAGGGAATGTGTCCTTTCATGTGCTCGTTCAATTATCTTCCTTGGCTTTCATTCCATAAATTGCAACACTTGTAGTGTTGAAAATACAGTGGAGAATTATAGGTTGGTTATAGTCACATTCAGAATTCATCCAATATGATCTCAATACAGGTTTTTTGTTCAGCTAATCCTCATTATTCCCTCAATTAGTTTTCTTAAACCGTCATATGGTTTGTTTGGACTGTCAATGGGGTGTCTTCAAATCTGATTAGAGTCTTTAACCAAGTTCATATGTTCTTCATTAATTAATCCTAATGACCAAACTTGACATCTCGGGTATGGAAAATAGAATGGAATAATTACACATTTCTGATCCTACTCGTCCATAAATCGACTCTTTCAAAATTGGATGCATAGCTACTCTTCAAACTTGTTATCTTTTGACAAAATGCATGCCATTGGAAAATTATGGATTCTTAGAGAAATCAAAATGGAAAAATTTCACTGCACAAATTGGAAATGTTAAAACTAATAAAGGCGATGAATGAGAAAACATACACTCTCCTATTTTAGTCACTAAATTTGACCTTGTAATTAAGTTTGGGAGTGCATTTTAGTGGACCAAGGAAATTTTTGCTAGATTCACTTAAATGCACACCCAACCTGCATTATAAAGACCAAATGATTGATTCAAAATACAGAGTGTCTATTCAGTTATTAAAAATATAACTAAACTTTCATAGTTTTAATTTCAGACATAAAAAATATAGTTTGAATGATACAAATCGCCGAGTGTTAGGATCTAACTTTCACCTAAACAGTTACTGCTGTTAGGTTTCTTTAGGGTCAAAGGAAAGATAAATGTAACTGTGTAGAGACTTGAGATAAATAAGATTTGACGGTCAAACTTATTCTTCAAATAATTAAAGAGGAATATATGTAAGACAATAGACTACTATGTGTCGATCATCAAATGATCAATTCTACACATATATCCATTTGATAAAGCATTTACAAACAACTAAGTTGGATCATTAANCGGTCAAACTTATTCTTCAAATAATTAAAGAGGAATATATGTAAGACAATAGACTACTATGTGTCGATCATCAAATGATCAATTCTACACATATATCCATTTGATAAAGCGTTTACAAACAACTAAGTTGGAGCATTAAATATTGAATTCCAAATAGTATCTAACAAATGCTAGATGAATTGAATGAAAGAAAAATATTGAAGTAGAAATGATCATACACAGGAAAAATAATTGCATAACAACATTGAAATGAATCTTTATATTATAGAAACCTGTACTTCTGCACTTTGTATTACATGAAATGTGAAGTCCCAATCTATAACAAAAAGTATTCTCCTATTTCTCCATACAACCAACAACAACCTCTTGGCTTTAATGAAGCCCAAATATATAGTTTTTTTTTATGTCTTCAATAGAAGTTCAAAAGGAATCAAAAAATTAATTACACATTTGCAGGGATGTATCCAAGAATAATCTACTAAATTTTCTAAAAAAATAATAGATTTTTAAAGCTAAATATCTAGAAAATTCAAAGATTAATCTTCAGATTCCCATAATAATGAAAAATGCCTTTGAGCCTAGGAAGCCCTTCCACTTGTCCTTCCTTTAATGGAATTGGTAGAAATGAAGGTTATACTTTGATGATCATATCCTTGATAACTGCATCATCCAGGTCAACAGGGCTCTGGATGATCTTCATCATATTCTTCTTTCTCTAAGGAGGTTTATTGTAAATAAACCAACATTTGTTATATTCTATTTCAATGTCTGTACTGTCATCCTGATAATCAACATTGAAAGGTTCTTCAAGACTTATTTATATTCTAGAGACTGCAACTATTTTTCTTCATAGAACTCAAACCTAAGCCTTCGACTCTTCTACATTTCTTTCTGCTCAAAAATTGATAATCATATCTTCTGCAATATCTTGTCAAATCTAACAATTCAATTATTAGGGGGTAATCTATATTTGGTTCGCCTAACTCTCTCAATCTACTTCCACTCAAGATATAATGGAATCTCCAGATTGATAATTTCCTTACTCGGACATCAAGCTCTATTAAAGGACCATGAGCAACTGAAGGAAGATTTGATTTAATTCTTCTAAATAGAAGGACTAATTCAAAGTAACCAAATAATTGGTTGACAATTATTTCTACATTTAATCATTTAACTAAATTATCAAATTTAGAATGATCCATCCTAATTTGAGAAAAAAAAATAGAAATATAAATCCATGAATAATGCACAAACAAGGTTGGGGATGCATTTTTTAAAGCACTTTATAATTTTTGGACACTGTTGAAAAAAGGGCAGATTTTTTTCTATTTTGCACATCAATAAATTTTGGTTCTCATACCAAAAACTTGTAGGTGTTGGGAGGTGAAGAATGAATAAATACACCTTCTAGAGAAAGCTATAATATCATTGGGGTTTTAATGAAATATGTAACTCAAAGATATTCCTCAGACTGTTAAAGCTATTACAGATCTTCGTTTTAAAAAATCTTGCTACAAATACTCTATTTTAGCAAATTCCCATTACAACTCCTCCCTTTTAGAAAATCTTACTGTTGTAAGGTTTTTGTTTCTAGAAAGTTATATTTTGTTTCTTGTAAGTGAAGATCATCATGGGGCATGTTTTGATGATTCTAAAAGAGGGTTTTTGGACAATCTAAAGACAGTATAGAAGCATATTTAGAATAACCCACATGCTAGGAAATATATATTATCGTTTCAAACTTTCAAATTTCATATATAAAGAAAATTTTGTTTGAAAATAAAATCCAAGTATAACATAAGAATAATATACCATAAATAATTGAATGCAATAAATACATAATTAATATGTATTAAATAGTGAAATTCACCATATATATTATACCAAACATTATAAAAATTTATTAATGAAATGTAAAATGTTTATAACTCCAAATGGGGTACACCAGTCCTAATCCCTAATCCATAAAAACGATGGACACGATCCCATTGGTGTGAATCCCATGAAAAGTGTACTTGTACACAAGGCTGCAGGCTATTATACAGATATCGAAATCTAAATTTTGGTCCCACTCTTCGTTTACCAACAGGTTGATTTTGATCACTTGAGCCTAAATTTGGCTGATATCTATCTCGAAAGGCTGGCCTTGTATATAAAATTGTCTCCTTAAGATTCTCATAGCCTTCTATGAAGAACTCCAATGAATTATTCTTCTTTACAATCCTAGGAGGTACAAAATGCACTTCAATTTGTTCAAAAGTAACCATGAAAATTTCATTTGAACAATGAATTTCCACATAAGATTCACCGCGTATAATGTTCTGAGACCTTATGTGGTTGAAAAATTTGTAGGAAAGAGAATGAATATTGTGACGATGCACTCAATTGGGCTTCAATATTCCAAGATATGATGGCAATGCATTTTGTGTTCCATATTATGTAGAGGCAGCTAATCTAGCAATCACAACTTCACTGTCACCTTTTGTTGCGAGAAGTTGAAAAGTGGTGTGCTTATTCTCATTTGTAACAAGAAAGAGACAAAAAAATATTCCCCTTTTCGAGTGATCATGCCCCACCTTTTAATAGAGCTCACAGTAAAGAAAACACAACAATGCCTACAACACAACAAAATATAACATTAGATACTATAAAGAAATCTTTCATTTATGAGTTGAAAAATAAATATTAAAAGATACATATGTATACTCACCATCTATGATTTCGGTTGGTGTCAACAGACCTTGTTTTGTATAGAACACCTCATGTGGATGAAACTTCACACCTTCAAGAACATAGTGGCGTCTACCAAAAACATCTACATGATTTTCAAATATTCTTACCCAACAAAATGTTCAGCCAGTGGAAACATCTACTAAACAACCCAACGATTCTACGGGAAATGGACTTTTCAAGGATTCATCTTCGAAAAATACAGGAAATTTGTCATAATAAATATGCACATACATACCTGTCTTTATGGTAAATAAAATGGATTTGTGTTGCGCACCAATAACCCATCCATTTGAATGAATTTCTTTCTAGCAATCTTCACAAATGACCATTTTGAGTCAATAAGGGAGTCACATCTGAAGAACATCCCATATAAAACCCTCACTTTATGACTACATTGGAATGTTTTTTATGATTTTCATATGACCCACTTGAATATAATTGTCACATGCCCCAAATTGCAAAACATTTTAGGCTTTAAGAAACATTATGTTACATTATATTATAAAGTTTGTAATTAATGACCAAGTGGGGTCAAGGATAATTGAATGTAATTGCTGAATATTTATTAATTAATAAATGAAATATGAGACAATAGGTTAAGAAGGCTATTAAATGAGTGTTTTACTGGTCACTTGGTGGAGTAGGCTGGGTTGAGAGCAAATTGACACTTGGCAGCATCCTCAAACTACTTCCAACTGTTGCAGAAGGAAACTTCCCTATTTGTGTGCTCATGTTCCCCAAGAAAGTGGAACAACAAAAGGTGGCTCATTAAATGAAAACTTACCCAAAATACCTAGGATGCTAATAAAAATTCCCATTGAATACAGCTAAGGATGCTCATTCTTGATTGGTGAACATTATGAGTGAAGGAAGTGCACAAGAAAAATCGATGGAGGGGACTAGAAGAAGTTTGTTTGAGTGAAAAGTGCTAAAGTTCTGAACTAGTGTAGCTATTCTAAGCTGAGTTCATACTTCTGCAAGCATAACAGATTTATTGTTGAATACTCAGTAGAGTTGTAGAGGATTACTAGACTACATCTCTCACCTAGTACTTCTACCAGGTGGATGAGGAGACAAGATCGGGGGTCCTAAGGTTGCAGTTCAACTATCTCCAGGAGTTGGTAGGGAGGAACAGGTTCCTTAAGCTGTTGTCACCTCTTCTACATTTCCAGGTTCTACATGATTTATCTAGTTTTCTAGTTGTTTATTTACATCTAGAAGGATTGAGTTTAAGCAATAATGTTTTATGCTTCTGTTTTGTTGATGTTAGGGTTAGTTAATGAAATATTTCTACTTTGAAAAGATATTCAAATACTCAATTAGATATAAATTAGGGTAAATGATTAGAAGAATTTCCAGTTTTACTGATAAATTAAAAATACCTAACTGCATTTTCCACACCTTTTAAATGTAGTACTCTAGTACAGTAGGTTAGATTAAATTCAATTAAATAATCAAATAAAGTATGCTTGAATGCGTTTATTTACCTTCTACATGTTTCATAAGAGTTAATAATAAGTATGTTTTTCCTTCCTTAGAGAAAGTACATTGTAATAACATAAACGAATATGTCTCTAGGAAAGATTTAAAAATATATATTTACTTAGTATGTGCACTAAATTACACAGTGGATGAATTATTTACTATAAGTATATTAGTATAGTAACCAAAAATGCATTATAAAAATAGAAATTAAATAAACAGGATTAACTTTAAGAAAAATTAAATAAGGATAGAAAATTACTGATATAATTTCATCTTTAATCGAAGTAAAAAAACCATAACTTGAATAACATTGTAATCAAATAATAAACTCAATAATAATTTAAAAGTAATCAAGGTTTTATAAATAAAACCTGTTTTGAAGAAAACTATCAAACATGACTATCATTATCTCCTCTTTTATTATTAGAGGGATGATATAGTTTTCAACCAAAATCAAATAAGCATACATTTTTTCATTGGTATAGGCCCAATTATCTAATACGTGAATATACAAAACTTAATTACATTTCCATAGGAAAGAGTACTAAAAACTGTTTGGTAAATATAAACTAGGAAATTAAATAAAAACCTTTCAACACATCTCAACCCACGAAAACAGTAAAGACTCTGGAGGTTTTATTCACCATTTTTTCTTTCTCTTTGTTGAATAATTGCTTACTGACAATAAGAATCAAATTATGTTCTAAAAACCAACTATCTGAACATTTGGTTTCACTTTTAAACATAGTCAAAATAAATATAATTTTACAGTAACAATAATCTTTGTTTAGGTCAAATTTAAAAGAATTGAAAATTAAAACAAAACAAATAAAAAATTTCATAGCATGCGATCTTATTCTCAAAAACCAAAGTATTTATATTACGATTAAAGAAGTTACAAAATAGTAAGATTAAAAGATTATTAGAATTATAGACAACATCTAAAACCATGTCATCATTATTAAAACTACTACTGTTTCCTTAGAGGTTATGGCCTAATGGCCTTTTAGAAACAAAGTCACGGCTTAAAAGCCTGTACAGAAACAACTTCTTCTGTAGTCAAAACTACAGCTGAGAAGGGCCCATAATCTTTAAAAAACTCAAGTTCGGCCAAGAATACCCAAATATTTCCATCACGATACAACCACTAGGGCTTCGAAGATTTCTTAAACAACACATCACAGACTTAGCCATATGGACTTCCAAAACAAACATATCATAATACAGCCACGACCAACCTATAATCCAAGAACCAAGCGGGCAGTATCAGCTAAACACACCATATAACCAGTGTAGGAGAAACCTTAGGAGAGACTGAGGCTTTCCAGGATGAATGCCATCATGGAGCCCTGTTGGTGGTTTCCATCAGCACAGAGCCATCGTCACGGAAACCTACACAATAAAAAAACCCAAATGTTAAATACTTACAATTAATAAAATAACAATTAAATTATTGTGCAGAGTAGTGATAGTGTTATTTTTCTTACCAAAGACTGGATGCACGGTAGTAGTGGTAATATGATCAAACCCTAGCCACGATTAAAGGTATTTCATGCTACAAAGAGTTATTGTAATGGCAATGGAGAGCTCATACATAGAAAAAAATGGTGGCCATGTCAAACCCTACTTATAGAGGAACTCGGAATGGCTTAAATGAGGCATGTACTCAAATGGTTTAAGGAATGACGACAAGCCTTGCGGCCATGAGCTTGCAGCTCATCCACTCCACGGCAGAGACAAAAATATTAGGGAAAATGTGATTTTTTAGGGTTTAGCATAGTTTTATATTGAACCACAAGTCAACAAAACGTAACCATCCAGCATCGACCACGTGGCTTAAAAATTATTTGCGAAATGTGGGTTTTGGTATTATAGTTTGAGACCACTTGGAGCATCCTATACACATTAACATTTTTATAAAGGAACTATGGTTACAATATTGTTCATATCATTCCATATCTCTTCATTATATTATGCATATGATAACCCTAACGAATAGTGTAGGGAGGTAATAATCAAACTAAGGTTTATATTTATGTTTTACAATATTTGGAAATGGGTTAACACTTATGTAAAGAAATCTTCAATATGATTGCATAATAAACAACAATTTATGAGAAACCATAGCATTTTAAAAGACCTTGTAAAGGGCTTAATCAATTATGTGTGAATGCTTATAATTATAGAAAGCTACCTAGCTGAATTCCTAGTCTAGGTATTAATTTAGTATCGTTATAAGATATTAATTTTTGTTTTCATTTTCCCCTTGTGAGGTAAGAATCTTACAAAGGTTAGGTAGAATGGATGTTGTAGAAGATGATCTTATTCTTTCTTACACAAAAGCAGTAATACTATAGTTTAAAGATATTAAATTTGTATTATTACATCTCTAGTTCATAAGTACTAGAACAGTTAGTAAACTGTCTTATGTACTAGCTTTTTATTTCCATGTGTGAATGACAACCATTATACTTATGACTATATCTAGAACCAGGTTTTCTAATTCTACCTAATATGAATATTGATGAAAGGAGTACCCTTGAATTACTAGGGTGTTAAGTAATAAGGTAATAAAAGGACTTGCTATATTAATTAACATTCACTAGAATTACATACATGACCTAAGCTGATATTATATTGATGAAAATTAAATGAACAAGTTATAATTATAGAAAAATGGAAGAGAAACTAGACTATGTTCAGTTTACTAACACTTATATTTACCAGAAACTATTTAGAACATAAATTTACAGATCAACGATACCTCATTCATTTGATCAAAGATGTAAAATAAATAAATTTACTAGCATTATATTTTATGCTAGTTGAGATAATATTCTCAATTCGGAAACTGGTAACAAAACGTCTTACCTATAAATGACCTATAAAAGAAGCAGATCACTCCACTTCATTAGCTAAAAAGCTAAGTAAGCCTTGATCTCAACTAAATTTCCCTCATATTTCCACAAAACAGTAAAACAAACTTAGCACAAGTAATTAAACAGATGTTTCAATTCCTGTTATTCCAAATCATAATTTGCTAAATCAAATCCTTAATAATGATTCACAAAAACAAACAATTAAGTATGTGAAACTAGAAATTAACAAAAGAATTAGTTCTAGTTTAAGCCTGTTTAGGTTAACCGTTAACAGTTAAATGTTCCTCAGTAGTGACGATTGCAAACATTTAATGTTATATGAAAAATTTTAAATTTTTACAAATTTTTGGAGTATTACATGTGGTGTCAGAGCACAAGTTCAGACACTAGGATTGAATGAGGCTCAACCTGCATAGATAAATAGTAGATTTAATGGATGCATACTAATTATTATTTTTCTTTTTGAAATGTTATTTCCAGAAAAANACACTAGGATTGAATGAGGCTCAACCTGCATAGATAAATAGTAGATTTAATGGATGCATACTAATTATTATTTTTCTTTTTGAAATGTTATTTCCAGAAAATTTTTCTGAGTTAAACTGCAGGTATGGAAAGACTCAAGGAATATGTAGATGAAGAGTCCCCTTTTAATGAACGAATTAATTCTAGAAGAGAACCAATCTAGGAAGAAATAACCAATAATTCTTCAGAATTGTTATGTACAAACTATTAAAGAATTAAGAACTGAGATGGAAACAATCAAAAAGGAAAATGAAAGAATTTTGAGAGCTCAAGAGGAGCTGAACTAGATCTTGATGGAAAAATTTTAGAATGAACAAAAAGATAAATAGACAGGATCTAAAGATATGCCTTACCAGCACAAGAGTAAAGAGTCTAAACAGTCTAAAATCGAAAGTAGTTCATCCTTTGAAATTTATGGTGATCCACATAGGAAGAATTATCAGTACACTAGTGATAGTAGCGAAGATAATTATCATTCAAGAAAAAGAAAATTTAAGCCTTATGAAGAAATTTCAGGAGAATTTAAGAAAATAAAACCACCAACTTTCAATGGTGAAACTGAGAAAGGAGAAGAGGTTGAATCATGGCTGTCTGGGATGAAGAAGTATTTTCAAATTTATAATTATTGTATTCAGTTAAAATCAAGAATGATCATTTACAACCTAAATGGGAAGGCCTATATTTGGTGGCAGGACCTAAAACGAGTAAAAGGTATTAGGGAAAAGAACATTAACTGGAGTACCTTTAAGAAATACTTCAAAAATAAGTTCTTGTCAGAACAATACTACGAAGAGCGAGCTAAGGAATTTTATGAACTAAAGCTGGGAACACTGAACATGAAAGAATTAAACAGCAAATTTTTAAGTCTGCTACGTTACGTGCCTTATATTGTGGATAAGAATCCTAAGGTATAGCAGTTTCTAAGTTGTTTACCTTTTCATATAAAATA
Organism: Pseudotsuga menziesii; assembly: GCA_001517045.1. NCBI lineage: Eukaryota > Viridiplantae > Streptophyta > Pinopsida > Pinales > Pinaceae > Pseudotsuga > Pseudotsuga menziesii. The sequence goes on along the minus strand of LPNX010408623.1, from coordinate 261,222 downwards.
TAGAATTGAATATGATAATCCAAAAACCTTAGAGGAGGCTATGGGAAAGGAGAATTTTTGCTATGAGAAGAATCACAAAAAGGAAAGTATGTCAGAGTGGAAGGCTTAAAGATCTAATAATTTTGAACAGAAGAAGAAAATTTTCGTACCCAACCATAGTTTTAGGAATAATAACACACGTAATTTTCCTAGTAAAAATTTTCAAGGGAATAAAGGTAGTTCACAGTTAAACCCTAATAGCCCTACAAATAAAGAACCTACTAATAATCACAACAATTACACTAAAAATAATGAATGTAAAGAACCAGTAAAATGTTGGGAATGTAATGGGCCTCATTATGCATCATTTTTCCCTAACTGAAATAAGATTGTTAGCAACATACATATGGTGCAGGAGGAGATGACTGTTGTTGATTTAGCAAGGACAATGCCCAGGATCAATGCAGCACTAGAAAATAGGCATGCGGATTATAAAACGTCCATGGTGGAAGTGGAAGGTGAGCTGAACCAAATACCTATATCTATCTGAATTGACCCAGGGGCTAGATTAAGTTAATTTTCTCCCGATTTAGTAGAAAAATGCAAGTTATCTTTAGAAAATTTTGCAAATTCATGGTTAGTTCAGCTAGATACTGGACTGAAAAGAAAAGTGATTAGTTTTGTAAAAGATTGTATTGTAAACATGGATCAATTTGAAACCTTTGTGAATCTTAATACACTTCCTTTAGGTTCTTATGATATGTTAACTGGTACAAACTGATTAGAACAACATAGAGTAGTTTTGAATTGTTTTGATAAAACTTTTACTTGCATAAATAATGAAGGAGAAACAGTAAACGTAACAAGAATCCCTAGGAAAAAAACTATCACGCAAATCTCTGCTTTGCAATTAAAGAGAGCTATTTGGAATGGTTGTAAAGTCTTTGTTGTAACTATAATTAAAAAATAACATACTAATAACGAAGATAAACTAAAACTGGAAGATATTCCAATTCTGAGGGGGTATTCGGACATATTTCTGGAACAAATTCTGGGACTTCCTCCGAAGAGGGAGTTATACTTCACTATTGAGTTGGTACCTGGCGCAGTACCCAGCACAAAAGCCCCTTATCAGATGAATATATAATAATTAAATGAATTAAAATCACAGTTAAAAGAACTTATTGATAAGAAGTATATCAAACCTAGCGTGTCTCCTTGGGGAGCACCTGTTATTTTTGTTAAAAAGAAGGACGGTACTCTATGCTTATGCATAGATTACCACCAACTTAATAAAATGACCATTAAAAAAATATATATGTTTCCCCACATAGATGATCTGTTTGATCAGCTACGTGTAGCGACTGTATTTTTGAATATTGATTTATGATCTGGTTATCATCAGGTCTGAATCAAAGATGAAGACATCTTTAAAATAACTTTTAGGACCAGATATGGTCACTATGAGTTTGTTGTTATGACGTTTGGTTTGGGCTTACTAATTCCCTGGTTGTCTTCATGTGCCTAATGAATAATGTGTTGCATAAATACCTTGATAAATTCATGGTGGTATTCATTGACGACATTCTAATTTATTTTAAGTCTAAAGAAGAACATGAGGAGCACTTAAAGATTATTTTACAAGAATTGTGAGAACATCAACTTTATGCAAAATTTACTAAGTGTGATTTCTTTAAGGATAAAATATAGTACTTGGGCCATGTAGTAACTAAATAAGGGATCTCAATTGATCCATAAAAGATAAAGGAAATTGAAGAATGGCTAGTCCAAAAGGACGTAACTGGCATACAGTCATTCATGGGGATTACTGGCTATTATCGAAGAGTCATTGAAGGGTTTTCAAGAATTGCAAATCCCATAGCTTATTTACAAAAGAAAGGGAAGAAATTCGAGTGGAGTCAAAAGTGTGAATAAAGTTTTAAAAAGTTAAAAACATTACTAGCTACTGCACCAATCTTAAGAATTGATGATCCTAATAAAGACTTTNGGGAAGAAATTCGAGTGGAGTCAAAAGTGTGAATAAAGTTTTAAAAAGTTAAAAACATTACTAGCTACTGCACCAATCTTAAGAATTGATGATCCTAATAAATACTTT
>LPNX010408623.1:244173-259041 GCA_001517045.1 Pseudotsuga menziesii | reverse complement strand
TATAGTATGTACTCACGCATGCAATGATGTTCTAGGTGGAGTTTTAACTCAGGAAGGACACATCATTGCATATGAGTCTAGGAAGCTTAAGATTCATGAAAAAAACTATGCAACCTATAATTTAGAGTTGGCTTCCATCATACATGCCTTGAACATGTGGTGCCATCACTTAATTGGAAGAAAATTTAAATTAATGACAAATAATAAAGGATTAAAATATTTATTGGATCAACCTAACTTAAACGCAAGGAAAGCTAGGTGGCTAGCTTTCCTTAGTGAGTACGATTTTGAAATCCAACATATTAAGGGAAAATAAAATAAGGTTGATGATTCTTTAAGCATAAATGAAAAACTAAATTTTGTAGCAGCAATCAACACTTATAAAACAAATTTAGAAGAACAGCTAGAGGAAGGAGTGAGATTGGATGAAAACTATCAGAAATTACAAGCCAAAGTAACAAAAAAATTAACTGAAAGTTTAAGTACAGGGTATAGTCTAAACAAAAGGGATTATTACTATATAAAGACAGGTTGTATATACCTAATATGCCAAAGATTAAGTTATTGATTTTAAAAATTAACTGAAAGTTTAAGTACAGGGTATAGTCTAAACAAAAGGGATTATTACTATATAAAGACAGGTTGTATATACCTAATATTCCAAAGATTAAGTTATTGATTTTAAATGAAATTCATAAGACTTCTTACTCGGGACATCCTATTTATCAGAAGACTACAACCATGTTGCGAAAGGATTATTTTTGGCCAAACATGAAGAATGAACTGGAAGAATACATTGCCAAGTGTTTTGAATGTCAATAAGTTAATACTAAACACCAGCATCAGCCATATTAATACAGCCATTACCTATCCCTACCTGGAAGTGGGAAATAATCAGTCTTGATTTTATTACAGGTCTACCTAGAAATCAAAATCTGAATGACTCGATAATGGTAGTTGTTGATAAACTTAGTAAAGAAACTCAATTTATACCTGTAAAAACCGCTTATAAGGCTGTTAATATTGCTGATATATTCATGAAACAAATATTTAATTTACATTCAATACCAAAAGTTATAATTTCAGACAGAGACCCTAAGTTTATGGGCGATTTCTGGAAGGCTTTGTTTAAAGTACTGAATACTACTTTAAATTTTAGTACCTCTTTTCATCCCCGGATGGATGGACAGATTGAAAGAGTGAATCAAGTGTTGGAAGATATTCTCAGAATGTATGTTAAGGAACAACCAGGTAAATGGAAAGATTACTTACACTTGGTAGAGTTTGCTTACAACAATCACTACCAAGATTCAGGAAGATACAGTCCATTTGAAATTTTGTATTGTAGGAAATGCAATACCCCCATCTCATGGAGTAACCCAATTGATAGGTTAGTATTAGGACCTGAACTACTAAAAGAGATGGAGTTAATTCTAAAACAGGCGCAAGGTAACTTGAAAGTTGCGCAAGACAGACAAAAAAGTCAAGCAGATCTTAAACGAACTCAAAAAAATTTCCAGGTAGGTGAACATGTATTTATTAAGGTAAGGCCTAAAAAGAGTTATCTGTGATTAGGAAGTTGTGCTAATTTAGCACCCCGATATTGCGGACCTTTTGAGATACTGTACAGAATAGGACATGTGGCATATCAATTGGCTTTACCGCCAAATTTGAAGGTTCATAATGCTTTTCGTATTTCAGTGTTAAAAAAATATGTACATGATGCTACTCATGTTATAAACCGGAATGATGTGCAAGTGGAACCTGAAGGATATTTTCTGGTGGAACTGGATTGTATCCTTGAAAGGAGGGAGATATTGCTTCAGAATTGCACCATTGGTCAGGTAAAGGTGCAATGGAAGCACCTTAGTCCAGAAGAAGCCACTTGTGAATTAGAGAGCCATATGAGAGCTGCATATCCAATTTTGTTCCAAGGAAATTATGAGGATGAAGAATAAATAACATCGAGGATGATGTTATAATTTAAGGGGGTGTGTATGTCAGATGCCCCAAATTGTAAAACATTTTATGTTTTAAGAAACATTATGTTATTTTATTATAAGGTTTGTAATTAATGACCAAGTGGGGTCAAGGATAATTTAATGTAATTACTGAATATTTTATTAATGAATAAATGAAAGATGAGGCAACAGCTTAAGAAGGCTGTTAAATGAGTGTTTTACTGGTCACTTGGTGGAGTAAGCTGGGTTGAGATCAAATTGACACTTGGCAGCATCCTCAAACTACTTCTAGTTGTTGCAGGAGGCAACTTCCCTCTTTTTGTGGTCATGTTCCCCAAGAAAGTGGAACAAGAGCAGGTGGCTCATTAAGTGAAAACTAACCCAAAAGACCTAGGCATGCTAATAAAACTTCCCATTGAAGACAAATAAGGCTACTCATTCTTGACTGGTGAACATTCTGAGTGAATTAAGTGCACAAGAAAATTCGATTGAGGGGACTANAGACCTAGGCATGCTAATAAAACTTCCCATTGAAGACAAATAAGGCTACTCATTCTTGACTGGTGAACATTCTGAGTGAATTAAGTGCACAAGAAAATTTGATTGAGGGGACTAGCAGAAGTTTGTTTGCATGAAAAGTGTTGAAGTTCTGAACTAGTGCAACTATTCTAAGACAAGTTCATACTATTGCAACCATAACAAATTTACTACTGAATACTCAGTAGAGTTGTAGAGGATTGCTAGACTACATCTCTCACCCAGTATTTCTACTAGGTGGACCAGGAGACAAGCTCGGGGGTCCTGGTATTGCAGTTCAGCTATCTCCAGGAGTTGGTTGGGAGGAACAGGTTCCTTAAACTGTTGTCACCTCTTCTACATTTCCAGGTTCTACATGATTTATCTAGTTTTCTAATTGTTTATTTACATCTAGAAGGATTGATTTTAAGTAAAAATGTGTTATGCTTCTGTTCTGTTAATGTTAGGGTTAGTTAATGAAATATTTCTACTGTGAAAAGATAGTCAAATACTAGATTAGATATAAACTAGGGTAAATAATCAAAAGAATTTCCAGTTTTGCTGATACATTAAAAATACCTAACTGTATTTTTCAACACCTTTTAAAGGTAGTACTTTAGTACAATAAATTTAGATTAAATTTAGTTAAAGAATCAAATGAAGTATGCTTGAATGTGTTTATTTACCTTCTACAGGTTTCATAAGAGTTAATCATAAGTATGTTTTTCCTTCCTACATTTTCAGATGTTTTCCTTAGACAAAGTACAATGTAATAACATAAATGAATATGTCTCTAGGATAGATTTAAAAATATATATTTACTTAGTCTGTGCACTAAATTACATAGTGGATAACTTATTTACTATAACTCTATTAGTATAGTGACCAAAAAGGAATTACAAAAATAGAAATTAAATAAACACGATTAACTTAAAGAAAAAGTAAATAAGGCTAGAAAACTACTCATATAATTTCATCTTTAATCTAAGTAAAAAAATTGTAACTTGAATAACATTGTAATCAAATAATAAACTCAATAATAATTTAAAAGTAATCAAGGTTTTATAAATAAAACCTATTTTGAAGAAAACTGTCGAACATGACTATCATTATATCCTCTTTTATTAACAGAGGGATGATACAGTTTTCAACCAAAATCAAATGCATACATTTTTTCATTGGTATAGTCAAAATTATCTAATACATGAATACACAAAACTTAATTACATTTCCATAGGAAACAGTACTAAAAATTGTTTGGTAAATATAAACTAGGAAAGTAAATAAAAACCTTTCAACACATCTCAACCCTGGAAAATAGTAAAGACTCTAGAGGTTTTATTCACCCTTTTTCCTTTCTCTTTGCTGAATAATTGCTTACTGACAATAAGAATCAAATTATGTTCTAAAAACCAAATGTCTGAAAATTTGGTTTCACTTTTAAACATAATCAAAATAAATATCATTTTACAGTAACAATAATTTAGGTTAAATTTAAAAGAATTGAAAATTAAAGCAAAATAGATAAAAAATTTCATAGCATGCCATCTTATTCTCAAAAACCATAGTATTAATATTACGATTAAAGAAGTTACAAAGTAGTAAGCTTAAAATCTTATTCAAATTATAGATAACTTCTAAAATCCTATCATCATTATCAAAACCACTATTGTCTCCTTAGAGGTTACAGCCTAATGGCCTTTTACAAACAAAGTCACGGCTTAAAATCTTGCACAGAAACAACTTCTTCTGTAATAAAACTATGGCCGAGAAGGGCCCATAATCTTTAAAAAATTCAATTCACGACCAAGAAGACCCAAATATTTCCATCACAATACAGCCATTAGGGCTTTGAATATTTCTTAAACAACACATCACAGACTTGGCCATATGGACTTCCAAAACAAACAGATCATAATGCACCCACAACCGTGAACTATATTCCAAGAACCAAGTGGGCAGTATCAACTAAACACACCATACAACCAGTGTAGGAGAAACCTCAAGAGAGACCAAGTCTTACTAGGATGAATTCCATCGTGGAGAACTGTTGGTGGTGTCCATCAGCATAGAGCCATCGTCTCGAAAACCTGCACAATAAAAAAACCCCAAATGTTAAATACTTACAATTAATAAAATAACAATTTCATTATTGTGCAAAGTAGTGATAGTGTTATTTTTCTTACCAAAAAGTGGGTGTGTGTTTGTAGTGGTAATATGATCAAATCCTAGCCACAATTAAAGGTCCGTCACACTACAAATAAGCTCTATCAAGAAAAACCCATCGCAAAATGTGCCATCCCTAAAACCAAACACCACTATGCGACAGAGTAAAAGCTCACACAGTAGAAATTGGGCAGTGAAGAAATTAAAACTCTACACTCAAAAAGAACACTCAAATAAACAATTAAAACCACACTACCATAGCTCAAGAGCCATTCTCACATTCACTGCACCAGTGCTCGAAGGATACACTTAAAGAGGCAAGGTAACGACGAAGGGTAGCACTTACAGAGTTATGGTAATTGCGATGGAGAGCTCATACATAGAAAAAAATGGTGGCCATGTAAAACCCTACTTGCAAAGGAACTCAGAATGGCTTAAAGGAGGCCTGTATTCAAATGGTTTAAGGAACGACGACAAGCTTTGCATCCATGAGCTTGCAGCTCATCCACTCCATAGCAGAGACAAAAAGATTAGGGAAAATGTTATTTTTTAGGGTTTAGGATAGTTTTATATTGAACCATAAGTCAACAAAACCTAACCATCCAGTATCGACCACGTGGCTTCAAAATTATTTGCGAAATGTGGGTTTTGGTATTATAGTTCAAGACCACTTGGAGCATCCTGCACACATTAACATTTTTATAAAGGAACTATGGTTACAAATTTGTTCATATCATTCCATATCTCTTCATTATATTATGCATATGATAACCCTAATGAATAGCGTAGGGAGGTAATAATCAAACTAAGGTTTATATTTATGTTTTACAATCTTTGGAAACGGGTTAACACTTATCTAAAGAAATCTTCAATATGATTGCATAATAAACAACACTTTATGAGAAACCATAGCATTTTAAAAGACCTTGTAAATGACTTAATCAATTATGTGTGAATGCGTGTAAGTATAGAAAGATGCCTAGCTGAATTCCTAGTCTAGGTATTAATTTAGTATCGTTATAAGATACTAATGTTTGTTTTTCATTTTCCCCTTGTGAGGTAAGAATATTACAAAGGTTAGGTAGAATAGATGTTGTAGAAGATGATCTTATTCTTTCTTACACAAAAGCAGTAATACTATAGTTTAAATATATTAAATTTGTATTATTACATATCTAGTTCATAAGTACTAGAACAGTTAGTAAACTGTCTTATGTACTAGGTTTTTATTTCCATGTGTGAATGACAGCCATTATAATTATGACTATATCTAGAACCAGGTTTTCTAATTCTACCAAATTTTAATATTGATGAAAGGAGTACCCTTGAATTACTAGGGTGTTAAGTAATAAGGTAATAAAAGGACTTGCTATATTAATTAACATTCACTAGAATTACATACATGACCTAAGCTGATATTAGATTGATGAAAATTTAATGAACAAGTTATAATTATAGAAAAATGGAAGAGAAACTAGACTATGTTCAGTTTACTAACACTTATGTTTACCAGAAACTATTTAGAACATAAATTTACAGATCAACGATACCTCATTCATTTGATCAAAGATGTAAAATAAATAAATTTACTAGCATTATATTTTATGCTAGTTGAGATAAAAATCTCAATCCGAAAATTGGTAACAAAACATCTTACCTGTAAATGACTTGTAAAAGAAGCATCACTTCACTGCATTAGCTAAAAAGCTAAGGAAGGCTCGATCTCAACTGAAGTTCCTTCATATTTCCACAAAACAGTAAAACAAACTTAGCACTAGTAATTAAACAGATGTTTCAATTCCCCTTATTCCAAATCATAATCTGCTAAATCAAATCCTTAATAATGATTTACGAAAACAAACAATTAAGTATGCGGAACTAGAAATTAACAAAAGAATTAGTTCTATTTTAAGCCTGTTTAGGTTAACCGTTAACAGTTAAATGTTCCTCAGAAGTGATGATTGCAAACACTTAATGTTAGATGAAAAATTTTAAATTTTTATGAATTTTTGGAGTATTACAATAATTGTGATTTTGTTTCACAAAGTGAAGGATGGTGTAGCATAAGCTTGCCACTTTCATCTCAATACAAAATTTGAACATGCATAACATCGTCCATTGAATGTGTCCATATTTCATTGGTACCACCAGTGTAAATAATTGGATCATCTCCACAAGGATCCAAGCATGTTAACTCTAGGTTTCATGTATGTGGCTCATCTATCACTTTCAGATAATGATTTCTTTTGAGCCATTATCTCTGTTAAGAAGAGCAATTGTATCACAATTTGGTTCCTTTCCCTTAACATACTACAGTGTTGAACGACCTCATATTTGATAAGGTATCTCCCTATGATTAGGTTGGATATGATCATCATCATCGTCACTCCAACAATATTTTTTTGCAATTCTATATAATTGTTGTGACTTTTGGCATTGTGTAGACAATTGTTACTTCATTTGTCGTCTCTTTTCTCATTTAACATCCTATTCATCAAGTATTCTAGAATCTTCTTCCACAACCTTTGGCAGAAATGACTTCCTCTCTTTACTTGGGAACAGATAAGGGTCTGTGTTGAACATGTTAAAATTTATAAAAAGTATAAATCTGCAAACATGTAAGGAAACCCAAATGGCCTACACAGATTACACATGAGATCACTTAAATGGAAAGCAAAAGTGAAAACATAGATTATTTATGTAAGCATAATGTAAATACAACATAAATACTAACCTTTGGTAAGAACCTTTAATTTCTTTCCTCCTTCCAATCAAGGTTTCATATTTGCATCCAGATGGTCCAAATAGATTTCTGTATCAAAAAATCAAGGAAAAAATTGAATACTTTGCATATACATATACAATATCTAATATATAACTTTATAGCATGCTTATAAATAAAAATTGCACAACAAAAATTAGAAAATCAATTTAACAGGTCATATAAGAGGCCTGGAATTTCAATTCACCTTTTCACATCAAAAGTGTTGGTTGTGCTTGATGTAATTTGTGTGCTATTAGTTAATACAAGGCTTCACTCTCTATTATTTACATAGGAGGAAAAAAATTTCCTCTGTTAGAATCAGGTCTAAAATAAAATATTTTTATGAAAGTATATAACCTAGGGCACAAAAAGTGAATATTATTCTTACCTGTTCATTTGATTTGATCATACACCTGGTTGTTGTCAGGTTCACTGAATTCGTTCATCTAGGATAGATTCATTAAACATACATATCATGAAATTCCCTCTCAACCAAAGGTACTCAGTGGGAAACCTCTCCTCGAATATTTTGTGCGAAATCAGAAAATACGAAAATAGGAGGGAGTTTTCCATTATTACCCACTTTCAAAAATTTGAAAAATTTCAGTTAACCCAACATTGCACCGCGTGACAAACTCCTCACTGGTTCATGTGCAACCGGAAAACAATTCAGCAAAATATTCCTTTGACTAATTACGTGATTAGTAATGCTAATTAAATGTTAATACATTTCTTATTTAGGATACATTTTGGGGTTGGTAATTTCTGATGACAGCTCTCCACCATTGGCTATAAATGACTATTCTTGAGTGGCAACTATTGGTAACAAATTTCTAGTATCTTTCCCCTCAACTAAAAATTTAGTCATGTATCACATAATCATTAATTGGTTGAATTAATTCATCTTCTTGTAATATGTTTAATCATTTATTTGGTCATTAATTGACACCTTTTTTAGTACATTTACTCATTTATTTGGTCATTATTTGCTATGATTTTGTAGTACATTTACTCATTTATTGGGTCATTAATTATCACCAAGTAGTGATATATTTACTCTTTTATTTGGCCATTAATTATCACCACCATTTAGTAGTACATTTTCCTATTTATTTAGTCATTATTTATTATTATTTTTACTCATATTTTTAGTATTAAGATGATGATGATGATGATGTAGTTGCTTATGGTTTAGTAGTTTCATATTCATTATAATAATTACTAATTTAGTAGCTATATCTTTATTTTATTTTATTTCATCATTGTTATTCAATATAAATTAATATGATATGGATAATTAAAAAAATGTCATACAATTTATTAATATTGATCTAATGAATGAAACAAACTATATATAATTATATACTTAAACAATAAATAAACAAATCATTTATATTGCAGTTGAATCAATGGAAAGAAATTAAAATTATACAAACATGTACACTTGTAGCATTAATTAACAATATTGTAAATAAGATCAAGTATAAACATATATATATATATTTAAATTTGAACCACATAATATTATATATAAAAAATATGAAAAGTCAAGCTCGACTAGAATACATTTTATTTTCTAGTTGATTATCCATTAATACATGATGATCATTAATCAAATAGTTCATGGAAAAAATGTCTTGTGCATACTCTATTAAGACATCAAGCTTTGGGACTACAAGTACACAAAAATCATCTACACATGTAATGAGTTTTTCCAAATATTTCAACATCTACTCATGAGTTAAACTTCCTTCCTTTATACCTCTCCTTCATGGTAACCATAGGTATGGGAATTCCAATAGGTATATTCTCCTTTTCCATTATTGTATTCATGGCCTTGTAGGAAAGGTTGTCGACTATAGACCTACAAAAAAATATGGGATCCTCCAAAGGCGAGACTTATTGAAATATACCTTTTTGGTTCAAGAGAAAACTTGATAGCATGCTCTACAAAATATAGAAATTAATAAAATGCTAGAACATTATGCATTATATGGTATTTTTAACCCAAAAAATAAGGATAAAACTAGCTCTGAAAACATGTAGATTTCATATCATCACTTCAACATCCCAACCTTGATGAACTCTCTTATGTTTCCAAAATACAAAGCTTGTAAATCTTCTACAAATCACAAGATCAACAATCACATCTTATTTTTTCTAGGAATGAATCCCCTTCTCTTCATTGAAAATTTGGTCCTTCATTCATTAGAGGAAATTTGAGGTCTAAAATGGGCCTCCTAAGGAAAATAATAAAATAATAGTTAAAATAATAAAATAACAGTTAAAAGAATAAAATAATAGTTATTAATTTTGAAGGAAGAATGAAAAAAACTACTTTTTTGTTTGTATTTTCGACATATCTCCATGTGTTTTTACTCAAATTCCCAACGAAAGAGCTCGTTGGATGCTGAATTTAATTCTGCATCCAACGAGTACCCACAATGCATACTTTTGGCAGACCCCGCTACCCCAAAAATAATAAATACTTGAAAAAAAGTGATGATGATGTCATCATCACGTATTTTTAGGTATTTCTTATTTTTGGGGTAGAGGGGTCCATCAAAAGTATGCAGTGTGGGTACTCGTTGGATGCAGAATTAAATTCTACATGCAACGAGCTCTCCCGCTCAAAATTTGAGTAAAAACACAAGGAGATATGTCGAAAATATGAACAAAAAGAGTAGTTTTCTTTTATGACAAATATGTCAATTCAACCATTATGGTTGACTCATTTTATTGAAATTCTATTGGTTCCTGAATTCCAACTCACAAAATTTATTGTTGGTGTGTTTTCTTATAAGGCCCATTTTAGACCCCAAATTTCCTTTAATGGTGTACACCTTTAAGCCTTTTCACAAGCCTCTAGCAACCTCAATGTTGGAGATATCCTTCCTTCTACAACTCTACCCAACAAGAGAATAGAGTTTCTCTTACAACATCTACCCAATATTCCTTCTTGTTGGAGTGACAATTACAATAGAAATCCTTCTTTCCCTAATACCAAAATGGTGAAGGATAAATACACATTGTACTTGTATATCCAAACCCACACATAACTAACTAAAAGCTAATGAAAACACAAATTTGCAGCACTTACACAAGGGAACAACAAAAGCACACACGTACAATCACNGGATAAATACACATTGTACTTGTATATCCAAACCCACACATAACTAACTAAAAGCTAATGAAAACACAAATTTGCAGCACTTACACAAGGGAACAACAAAAGCACACACATACAATCACACAACTAAAAATAAACAACTACGTTTGTTTCTATAAATGGTTTGCAAATACATGCGTCCTCAATGGGAATTGTTGTTACAATAATTACAAAAACACAAGACCAAGCCTTTATTTCTATATGTCCTAAAACCACAAAACTCTAGTGCAAAATAAATGCCTATTGGTGTAAGTCTCGACCCACGCTTACATCAACTGCACAAAATTATCTTTCCAATGTTCTTCATTTGCAAATAGGAACTATGAGTTCGTTTTCAATTTATGTCTCCTCTCCAAGAGATATGGTCTCTTCTACTTTACCAAGCAAACTATCTATCCACTCCTTCTCAAGCTCCCTAATCTTATTTCACTTATTCATGAGAAATAAGTTGATTCCCTTTCTTTTTTATTCTTCTACAATTCTACCTAGCAATATACTATAACTGCACTTCTTTCCTTTTGAGAAGCAGATCTACCCAATTAACTCTAATGGAAAAATTTATTTCTTCCTCTTTGTGCTCTACTATATATAAGAACTCATTTTCTATAGTCTCTCACTCTTTTGCGATAGATTCTTGGTATCCCATTAGGTAGAGCCATCCCTGCATCAATTGCAGCTTGAATCACACCTATGTATGTATGGGAGGAAAATTTGAATTGGCTTGACACCATATATGAAACTTCAACCATTTTAAGGCCTAATCCCCCATGTGAACTTCTGCCAACATAATATTTTGTGTAGTCTTCAACTCTTCCATTTCAAAGTAGGGCTCCAAACTTCTTAAATGTGCATCCAACATTTCAACACAAATGGTGACATCAAACTTTAATTTAAATGTTGGTTATGACATTGGCATCACATTCAATTGGGATTCAAGAATTATTTATTAAAGCCAAACAAACAAATTTTGGTGTAAACATCAGGAAAATTTCAAGCTGAAAAGGTCTATAAAGGGTGTCTTAGACAAGCTCGAAATTGGCTAAAATTTTGACACAATTTCAAAAAAATCCAAGAATTCGCATGCCTGCAAATAAGATGACTCCTAATTTAAACCAAATAACACCTAATAAAATGGGTGTAACATTTGTGAGAAAGATCCTTTAGAAAACTCACGAATGTCTGCTATTAATAATTAAAAATCATTCAAATTGCTTGAGAGTACTACTTGATATCTAAGGGTTCTTTCCATTAATTAATTACGAATTAATAAGAGGTAGTTGTCGAGTTAACCCTAGATGATGGGGATACATCATAAACCCCTAGCTCAATTAGTTCTAGATATCCTTTATGTAGTTTAGTTTTACTATCTACAATACCTAACACTTGAGTTTTTATTGCATAAAATGAGCATGTGATTTCTAAGAAAGGGGGTTGATGATGTCCACCTATGCGCACATACATAACCACTTCCATATGCACATATATGAAAGAGTTTTTGTATTTGTGCATATATGGAAGTGATTCTATTTATGCACACTTTTGTATATGCAAATATCTTGAAGTTCTTTTGTATATGTACATATACTAAAGAGCACTCCATATATACGCATATATGAAAGGTGCATATATGGAAGTGTTTCTGTATATGCATCTTCCATATATGTGCACATACCGAAGGACTTCCATATGCACATATTCATAATAAACTCTATCTATGTGCTTCTATATATGCACATATACTGAGGGCACATATATGGAAGTGCTTGCATATATGTGCATATAAAGAAGAAATTCCATCTATGCATGCTTTTGTAAATGAACAAATATGGAGAGCATGTATGTATGTGCACATATATGGAAGCCACATATGGAAGGTGCATATAGAAGTTCTTTCGTACATACACTATAGAAGCACTTCCATATATATGCTACAAAATCACTTCCATATATGCACATATATAGAACAACGCTCTGTACATGCGCATATAATGAAGGTGCATATACTGAAGATGATCTAACAGAGAAGGAAATCAAGACCCATAGATTACAGATCTGGTAGTTTCTAGAAATTGACCCAAACTCCAGGAAGGGAATTTTTCTGAGGAGGAGCACCCCATTGGTTTGGGGAAGAAAAACAAATTAAGGGTAGTGTCGATATGTACTGGGAGTAGCCAAAGGGGAAAGGCTTTCTCATTCGGAACCTTGAAGGTCAAAGGGATAGGTTCAATGCATCCATTGAGGAGGGTGCACTTACTTCATTACTGGTAGTTTTTGGAAAACCCAACAGAAAGGGCATAGAAACAGATGGTGTGCCCTCCTTCTTGTCATGAGTATCTAGTAGGAATAGGAATGCCACCTGAATGGTCAGATATCCCAAAGGGATAGGTGCCCTCTCAGAGGTGGATTCATTTAGCAAGGGGAAGACACCATGCAACCATGGAGATGAGTGCATTGTCTTTTATGAACAAAACCCAACAAAAAGGAAACAAGCAAATAAACTGAGCGACTATCAAACAATGAGAGAAAAATAAGCAGATAGGTTTTTGGGCATGAAAAAGATACTTGTATTAGAGATAGGTTCACCTTTTATAATAACGGAATGACTTATTTACATAGTAAATTCTCTAACACAATGAAATACAACTTAGGATAAGCTAAAATGTGCGCCGCAACGTGAATTTCTCCTTGGTGGCCCAATTCCTTGTTTAGTTCTGGAAGTGTCCCACCTTCCATGAGAAGCTAAGGAAAGAGATGATGCACCACTTCAGCAATAATCCAAATTGCTTGAGCTGTATTTTGTCCTTGGCATGCCACAAGGTAGGAGGTGTAGGCCTGGTGCCTTATAGAACGATTCCTGGTGTTAAGTAGTGTATCTTTGGACAAGGGGAGTTGGAAGTTCAAGATATTTTCCACTGAGTGTGTAATTGTGTATGGTTCCTCAAAGAGGGGAGGCTCAAACAAATTTAGATGATTGACATTGATTACATTGTGTATTCTGAGTTGGGGGGAAGATCCAATCGATATGCATTCTCCCCAATATTTTCTAGAATGGTATAAGGGCCATATTTGATTAGAAGAAGTTTGTGATGCTGGCCTTTGAAGCATTTCTTATTCAAATGTAACTAGAATTGATCTCCAATATGAAAGGACATGGAGGTCCTTTGTTTGTCGTGCCTTTTCNTTAGAAGAAGTTTGTGATGCTGGCCTTTGAAGCATTTCTTATTCAAATGTAACTAGAATTGATCTCCAATATGAAAGGACATGGAGGTCCTTTGTTTGTCATGCCTTTTCTTTGCACGATATTGAGCTTCTTTTAGTGCTATTGTTACAGCAGTGTGTCATTGTGCAAGTTGTTGAAGAAACCAGTGGACTGATTGTTGTTCTTGTTTCTGATGCACATTACCTTGGGGATCCCAAGTGAGGGGAAGCTCGGTTTGGGATGTTGGTTGGAATCCCAAACATACTTCAAAAGGAGAGAACCTAGTAGAAGAGTGTGTGGCCTTGTTGTAGCTATGCTGCTGAATATGTAAGTAGTTGTCCCAATGGTTTTTGCGCAAAAAATGAGTACAAAGAGCATGGACTAATACCCAGTTGAATACCTCTATTTTCCCATCCATTTGAGGATGGAAGGTGGTAGAGAACTTTAGTTGAAATCCAAGTTGCACCCAGATTGTCTTCCAAATTTTTTTGAGGAAGCGTGAGTCTCTATCTGAAATGATGTTGCTTGGTAGGCCAAAATGTGTCCATACATGTTGGAAATACAACTCTGTTGTTTGTGCTATTGTAGTAGCCTATGTGTATGGAATGAAAAGAGCCATTTTTCTAAAATGGCATACCACTACCCAAATTGCATCATGTTTCTTTTCTGTCGTGGGTAGTCCTCTTAAGAAATCCATAGAGATTGACTCCTAGGGCCGAGAAGGGAGAGGCAGTGACTGATATAAGCCATGCTTGTTATCATCCAAAATGGCACTTATCCGTCCAAGTGCTGACATTTCTCATGTTGGTACAAAAAAGGACAAATTAGGATTGAAGTAGCCAAAACACTATAGATGTGCATGACCTTTGATGCATTATCCTCAAACTAGACTTATATATTTTTATTTTGAGTTTTGGGTTACATACGCGACTATATGCATTGCAACTCACGTGGAATACGTGAGTATTTGCATTGCAACCCGCATATACTTGCATAAATGAGTTCCCTTTAAGGAACATGTGTATTATACACGAGTTTCCTATATTAATACCTGCATATACCTTAATTTGACATTAAAAATATAAATCTA
>LPNX010408623.1:229440-243265 GCA_001517045.1 Pseudotsuga menziesii | reverse complement strand
AAAAAAAAAAGTTTAAGTAGTTTCAATTTACTTTGGAATTTGCTTTATACATCATTTTTCTTTTACTTATTGAGTCTATAATATCATAGTCTTTCACGCCATTTACCTTCTCACTAAGAACAACCCTTAAAATGAACGATGTAATTTAAAAATTATTAGTAAGTTTTATTTTATAGGGTCATACACCAACTAGCTTAGGATAGACTTGTGGAATAGGAAGTTTAAAATATCCACAAGTGTTTAAATTCAGACATAGTTGGCCAATCAATAAGTAAACCCTTTTCTATGTTGATTGTATTTGGGAAGCTCCTCTCAACTAGGAGTTAAGCATGAGGCCACATGGAGGCTTGGACTGACGAGATAACCCTCTGATTCCTTGTCAAAGCGTAGACCAAGGTTTTTGCACATCTGGGGATTCTGTCTTAGACAGGGTTTCGGGATTTGCTACCCTACCCATGTGTATGAGCCATGCTTAAGACTGTCCCCCTAGACTATCAATATAGTTGAGGTAGCCTTTAGTCTCTCTCACATCTAGGGTTCATACACAGGTACACCAAAAGGCTATTTCTGGTTGACCTTGGATGGGCTTGGAAGGTAACCCNATATAGTTGAGGTAGCCTTTAGTCTCTCTCACATCTAGGGTTCATACACAGGTACACCAAAAGGCTATTTCTGGTTGACCTTGGATGGGCTTGGAAGGTAACCTTTGTAGAAAGTGTGGGAGGGCGGTGGGTGATTCCTCCACTTATACCTAAGAACATCTTCAAGGATGCCAAGTAATTGTCTCTCAGCTTTCTTTTGGAAATCATATCTTATAACCCTTGTGTTTTTTGTGACTTTAGGAAATTTTGTAGTGACTTCTCTGTGGTTTGTTTGTGTTTAGCCGGCCTTAGGGTGTGAAGAGTCAAATTTTCAATCATGGAGGAACAACCGCTCAGAAGGTCAAGAAGGTTGCAAAACAGTTCTCTGCTTGTTACAGTGGAACCTCCACCGCCCCGTCAAAGGCGGAGATTAGACATAGACGATTCNTCATGGAGGAACAACCGCTCAGAAGGTCAAGAAGGTTGCAAAACAGTTCTCTGCTTGTTACAGTGGAACCTCCACCGCCCCGTCAAAGGCGGAGATTAGACATAGATGATTCTTTCGAACCGGTAGGAATTAGTGAAGTTTCGGGTGAACCAGAACTTAGGACAAACTAGGTTGATACAACCACATTAGAGATAGAATACTTGCAAGCTGACTAGTTTGCGAGAAACATTAATTCACCTCTTATTGACCTAAATGATCTAGTGATCGTCCAAGTTCGTCCTTTCAACTCACCTGTGATTGGTGTTCCTGTGAGAAGACTAATGTCTAGTGTAGGAGAAAGTCCTTCTACCTCCACCTCAGCTTTTTTGGATGAAGGAGTGCCACCTCCCCTGATTGGTGCCCCTAGAACAAATATATCTACCACTCCTTAAACTCTATCTAGTCGGGTGATTCAAAAATTGGCTTCCACAAATACAATAGGAACTTCTAGTGGGGTGGTCACTAGGATTTCTAGTGTACCTTCCGCTTCAACTTCTTTTGCACACAATGCTCAGAGTGGTACTGTTGGATCCTCTTCATTTGTCCAGGGTTTTCCTTGGAATGGGGGGCACATTCCCCCATCCACTCCATATGTAGGTCCAACACCTGCATATGTAGGGCTGCAGTTCAGAAACACTAACCCTTATGGTCAAGGTTTCCAAATGTCAGTTTTGGCTCCTTTCATGAGCTCTCCTTTCTTTCTTTTTAGCACAGGGATACCTGCTCATGTTTTCCAAACTACAGTTTCAACTGGGACAACACAAACCTCATACACTTCACCACATATGAACAATCCACTGGATTATGGGTGGAATCCTTTCCAAAGTGGTCCAACTACTTCATAACCGGTAGTTGGGGGAAACCTTGCCTTCACTTTTGGGAACCAGGGGGCAAGTCCTTCTACTTCCCAAGATGGTACTTTTCATGCCCCGGTTAGGCCCTATTATCTCTCAAATAAAATAAATTTATCTTTGATAGTATGAAGAATTTAAATGATGCAATGAAGGATATGAAGATCACTAACAGTTTTGAATACCTCTATTTTTTTATGCAAATTTCACGAAGTTGTGGTTTCGGTGGCTTGGGCGAGGATCAGAAAATCTCATTAGACATCGAAAGATGGAAGATAAATAGCAGGTGGAAGACCCCTTCGGCAGATAGGCGTATNGTTGTGGTTTCGGTGGCTTGGGCGAGGATCAGAAAATCTCATTAGACATCGAAAGATGGAAGATAAATAGCAGGTGGAAGACCCCTTCGGCAGATAGGCATATTGCTGAAATTGTTTACACCATCGGAACATTTTTCAAATATCAATCAGAAGTTGTGAAGACTTCATATCGGCGAGCTAGTTCTCAAAGGCGCCACAACGGCAGAGGAAATACAGACTAAGAGTTTCGATGGAGAGAGGTTTTGAGTTTCGATCACAGACGAAATCAATTCAGGACTCAAAAACTTTAAATCGGCAAGTTAGTTCTCAAATGCACCGCAACGGCGAAGAATATAGTAACTAAGCGTTTTGATTCAAGCTTCCAATGACCTTCGATAGCGATGAAATTATATCATAAGAGCTAAGGATTAAGCAGTGGTGAGGTAAAGAAAAAAAAATTCGTATTGTTGGTGTCAGAACTTTAAGGGACTAACGATCGGTGAGCTATCCCCCTAGGGAGCCGCAATGGCAGGAAGCAAACTGACTACAGCTTTCGATCGATGATAAGAAACATTCCAATAGCGAGACAATAGATGAACACATCAGCGATCAGAGGGTCTAAAGACTAATCATCAGAGATTTTNAGGAAGCAAACTGACTACAGCTTTCGATCGATGATAAGAAACATTCCAATAGCGAGACAATAGATGAACACATCAGCGATCAGAGGGTCTAAAGACTAATCATCAGAGAGTTTAGAACCAAGCAGCTCCACGATGGTTGTAAGAACTACAGACTAATCGTCGGCACAATAGTCCATTAAGGAGCCACAAATGCGGCAAACATTTAGGCTTGGAGTGTCGATGGGCTATAGGAAACAGATTCTGACCGCCAATGTAGAAACTATCACAAGTTAAAGGTGGAGAGTGGAGGCATAGAGACTTAGAGTGCCGATGAGCTAAAAGAAAAAGCTCCGATCGGAGACAGTGGCGATAAGTCAGGAAACTGCAGAAATGTTGGGACTTGGAGTGCCTAAAATGTGGCAATATTCAGATTGGGGTCACCGATGTGATAGAAGAAAGCTTCTGATCAGTGACCGCTATGGTAAACTACGGGAAAATAGAGACTTGTAGCGTTGAAACTGTGGCAACGAGATGGAGAAAATCCAGTGGATTAAATGAGGAAAATCACTTCAGTAAATGCTGAAACACTGGTTGTTGGCGGGAACTTCATAGTAAACCCTCAGTGGTGGTTATCAGCGACCACTTCAGTCATTTAAAATTCACTCAGTGAACTAGATATTTGTGGTATATAAACAAACAATTAGCAAGGGTTTGAAGCCCTGATATGGAAAAACTATTACTTTCAATTATTTTGGTGTAAACAGATCGGCTTTTCAGGATATGTAACGTTTGTAAAAGGCTATAAAGCCCATGATTATTTCATAAATAAAGGTTCAACTTCGGGGATTTAGGAGCCAATAATACTTTCAAGCTTCTCATTTTACTTATTCATGGTATAAGCTCTTTTGTTGTGATGTGTTCAGCCATCATCTCTTTCTTTGCTATGTTTATGCCTGAATGTGGATTCCGGTTAATTTTAGATTTATCGAAACGCTGATAGTTGTCATCCTATTGGTCTATTAGTGATTTTTTATTTATAAATACCATCCTCGGTAGGATTTATCCATTTATATGCATGTGTTATGTGTGTAAGTCTGCCAGCCTAGTGATTTCTCCATCCCTGCACCTTATAGTCGAATTTCTGAGCAAAGTGCAACTAAAAGCCTTGTAAACGAGTGAGTCCGATGCATGCCTTGAGAGTGGAAAGGTTACATAGGTCGACTGACTTGAACCATATCTGAAAACCCTAAAAAACATTGTAAGTTACCAGGAATCCTTGAGCTATAACCTAGAGGAGTTTCCTGGAGTGATAACAAAGTGGCGCCATTGCCGAGGAAAGGAGATTGAAGCTCAGCTTCCCTGGGATACGACATAGATCCATGCTTTGATGATAGACAAGGCTTGGACATTATTACAGTTGTAATCATCTATCTAGTGACTCCATTGATATAAGGTGGCTTCAAGAAGACCAATTACCAGAGCAAACCCAAAGGGGCCACCAGCAACACCCGTTTCAGATCCAGAAGAAATATTGAGGAAAGCTAGGGCTTTACTAAGACAAACCAACAGTGCTGCAAAAAATGCTACATCAGGTATTTCAAGAAATATTTTTGCTGTTATTTCTTCTGCTGAAACTTTCAATTCCTAGAAATTTTTAGATACACCATAAAAATCTAGGGCTTGGGCATCTTCAAGCACTACTTCTTGTGAAGATCCAATCCCTAGTGACTCCACTAGGATAAGTATACCACCGCCTTCTCAGCAAATATTTTCATCAGTTCCGCCTTCCACATCCCTGTCCATACCTATTTCCGATATGGCTACCCCTCAATTGACCAAGATGGATAAGTATACCACCGCCTTCTCAGCAAATATTTTCATCAGTTCCGCCTTCCACATCCCTGTCCATACCTATTTCCGATATGGATACCCCTCAATTGACCAAGATGGAAAGGATCCTAGTAGCTAGGAATGCGCCCCTAATTTTGCCAACTCCTCTTGCAGCCATGCCTACTGGGGATTACCTCAAGTATATGCCTAAGTTTACAGGGCAAGGAGATTTCACTACTGAAGAACATCTAGAGGATTTTTATAGCTATGCTGAAAATATAAATATAGAACAAGAAGATGTATGGACCAAAGTTTTTGTGCAAAGCCTAGATGGCCAGGCTGGGAAGTGGTTTAAAGAACTGCCTGCTTGGTTAGTGGCAGGCATAGAGGCCCTAGATGACATTTTCCTAAAGCATTGGGGAGAGAGGAGAGACCACCTCTAATATATCATAGAATTCAAAAACCTAAAAAGAGAAAATGGTGAGTCTGTCTCCAACTTTACCAATAAATTCAACAACATGTACAACAAGATCCCCACTGAGATTAAGCCCATAGGTACCTCAACTATGATAACTTATGCGAATTCCTTTGACTCTGACTTCTACCTAATNAAATTCAACAACATGTACAACAAGATCCCCACTGAGATTAAGCCCATAGGTACCTCAACTATGATAACTTATGCGAATTCCTTTGACTCTGACTTCTACCTACTTCTTAGAGAAAGGAGGTCTTCCTCCTTATCACTCATGCAGGATGCTTCCCTAGAGGTAGAGTCAAACATTTTGGCATCTCAGAAGGTCAAAGGGAAGGTAGACAGGAGAAAGCAGCCAGCAGACTACAGTGGGGCTTCAGCAT
The DNA here is from genome assembly GCA_001517045.1 of Pseudotsuga menziesii. NCBI lineage: Eukaryota > Viridiplantae > Streptophyta > Pinopsida > Pinales > Pinaceae > Pseudotsuga > Pseudotsuga menziesii. The sequence continues at coordinate 237,739 of LPNX010408623.1, read as the reverse complement.
CAGAGAACAAGATTGGAAAAATGACCAAAATTTTAGATAACCTGACTGCTGAAATGTCTAAACTGAAGGACCAAGGACATCTGCCAGTGAGGAGTAAAGGGCTAAGTGACTTCGCTCCTCAAAACCCAAATTTTGTCCCTTATAGAAGAGGAAACCCCCCTGTTCAGATTCTCATAAAAGAGAGAAATCAAGGGGAAGACTAGAGGATAAGAGCTTCATTTCAAAATGTTGTATTAGAAGAAGGGCCAGAATTCATTGAAGAAGAAGGAGAAGCTAAAGGAAATATCCACTGCATGGAGGATGAGGTGGACTATTCCTTTCTGACACAAGCATAGTACAAAGAAGCCTTGATTGATGAGCAGATCACTGAAGAGGCTGTCTATCAGGATGATGGTTAGGGAGGTTAACAACTAAGGTCTAGGTTGGTTTCTCCACTCAAAAAGAATGATGTACCCATCAAGCATCCTGCTGCACCTGCTAGAAAGGTTGTGGTTTTACCAAAGAAAGTAGTTGTTCCATCCAAAGCATTGCATAAACTAGCACCTTCAGCCACACCTGATCAAGTCCAAATCAAACCTACAGATCATGAGGTAAGGTTTCTAGATAGGCTACATCATTCCTTCAACCTTGAATCTGAAATTCAAAAATTGAAAATCCCTTTCCCTTTAATTGAGTTGATGAAGAATGATGCATTTAAAACCTCCATTCTGAATTCCCTTTAGCCTAAGGTACACATTGACACTGACGTTGTGAACCTGCACGATGACAATCCTGTTGTAACCCTAGGCCCTGTCATTGAAGACCTAAAGGACTCTTGCCCACCATTCTATATATCCTTAAACATCCATGATAAAATCCTCCATAACTGTTTGCTGGATTCAGGAGCCTCTCATAACTTAATGCCAAAGGCTGTGATGGATGAGATTGGCCTTAGCATTACCAATCCCTACCACGATTTATTCTCTTTTGACTCAAGGAAGGTTAAGTGCTTGGGCCTCATCAAAGATCTTGCTGTAAACTTGAATCAGTTGCCTTCGAAAAGCGTAATGATGGACATCATAGTGGCTAATATTCCTCCAAAATTTGGCCTTTTGCTGTCCCGGTCATGGAGCAAAAGATTGGGTGGCACCCTTCATATGGATCTCTCGTATGCCACCATTCCCATGTTTGGAGGGGAGACTAAGAGACTGTATAGGGAAAATCAACTAGCATACATCATAAGCAAGGAGAGCCACTCAGTGAATCACTCGATCTATGCTGTGGACACCAATTTTGGATCCTGCATTCTGCAAATAGATGATAATCAGCAGACATCAATTCAGCTCACTGAGCCCACGCATCTACATCCTGAAGAAGTCACAACAGTGATCTGGACCATGTATTTCGATGGGGCTAGCGCTCAAAGCTCAGTAGGTGCGGGTGTCGTGTTGATCTCCCCATCTAAAGAAAACATTCACTTATCTTACAAGCTCGATTTCAAGACCACTAACAACGTAGCAGAATATGAAGCCTTTCTGCTAGGAGTTAAAGTGGCCAAGAATATGGAAATCATGTGTGTGAATATTTTTGGGGATGCAGACCTCATCATACAGCAGGTCAATAACACTTTTCGGATGAAAAATATTAGACTGAAGGCCTACAGGGATGAGGTATGGAAACTCAGAGACTCATTTATGTTTTTTTAACTGTCATATATTCCTAGGGATTTGAATCATCTATCTGATTCCCTAGCCGTCTCTGCAATTCTGTTTGTTCCTCCTTTACCCCCTAGGCTCAGCTATGATGTTCAGGTCAAGTACAGACCCTCTCTGTCAGACAATGTAAAATTTTGGAGGGTGTTTGAAAATGATGGGGAGCTTAGTAAATTCCTTCAATTAGTGGATGAATTCTCTGATATAAACATAGACCAGGAAACCTTAACCTGGAGGAATCCAAGCAGCTCAAGTTAAAATATAAAGTGACTGAGCACAATATTGTCCAATTTCCCAGCAACTACATACCCCGAGGTCTAGTACCACTAGAAGAACTGTTTGATCACAATGACATCCCGTTCAAGCCTGCCAAAAGGGAGCTAGATCCTACTTTCCAAGAGCACAATATAGGCAACCAGAGCCATCCAAAACTAATAAATCTATCCACTGGGCTGAAAGCTGAACAGAATTATGAATATTGTAGCTTGATAAAAGAGTTTGCTGATGTCTTTGCATGGGAGTATAGTGACCTACAAACGTATGACACCAACATCATCTAGCACAGGATTCTGTTGGAGAAGGACACCATTCCTTTCAAATAGAAGCTGATACCCATCAGCCCTCTTCTATTACCAGTGATCAAGAAAGAGATCCACAAACTCCTCAAAGCCAAGATCATAATCCCCATCAGGTATTCCCAGTGGATTGCAAATATAGTAGTGGTAAGAAAGAAAAATGGAGAAATCAGGTTGTGTGTGGATTTTAGAAACCTAAATAAATGTTCCAAAAAAGACAACTATCCACTGCCCAAGATGGAGCATCTGCTACAGAGAGTCTCAGGGACCAGGGTCAATTCCTTCCTTGATGGCTTCTCTGGATACAACCAAGTGGCCATGCACCCAGATGACCAAGAGAAGACTGTCTTTACCACCCCCTGGGGCACCTTCATGTATGCTAAAATTCCATTTGGGATAATGAATGTTGGGGATACTTTTTAGAGAGCTATGGACCTAGCTTTTGTAGGGCTAAAAGATAAATATGTGCTGATATATTTGGATGACTTAACAGTTTACTCTCATAACCATCATGACCACTTGCAGCATTTGAGAAAGGTATTTCTGAAGTGCAGAAGGTATGGAATATCACTGAACCCCAAGAAGTCCCAGTTTGCACTCAATGAAGGAAAGATCATAGGCCACATAGTCTCAACTGAAGGTGTGAAGATCAATCCAGTAAGAGTGGAGGCGATTCAGCAGCTATCAATACCAAGGTCAAAAAGAGACATTCAGTCCTTTTTAGGCAAGATAAACTTTGTCAGGAGATTCATTCCAAATTTCTTCGAGTTGGTAAAGCATATAACAGTCATGCTAAAAAAGGATGCAGAAATCAAGTGGACCGACCAGGCAAGAAATTGTTTTGAAGACATTAAGAAAGCCATCATGGAGGCCCCAACCCTGATTAGTCCCAACTACACCAAGGGTTTTTACATTTTATCTTTTTCATCTTATGACACAGTGGAAGCTATACTATTACAAAAGAATGATGAAGGTCTTTATCATCTAATTGCTTTCGTCAGTAGAACCCTGAGAAATGCTGAGCTGAAGTATGACCCAATTGACAAGCAGGCTTATGCCCTCATAAAATCTTTGAAGAACTTCAGAATCTACATTCTCCATGCAAAGGTCATTGCGTATGTCCCTTCAGCTGCTGTGAAGGATGTTTTGACTCAGCCTAACATTGATGGGAAGAGAGCTAAGTGGATTGCCAAACTCATTGAGTTTGATGTAGAGGTGAAACCCACCAAGCTAGTAAAGGGATTAGGTCTGTCCAAACTCATGGTCAAATAAAACTGTGAACTGATGGAAATAAATTTCACATGTATCAAATCAGCAAAGGTGCAGACTATGGTAGCAGCTGAAACAGAAGTAAATCAAGATCAAGATAACAGTCCACCAGTAGCTGAGAACATATCTTCATGTGAGTGGTACTCAAGTATTATTCAATTTTTTCTTCAATTAGAAGTTTCTCCTGATCTCACTCCTAACCAAGCATGAGCCCTTAAGTTGAAATCTGTTAAGTTTTGTATAATTGACAAACTGTTGTACTGGAGGGACTAGTCTAGGATTTTGTTAAGGTGTCTAGATAAAGAGGAACCATAGAAAGTCATGCATCACTTTCATTCTAGTACATGTGGAGGCCACCACTACTAGAAAACCATAGCCCACAAGATCTTAAAAGTAGGATACTATTGGCCAACCCTCTTTGTGGGTGTATTCACTTTTGTAAGAGCCTGTGACCAATGTCAAAGGTTTATAGGGAAGCAACAGCTCAAGTCCTTGCCCCTTAGTCCTGTTATAGTGAATGGGCATTTCCAGCAATGGGGTCTGGATTTCATAGGTGAAATAAATCCATCTTCCAGTGGACAACATAAATGGATCTTAGTAGCCACTGACTACTTTACCAAATGGATAGAAGCAGTACCCACCAGAAATACCACTCACCAAGTCATCATGAGATTTTTATATGAGAACATCTTCAGCAGGTTTGGTTGCCTAGTAAGGTTAGTGACTGATAATGCACAAGATTTTAAGGCTGGGGCATTAGTTAAAATGTGTGAATCAATGGGTATCCAACTGGTGCACTCCACATCCTATTACCCCCAAGGAAATGGCTTGGCTGAGTCATCCAACAAAATCTTAGTCAGAATCATCAGGAAACTGCTAGAGACAAATCAGAAAAGATTGGATTCGAAACTTAAGTTTGCTTTATGGGATGATAGGGTAACAGACAAAATATCCATAGGGACTTCTCCATTCAAGTTAGTTTATGGCACTGAGGCCATCTTTCCTATCCAACTCATCCTTCCAGTGGAAAATTTCTTTCAGGAAAAGGAAGATGAACCAAATGATATGATGAGAATGATGAGGTATTTGGTGGAGTTACACCAGATCAAGGAGAAAGTTGTAGGAAAATTAGAGGCTCATCAACAGAGGATAAAGGGCATTTTTGAAAAAAGAGCAAAGGCGGACAACTTCCAGGTCGGAGATTGGGTCCTCAAGTGGGATGCTGTCAAACAGGACAAGGGGAAACATGGAAAATTTGACTCTTTATGGATTGGCCCTTTTGTTATAGACTAGGTATATAAGAATAACACCTTCAAATTGCAAAATTTGGAAGTTGAAGAGGTATTCGATGGCCCAGTAAATGGGCGGTTCCTAAAACTCTATTTTATTTGAGGCTCTGAGGCCTTATGATTGTAAATTAGTAGATTGTAGGTTGTTTTTTCTTTCGGAATAAGACTCCATGCCTAATGGAACAATAAAGAATAGTGTTAAGTTACTTAGTTTCTTTTAAGGAAATGCATTTTGGTCTGGGGTTCTTGGGACCTCACAAGGAGGTTCCCATCCCCGAGTAAGAGCCAAGTGTTATTTCTCAAATAAAATAAATTTATTTTTGATAGTATGAAGAATTTAAATCAGGCAACAAAGGATATGAATATCACTAACAGTTTTGAAGACCTCTATTTTTTTATGCAAATTTCATGAAGTTGTGGTTTCGGTGGCTTGGGAAAGGATCGGAACATCTCATTAGCCACCGAAATNACTAACAGTTTTGAAGACCTCTATTTTTTTATGCAAATTTCATGAAGTTGTGGTTTCGGTGGCTTGGGAAAGGATCGGAACATCTCATTAGCCACCGAAAGATGGAAGATAAATAGCAGGTGGAAGACTCCTTCGGCAGATAAGCGTATTTCTGAAACGGTTTACACCATCGAAACGTTTTTCAAACATCAATCGGAAGTCATGAAGACTTTAGATCTGTGAGCTAGTTCTCAAAGGTGCCGCAACGGCGGAGGAAATATAGACTAAGAGTTCCAATGGAGAGAGGTTTTGAGTTTCGATCATAGACGAAATCAGCTTAGGACTCAAAAATTTTAAATCGGTGAGTTAGTTCTCAAAGGCATCGCAATGATGGAGAATATAGTGACTAAGCATTCCGATTCAGACTTCCAATGACCTCCGACAGTGATGAAATCCGATCAGAAGAGTTAAGGATTAAGCAGCGGCAAGGTAAAGCTAAAAATTTTCGCAGTGTCAGCGTTAGAAATGACTTCCAATGACCTCCGACAGTGATGAAATCCGATCAGAAGAGTTAAGGATTAAGCAGCGGCAAGGTAAAGCTAAAATTTTTCGCAGTGTCAGCGTTAGAAATTTAAGGGACTAATGATTGGTGAGATAGCCCCCTAGGGAGCCGCAACAGCAGGAAGCAAACTGACTACGGCTTTCGATCAATGACAAGAAAAATTCCGATAGCGTGACAATAGATGAACACATCGGTGATCGGAGGGTCTCAAGACTAATCATTGGAGAGTTTAGAACCAAGCAGCTCTGTGGCGGTCATAAGAACTACAGACTAATCGTTGGCACAATAGTCCATTAAGGAGCCACAACTGCAGCAAACATTCAGGCTTGGAGTGCCGATGGGCTAGAGGAAACAAATTCTGATTTTCGATGTAGAAACTATCACAAGTTAAAGGTGGAGAGTTGAAGCATAGAGACTTAGAGTGCCGATGAGCTAAAAGAAAAATCCCCGATCGGCGACAGTGGCGGTAAGTCGAGAAACTGCGGAAACGTTGGGACTTGGAACGCCTAAACTGGGGCAATATTCAGATTGGGGTCACTGATGTGATAGAAGAAAGCTTCCAATCAGCGACCGTTGCGGTAAACTACGGGACAATAGAGACTTGTAGCGCCGAAACTACGACAATGAGATGGAGAAAATCCAGCGGATTAAATGAGGAAAATCACTTCAGTAAATGCAGAAACACTAGTTGTTGGAGGGAACTTCATAGTAAACCCTCAGTGGTGGTTATCAGCGACCACTTCAGTCATTTAAAATTCACTTAGTGAACTAGATCTTTGCGGTAGATAAACAAGCAATTAGCAAGGGTTTGAAGCCCTAATATGGAAAAACTATTACTTTCAATTATTTTGGTGTAAACAGATCGAATTTTCAGGATCTGTAACGTTTGTTAAAGGCTATAATACCCATGATTATTTCATAAATAAAGGTTCAAATTCAGGGATTTAGGAGCCAATAATACTTTCAAGCTTCTCATTTTACTTATTCATGGTATAATCGCTTTTGTTGTGATGTGTTCAGCCATCATCTCTTTCTTTGTTGTGTTTATGCCTAAATGTGCATTCAAGTTAATTTTAGATTTATCGAAAAGCCGATAGTTGTCATCCTATTGGTCTATCAGTGATATTTGATTTATAAATACCATCCTCAGTAATATTTAGCCATTTATACGCATGTGTTATGTGTGTAAGTCTGCCATCTTGGTGAGTTCTCCATCCCTGCACCTTATAGTCGATTTTTTGAGCAAATTGCAACTAAAAGCCTTGTAAACTAGTGAGTTCGATGTATTCCTTGAGAGTGGAAAGGTTACATAGGTCAACTAAATTGACCCATATCTGAAAACCCTAAAAAACATTGTAAGTTACCAGGCATCCTCGAGCTACAACCTAGAGGAGTTTCCTGGAGTGATAACAAGCCCAAGCTTCCTTTCCTGGCAACTTTGAATTTTCCATATTTGTCCAAGCTAATGAATTACCCGGTGAGACATGATGCCTCCCGGCCACCTGTTCCTACCAAGATTCCCTCGGATATCCCAAAATTTGAAGAAAAATTTGATGAAGATCCAGGGGCTGATATCACCACCTTTCACTTGTGGTGTTCCTCTAACTCACTAAACGATGACACCGTTCAGTTGATATTGTTCCAAAGAAATATTACTAGTGTCACAACAAAGCGGTACATTGAACTTCCCTCTACTGCGTTTGGTAGTTTTTGGGACTTAGCCAATGTGTTCCTTAACCATTTCCAACTTCCTGTCCGGTATGATGCCGGGACATACTTATTGTCCACCTTTCAGCAGGACAAAGCCACTCACATTTCGGATCACATCCAAGAGTGGAGAAGGAAGAAAAGGATTATTAAGGCCACTATCCCTCCTGAGTTTTTATTAGAATGGTTCCTTAAGTACTTATTTCCATATATATCTAAGGATGTATCCACTTAAGGAGTAAATATTAAGGAAGAGGCTATCCTCAGGGCCCAACGGTTAGATTTGATATATTTTCAATCTGGGATTCTATATGAAATTAGCCCTCATGCACTGAGGCCAACACATAGTGTCGAGAAACCTAAGCCTGGACCCCATGCTAATGGTGTGGTTGGTTCAGTGAAATCTCCTTGTTATCCCTAAAGTTGGACCTAGACTACGGGATCCAAGCTTAAGGAAATCTTAGTTTGAAAACAATCAAATCAAATGAAATCAAACTCACAATAAAAGCTGGTAACTAATATATTCTCACAGTACTATAGGGTATTAGGCTGATATCATATGTTTGTACAGTTTTTCAGGTATGAGATCATAATATCACAGATATATACAGCTGGTATATGTCACATAGAATTGGATACAAGTATTCACAAGAAAAGCAGAGTGTATGATAGGCTGGTAAAACAGTGAGGGATGGAAAGAAAACCATAAAGATCAGATAACATAAACATACAGAACAACATTCAATACAAAGGATTAT
>LPNX010408623.1:206798-221760 GCA_001517045.1 Pseudotsuga menziesii | reverse complement strand
AAAATCTAGGGGCAAAAGGTCTTCTGAATGGATTTGGATTTGGATTTCTATCATTGTCAGGCATGGTTCTATTTTGATTTCTATTTCTACCTCCTACTTCCAATTTGTCTATCTTATTAGACAAATGTTTTAGGAGTTTACCCATTTCATCAATTCTACCATCTGATGACCTTCCTACCTGCTTGGATGTACTGACTACTTTCTTCCCTTTTCTGTCAATAATTTGGTGTTCTACCTCATCTTTTAATCTGTTGGATGCCAAAATATTTGATTCTACTTATAACGCTGCATTTTGGATATTTTGCAATGAATCTGACTTTCTTTCTCTTAATAGCAAGGAAAACTCAGAGCTGAATGAATTTGCATAAGACATCATTGTTGATATCTCAATAGGTTTTATTTGAGCTGGGATCTTGCTATATACCTTGTTAAATCTTTTAGTGAATTCTCCAACAGTTTCATCCTTTTTTCTTCTTAAAGACTCAAACTCTGTTTGGTAATACATGAAGTCCTTTGTGTCCCCCCAGTGTTTCAGAAATACTTCTTCTAAGGCATCAATTGCATCTATGGAGTTTGCTGGTAAATTCCGAAACCATGTTCGAACCTCACCCTCTAGGCTTTGGACAAATAATCTCATCCAAACATTGGAATGTTCATAATTTTGGTTATCTGTAAAGGCTACAAACATATCCCAATGTTGTTCTGCAGTAACATCTCCATGGGCATCATATCTTGGCATGTATTTCTGATAATCTCCTCCTGGGAGAGCATTAAGGGCCTAAGGCAAAACAAGGGGAGCATATCTAGCTACTATCATATCAGCCATTCGATTTGGTGGTTGCTGGGCCATTTTAGGGTTTGGATTCAATTGAACACCACTTGACTGAGGGCCTAAGGCAAAACAAGGGGAGCATATCTAGCTACTATCATATCAGCCATTCGATTTGGTGGTTGCTGGGCCATTTTAGGGTTTGGATTCAATTGAACACCACTTGACTATTGTGATGAGGAGGACAAAATACTAGGACTTGGTTGATTTACTGAGAAAGTCTTAAGCAAATGAGTCTGGATTGAAGGAGTTTTCAATGCTTCAAGCTTGACTTGTTCTGATATTAAAGGATTTGTAAAGACCTGCAACTTTTCAAATTTTAAAGGAGTAGATAACAAATCTGACTCCTGACCTCCTTTTCCTGACTGTGGATTTATAAAAGGACTAGGAAAAGATGTAGCTTCAGGGATTTCTAAAGTTTCTGGTAGTTTAAATCTCTCTGATGAAGTAGAAACCAGATTTCTCCTAGTCTCCCTTAATAACTCTTCAGGATTTGAGACTCCTGGATTTAGAGGGGATGAGGGATTTCCTCGAGTCCCTATCTTCCTTGAAGCCACTGTAACTGCTCAAAAAGTGATTGAATGTAGTCTAAACCAAGATTTACTGATCCTGCTCACCCTACAAAATCAGTTTTAGAATGTTGTTCACCCAGGGAAGATCCTTTTCCTTTATCCGTCCCCGGCAACGGCGCCAGAAGATGTTATCCCTAAAGTTGGACCTAGACTACGGGATCCAAGCTTAAGGAAATATTAGTTTGAAAACAATCAAATCAAATGAAATCAAACTCACAATAAAAGCTGGTAACTAATATATTCTCACAGTACTATAGGGTATTAGGCTGATATCATATGTTTGTATAGTTTTTCAGGTATGAGATCATAATATCACAGATATATTCAGCTGGTATATGTCACAGAGAATTCGATACAAGTATTCACAAGAAAAGCAGAGTGTATGACAGGCTGGTAAAACAGTGAGGGATGGAAAGAAAACCATAAAGATCAGATAACATAAACATACAGAACAGCATTCAATACAAAGGATTCTATGATCCTGATAACATAAAGTGAAACTGTGACTGTGTATGAATAATAAAGATAACTGTTTCTTTTAACAAGAATTACAATAATGGATTATGAATGACCATAGATGTAAAAGAATTATCAAAGAAACAGCTCATGTAAGACAAAAACAAATCATCATTATATTTCATTCAAAGCTAGAACCTGTTGAAGCTGCAAAGACTTTATGCTATACAAAGGTGTTTACAATTTGTCCAGCATCCTTCCCAAAAGCTGCCAACCTCCTCTTACTAGCTCGATATATGTTTTTATATCAAAAAATATTCTATCTAAAACTAACCATAGATCCTACAAGTTAGGATCGACCCCCTACAAAATGGGACATCAAATCCCTTTCAAAATGATTTTACACTACATGTGTCCCACAGCTGTCATACATCACATTACAAATTCAAAATAAAACAACTTTCAAATATCTATAAGCTTCTAGAAGCTTCGGCTAACGTAGCCAAGTCATTTAGAACCTAGGGACGCCTTTGAAGTCGAGCCAATTCCTTGTCCTTGTCATTTTCCTTCACTTGGGCCTTGACATGTTCAAGCTGCTTCTGCATAGCACGCTTTTCCTTAAGTATATTCCTGGAAACCATCAAAAGCTTTTGAAAAGCTGTTTCTTTTTCCTCCATATCTTCTCTTAGCCTCTTATTTTCCACCAACAGTTTTTCATTAATATCCTGTAAATATTTGGTTTGTTCTTTATAAGTCTGAAGGGATCTTTGACACTGACTAAGTTCTGAAGTCACATCTACATCTTCTTCTTGCATATCATCCTTTTCTTCAGGCAGACTTTGTAGTTTTGAACCCTCCTCAAGTTTATTGTGTTCACCTATACAAAATCTTTCAGGTATTGCTCCTGCTACTCCCTGTATTTCAATGAATTCTTCCATGTTTTCAGAATGTTTGTCTTCCACTATATTTACTGTACCTTGACTAGCTGCATCCTCTATAATCATCACTTCTTTAGCACTTGCCTGTGTTGTTCCTTCTTCATCTTTCTGCAATTTTTCCTTCATTCTTGTCCTGGGTTTATCTGCCTTAAACAACTGTTTGCAAACTGTCCTTTTGGATGCAATACTTTTAAGAATATCACACAGCTTTTCAGAACCCTCGTGTATACATGGTGTTTCAGGGTTTATAGGCTCATTCACAACATTTATAGTTTTATCATTATCATTCTGGTTGGTTTCTGCAGGGTTTTTTATNGAACCCTCGTGTATACATGGTGTTTCAGGGTTTATAGGCTCATTCACAACATTTATAGTTTTATCATTATCATTCTGGTTGGTTTCTGCAGGGTTTGTTATATGTTGCTGAGCATCATCCATCATCCTTTTTCCCTTTTCCTTAGGGTTTTCACTAAAACCAAGTTCTGTCAATAAAGAACTCCATGATCTTCCCTCTTTTTCCAACTGGGTTAAAACTAACAGCTTGATCAATCCTTGATGATAGATTGACCTAGCTGTATGTGATGGGTATTTTTTCACTTTTAAAACCATCTTCTGAAGACTTTTAAGAAGGTAGAAAGGGAGTTTTAACTGTATAACACCATGAATATGCAGCAAAAGCTTTAAATGACACTTTAACACTCGGTCATACCTCCCATCACATGTAATGTAGTTCTGAACAACTTCTAAAGGTAATCTCCATCATGGCTTCATCCTGTTAACATGTACACCATTCTTCCAATTAAGCTTTTCATCTCCAGGGACTAGAAATTCACTGAAGTCTTCTTTACATTCCTTTTGCTTGAACCATCTTTCACCTTCTGCAGGCACGTTAATTGCTTCAGCAATGGAATTCTCATTTACTCTTACAGTCAAACTCTGCAACTGGACTCTACCCTCATCATAGTTTTCAATAAAGGCCATTGTTAACTGCGAGTGATAACCCTATAACCTGTCACAAAAATTAAACCAGCCTGATTTTTGAATCAATTTTGCAGATCGTGGAAATTGTTTAATCCACTGGGTATTACTAGGCTCTAGTCTGCATGTAAAACCCCCTGCTCTTTTCTTTTCAATCAATTCAGGCTCATCATCTTCAATCTCTCTTGACATCTTGAAACCCTAGAACGATTTTAATCTACCCTGTGTAGAGAAATGGAGTTTTAAGTTTCAACCAACAGAGGTAATTTGCTTCATTCGGCTCAGTGCTAACACCTGGAATCTTCTTGTGCTGTAGGTAAAACTTTAAAAAACTAACAGAGAGACAACTGTGATGAAATTCTGAATCAGACTGGTGATAATTCTTTGCAAACCTTATGAAACCTTGGACAGAGTATTATAACGAACAGAGTATTTCATATTAATGCTGCTTACTGAAGCAATACCATTTTAAACCTAAAAATGTAGTCGAAAATATATACCATACAGATAACCCTGCTTTACACGTTCTAGGGCTTTGCAAAACGAGCCTGATTTTCTGAATATTTACATAATAGTGCTCTTACCCAGGAAACTCTGTCAATCAGAAAAACCCTCAGAATGTATATGCTGTACAAGAGATTTTATAGAGCTGCATAATCTTCACACTGTAACACGAGCCCAGCACTACTGCAACTGCAAATAAACAAATAGATACACTCCAATGCTAACCCTGCAAACTCTAGGGTTCGAAGAGAAACGAATATTTCCTGAACATGAAATAACCCAGCTCGTGAAGGTGCAGTGTGAACAAAACCAGTGCTCTCATACCTCTTTTCAGCAGCCAAATGAAACATGAATTGGGGGAAAACCAAGTGTTTAGCTGTTTTTTGCCACGATAACCCATTAGCATTGATTTCATGAACGGTTATATTGGTGAAAAGACACCACCTGTATCCTTTATTATGCTTCCGTATTGAGTCATCATTTTATGGTAAAAATCATTAAGACATAAGAATGCCGAAGGTTCATGCTCAAAGCATATATTCAATACCATAATCAAAGCTTAGATCAATCAAGAATTTCATATCATAAGCCATAAACCTTTCCAAAACATACCATATCTCTATTATACCCTCAAAACACCATATGCTGCAAGCTCTCAAAAAGCTACCAGTTTGGGAATTTCGCTGCCAGTTTGCAAAATCTACCATGTAACGCATAATTCTTTACACATACATAGGTTTTTTTATTTGCTGAATGGAACTTTAATGATTTAAGGCATCTACAGGAATGGTAAATGCTAACAAACAATCATAACACTCAAAGCAAACTGGAAATTAAAACAAGAAAAAAAAACAATGCAAAGCAAAAATTCAACAATAAACACTAGGAACAACCCTAGAGATAACACTCCCATTGTGGATTCTTTGGCTAAAAAGCTCCATGAGTTGTCTATCAAACACTCTACGACAGAGGAGGAAAAGGCTGCCCCCTCACCCCATAATGCAAATGTTTTTGCTTAGTCCTATCAAAAGGGAAATCAACAGCCGCGTGGGAAAAAGAAAAAGGGAAAGAAAGGTGAAGGAAACCAAAACAAGCCAGATCCCGCAAACAGTACCGATGGGGGCAAAAAAGAGAAGAAGAAGGTGAAGTTTCATTGTAAGTTGTGATAGGAAGATCACTTGACCCATCAATGTCCCCTTATAGACCAAACTCAGAAGCTGCTCAAAAGCCAACAACGGGCTGTCCTAAAGGATCATTTTCCCCAAGGACAGAATTTTGCTTCAGCTTCTAATGTAGTAGGGGGAACTCCAAATGCCCCTGACCCAAATTATATCAACATGGTTTGATCCTAGACATTACTCTAGACTAGAAACAAGAACTATGAGATAGAGGCTCCAAAGAAGGGTAAGTCTATAAGTGAAACTTCTAACCCTCTCATAACTGAAAAACCTACTGAAACTATGTCCAAGATACCAAAAGGTGTCTTCAAAAAGACATTGCACAATCCTAATGCTAGGGGTGCAACTAATTACTCTGTAGTTGAAGATTTATCCCAAACCCCTTGTGCAATGTCAGCTTTAGAGGTGTTACAGAGCTGTCCCACCCAGTGATATGCACTCTTAGCATCCTTAGGTAGTATGTATTCATCGAGCTGCATGGGGAAGTTTAATTTGTCTGATGTCAAAATTCTCCTGTCGTATCATGTGGCCTTATCGATAGATGTCATCTATGGTAGAAAAATGGTTGGAAGGGAAGTTGTCGACGAAGGTGCTTCTACATGTGTCATGTCCTTGTCTTGCTGGAAGCCCCTTGGATCTCTAGAGCTAGTTCCATCGAACATCCTACTTACTGCTTTCGACAAAATGTCATTTCATCCACATGGTATCCTACCAGCTTTCAAGATAAAGTTGGCAAGGAAGGAAGTGTCTGTTGAGGTAGAGGTGATTGATGCACCTTTGGATTATAACTTGCTCTTGGGGAGAATTTGTACTTATGCCATGTCCGCTATTGCATCTGCNAAGGAAGGAAGTGTCTGTTGAGGTAGAGGTGATTGATGCACCTTTGGATTATAACTTGCTCTTGGGGAGAATTTGTACTTATGCCATGTCCGCTATTGCATCTACCGTTCTTTGGGTAGTAGTGTTTTTGCATGAAGGGAAGTTGGTTACATTAGACCAACTCATTTTTACTCGAAAGGGACACATGGAAACTAATGAGTCCACCGTGCCATTGGTTAATTAGGTTAAACCTTCTTCAAAGATATAAGGGTTGGAATGTATTCATCATTGATGGGCACATCCTATTTTCTAGCCATGATTAATTACTTAGGTTCTACTTAGTGAAGGGAATTATATCGCAACGGTTGTCAATAGAACAAACTCCCTTCTCGTCATGAACCTAAAGTGCCATTATTGGCAGTGGAAGTAGCTTATCAAGCTATCATTCATACCATTGTTGATCTTGTTTCGGTACCTCTCATAGTCTCAGAGGAGCCAAAAGAAGCCTATCTGCCTGCTTGAGCAGAGAACTCTTTGCATATTGAAGATTGCTTAGACATGGTTTTGCCATCTGATGAAGCCATTTTGGAAGTTATGAGTGTACAAGATAAGATCTTCGAAGATCTTCATCATCGATCCTATTTTTTTCTAGCATTAAGAAAGATTGAAAATCAAGAGTTCCATATGAGACTGGTGGAATATGTTGTTTCTACCAATGTCCTTCCAAACCCCGACGTCGTTGAAACTATGCATATTGACACAAATTCTATTTTAGAAGAAATTTCCATATATACTACCCTGTTAAAGGAATTTCACCACGCATATGTCTGGTCATCATTACTAGGCATAGATCCATATATCGTTGAACTTGGAATCCGAACCTACCTTGATTCTAAACCTATTTGACGAAGACGGAAAAAATACTACGCTTAGGCTTAGTACTCTTTTTGTGTATTTTATTGTATATAAATTTATGTACAATAGTTCGTCGGTTTGTGTTCTTATATCATTTTTTGGTTGTTATATATGTATTCCAAATGGTTCATAGGTTTTGTAGATGGCACTAGTCGTCACACTTGCAACTTGGCTTTAGTCGCATGGGTTATTTACTCACCCTCGGGACAGTTAGTTGCCTCTGGAAGCGCTTTCCTAGGTCTTGCTAGTAATAATGTGGCTGAATACAGTGTCATCATTGATCTTTTATGAGATTCTTTATCACATGGCATTACCCAGCCGGAAGTCAGACTTGACTCTCAACTGGTGGTTTCCCAGCTCAATCGAGCTTATCATGCGCATAACCCTATTTTATTACATCAGTTTATGCAAGTTAGGTTATTGGAAAGAAATTTTGATTTTATTACATTTAATCATATTCCAAGAAATCAAAATTCATTAACTGATGCATATGTGAACTATATCTTGGATTGGCACTTAACACATATTTCATAAAAATACACAAAAGATACATTGCAAAAACACATGTAAATAAACCAACAATATATATATATATCGTTTGAGTTCTTGATCCTCAGATCCAGTCATTACTGTATAATATACAAAAATTGGATCGTAATCCATAAAATGCCCCTACGTCTAATCTTGACCACCCTGGTTGTCCTAAACACCCTAGTCATTCTGACTGCTCTGATCACCCTGATCATCCTATTCATCCTGCTCTCGGGATTCTTCAGCTTTTTCAGATGCAGCAGCCACAGTGACATCTATGTAAATAAGCACTGCTCTAGCTACCCTTCTCATAAGGCGTATCTAGGTAGGTGGGATACCAATCACTAGCTCCTGCATAATGGTAGGGATCTGCTCAATACGTAAAGTAGGGACTCTTTGGGTAATCCTAGCTAGCTTCCCCTCAAGAACACTAATCAACCCATGATCCTCCCTTGCCACTGGTTTCACATATATATAAGGATTCCCATCAAGACAGACCGGTCCAATATCTGCATTTTAAACATTTACAGGATTAAAAACTTGTATACATATGTATATACCTTTATTCATAAAAATTTAAAAACTTGAAAAAACCAAAATACCTGACACTCCCCATGCTCCTTTAGGAGGGAGGGCAAGGTCATTGTCACCCTAAAAATCCATCTCAGCATATGGAAACTGCTCCAGTGCTGGTAGCTGTCGCTCCCACCATAGGTAGAAGTCATCATTGTAAACACTCTAAACCGATCCACCACCACCGTGGTGGAGGAATATTTCTCCCCACCTACTTAGTCTAGGCTGAAAGGGAGAGAAGGCTGGTAGAGGTACTGCCGGGCTAAGAGAGGGCACTCTCTCAAAGAAAAAGGCCACCAATATGCTAGAATAACATAATTTCTTCTGTCGGCCTCTCTTGTAGTCAAAGAGTTGCTTCTTCATTATCGGGATTACTCCCAAACACCAGTCAAATAACTCCCCCTGTAGACACTCCACCACAATTATCTTTTGGTTTTGACTTGCAAGATGAAGTGACGATGATCCTGTAACCCTTACTATTGTTCTTACCAACACCTATAATGGAAAGCTACGGATATGTGCAATAGGGATGCAAGTTCCCCTTTTTTGAGTGCCAAGCACATAGTAAGTGTCAATATAGTTCTGAACACTTAGAAGGTCACCGCCCTTGTTAGTACCCTCCAAGTTTACAGGACCTAACAAACCCACAATAAAATAGATGACTTCTAGTGCAATTTCTAGAATCTCACCTTGTAGGTCAAATGCACGTAGATCATGATCCCAGTAGTTGATAAAAAATTTCAGTAAATGGGCATTAGATCACTTAGGTGAGGTACAAAAGAACTTTAGCAACCCACTTTTCCATAATGCATGCACTGTGGGGGCACTTTGAAGTGCATCTTGGTCCATGGTTTCATGTTCCCTCTCCCTTCACTCCAACACCATGTTTTAGCCTGTCCATAAAGCCATTTTCAAACATTAAAAATCATTCAAAAACTTTGATTTCGGCCCTAAATATGTTTTTCCTATGTCACGCAGTATACGCTGTTAGGCCCTGGAATTGTCCATTTTTCCATCACTTATTGACATACCTTTCATCCATTTTCATCCATTTTCTTACCATTATTTCTCATTTATCATTCCATTTTTCATCCATTTGTTGCAGCTGCGTATTGAACAGTTACTACTTCCATTTGACGTTTTAAGTGGTTAATAGTGATTATTTTCATTTATCTTTGATGAATTAAAAGACTATTATGCATAATTTTACTAATGATGGTTTGTGGAGTGAGTTGTCACGTACAGGACGATCATAGCCAGCTGTTACAGCCTTAACCAAAAACGCATGCCACATAAGAACACCTTGATTTGAGTCTTGATTTACGGGCAGATGGGAATGGATCTCAAAAATCCGAGACATGGGTTTTGTGCATAACATCCTCATTTACCTGAATCGCGAGAAAATCACCNGAACACCTTGATTTGAGTCTTGATTTACGGGCAGATGGGAATGGATCTCAAAAATCCGAGACATGGGTTTTGTGCATAACATCCTCATTTACCTGAATCTCGAGAAAATCACCAAACAAAGCTATGGTTTGGGATATGCAGGTGGTTCTTCGAGAGGGTATTTTCCAGATTTGGTGCTGCAGCCGGTTCCAAAGTTGCCAACAGTTACGGCCATGTTTCAGCTGTTACAGATCACAAGCTGGGGGTTCAGTTCTTCATTTCCATGAGATATTTTTATGTATAAATATGTAATCAATCTCATTGAGAGGGGGATGATCGATTATTGATTAAGTATGATAAATTAGGCAGGATAGGAGATGCAAGATAGGAGATAACACAATGTTATGATGTAGGATTTGATCCAGATCTACTGTAATTCTTCCATTATGATAATACATGCTGATAGTTTCTTAATTCTGGAGTTGTAGACTTCTATTGTGGAGATCCAGCTCTGCTCAGTGGAGGAAGGGCCCTCTTCCCTGAGCAGATGCTGGTAGTGTTAATTGGAAGTGTTTTATTTTAT
The DNA here is from genome assembly GCA_001517045.1 of Pseudotsuga menziesii. Lineage (NCBI taxonomy): Eukaryota > Viridiplantae > Streptophyta > Pinopsida > Pinales > Pinaceae > Pseudotsuga > Pseudotsuga menziesii. The sequence goes on along the minus strand of LPNX010408623.1, from coordinate 211,495 downwards.
AGATCTATTATTTGTTAACTCATGCTTTCATTCATTAGATTTATCATAGTTGTTTTATTATTCAGTTCATGTTTTATTCATTTGATTTATCATAGTCTTCTTCTGTTAATTCATTTTGATAGATCATTGGCCAACTTAGCATTGCTTTCAGGTTTATGTATTCAGATCTTGTTTTATAATAATTTATTTTGTTAAAGTATGATTAGATTTATAGTGTGATTTCATGAATAGGTTGAGGATTGATTTACTTTCAAGCAGGTGTGATCTAGTTTACAAATAGTTTCGATTGCATACCAATAGGTAACACTGTCAGGTATAAATTGTACTCGCATATATTTTGCACAATAGCTTTGAAATAAAAGACTTTCTCGGGTTGACAATAAATCTTGTACACTCTATATGTTGGTAATAATCTATCTGCATATTGGGTGCCCAACATTTTGGCGCCGTTGCCGGGGAAGTTATCAAATGTGCAATAGTACATCTGACATTGTTTTGTAGATGCATTGTTAAAATAGGGCATGTAGGTTGCATGATTACATTTTAGTTTATTGAATTTATTTTAAGTGTTAATTTTCTGTCTCTACATTCAATTGTATTTCATTTTCGATATTTGCAACATAAATATTATCATTCCCCTTAGTGGTGTTGTAAGCACCACCCATTCTACTAACAAGTTGACAGGAACATTTGAAGGAGGAGCCTTATAATAGCACATGAAGAATCTATGAATAGATGGCAAGTGAGAAAGATGCGGAAATTGTTACCTTCGAATTTTCCATCAGAGATTCGAGAGGAGTCACACCAACGAAAATAATTCCCCCACATGTTCTACCAAATTTTCACGGTTTGGAAAACGAAGACCCTGATGTATTTTTATTTCAATTTGAAGTACTTTGTAGAGGATATGGTTATTGTGCTAATGATCAAAAATTGAATGTGTTTCCCCTTACTTTAAAAGGAACAGCCCTCCGATGGTTCATGAGCCTCGGTGGGAATTGTATACAAACTTGGGAAGATATGAAACATGTGTTCTTGAAAAGGTACCAAGATTATTGCAGGGTCAATGAAGACATCTTCGAAATGACACAAAGAGAAGAAGAGAGTCTAGAGGAATACATAGAACGATTTCAATATAACCTCCAAAGATCCAAACAAAGAAATCTGGGGAAGGAAATCTTAAAAACACTTCTACTCAAGGGAATCCAAGCTGAATGTTTAGAAATATTGAATCTGATTGGAACAGGTAATGTATTTCAGTTAGCATATGATGATATTTGTGAGTTATGTAGAAGGTATTCAAGAGGAAACTTCAAGACTGGTAATAATTCTAAGGAACTTTTATCTCCATTTTTGAAATCTGCTACAAAAACAAGAGTTTTACAAGCTGAAATCAGCAATTTATTTAAAATTTCTAAAGCTGATTCACAATTGATTGTTTTGCAGGATAAGGAAAAGTAGGAGGAAATAAGAGAAGTAAGGGATTTCCCTTTAGATAATCTTGAAAGTTGTGGTATATGTGACTTGAATCATTCCACAAATCATTGTCCCTCTTTACCAAAGATGAAAGAAACATATCATAGAGATCTGGGAGTTGCAGCCAACTCGTTGCAACAGTCATGTCAACCATGGCCTACATCTATGGTTCAAAATTCTATCCCTCTATTTCCTTACTCTCATACTCAGCCATTGAATACTCTTCCACCATGGCAGCTGTTGCAGCCTCAATTTAACTCTTACCTACTTTATCCACAAGGTTGGAATGGCCTATCTTATGATCATATGGCCACTCTCCCTCATGCTGCAACACAAGTTGGTCCTTCAATATCAACCTCACAAATCAATCATCTACATCAGCCACATCTATCTTCTCATCAAACTCCTTGGTATCCAACACAATTTCCTGTCCAATCCACCCTCCACCATAACCATAATAAAGCAGTACAGTATGCTTACAGTGCTGAACTGCAAAATGTTCCTACACTTCCCTCTTATTCTACCTCATCTACACCATTGCAAAAAGGCTGTGCGTTGTTGCAGCAAATCCATACGAGGCCTGAACATGTTTTAAATCCAAGTTTTGCAGATGGAGCTTCTTCTACTCCTCATAAGCAAGGAGACAAGATCAACAATACACACGTAATATTTGACAGAGAACAGCCATTGGAACCGAAAGCATCATTCACATCATTAGATCCAAAACTCTTATGCATTGAGGAAGATCAATTTACTAAGGATCTTCATGGTGTAACATCCATGAGCAATCAAGGGAACAAAGACTATATTGAAGATTGGTTTCAATATGTCTTCGGTCTGCAGCATCATTTCATACTTCACCAATTCTTGGCACCATCATTTGAAGGGAAGTTGATCTCTCATATCCTAGAATTCATAAAGTTATATTTTTCTATTGGGAGTATGAGCATGCTTGAGTCACTTTTTTGAAAATGGCTCCATTGGAAATATGCATACACTTAAACAATTTTTTTTTTATTTCCAAGTAGAATAGGGTAGGATAGAATATCAGAATAAAACCATGTTTTTGTTTGGCTTTGTATTTTTATTTTTGAATAAGTATGCTCTCTTCCTGCGCCTTGTTGCGATCCGGAAGATCAGAAAGTTGAAAGATGAAGAATGGGTATGAGATGTTTTCATGAATGCTTTGGAATCGTTGACTATTTGAATAAAAATGCTTAAGTCATTTTTGTCATCAATTTCCCAATTTCGATTTGTCCCACTTTCTCCTTTCGATCGGTAAAGTTGCAACGATTATCCACTTGATATTTTAGGATGGAGGAGCGCACCCAACCCAGCTGCACGTTGAACAGCTGCGCGTTGATCAGCCATTTGAGTATAGTTGCGCATTGAACAGCCTACGCGTTGAATAGCTACGCGTTGAACATCCATTGGAGTATAGCTGCGCATTAAACAGCCTGCGCGTTGAACATCTGCGCGTTGAACAGCCATTGGAGTATAGCTGCGCATTGAACAGCCTGCGCGTTGAATAGCCATTTGAGTGTAGCGACGTGTGCCTGCGACTTCCATGATTGTAGCTGCGCGTTGAACAGCCTGCAATGCCGTTGCTACTTGCCTAACATTTTGGCATCTCAAAGGTATACAATTTCGGCATTCCTCCCTATCTCTTTCTCATTGGAAAAGTGTTGCTAATTAAGGTTAGACTGCATGCAACCATCTCAGATATTAATAATTATGCTCAATATTGCAACAAACCAGGGTATTCCAGTGGGTTTAGAATTTTCGTTTTTCATGATCATTTTTTTCACATGATTGAATTAAAGGTGAGCTATTTGAATTGTGTTTCTCTCGCGCCATAAACTTAATGAAAGCAAAATAACCTTGAGAAATAATCCCTACAAATGCGCATAAACCACGTCTTGCTCCTCATGAACACTTGCACACAATAATTGATGAGTGCCGGACTTTGTTTAATTGATTGATGTGTTTTTGCACAAAGCATATTATAGGTTGCTATTTGTAAGAGGGAGTTGAATGCTTTGAATATTTTATCTAACGATGTATAGGTTGATTATGCAAAGCATCAATTGTGATTAATGCCCCAATTCAGTGAAACTCCTACTCTGAACAGTCGATAGTGGATCTCAGCCACACATTTACACTTTCCGAATTTTAGAGACCATATTGCTCTTACAAATTGTAAAACTAACGCAAATAGGCATTCTCTAATTCTTGAACACAATGTGCTTAATGTTAATTTGTCTTTCTTAAAGTCACTTCATGTAGTAATTGATGATTACATGAGCACAAAGACACATGTNAATAGGCATTCTCTAATTCTTGAACACAATGTGCTTAATGTTAATTTGTCTTTCTTAAAGTCACTTCATGTAGTAATTGATGATTACATGAGCACAAAGACACAGGTATACAAATGGAACTCTTCAAGCTTGAAATTTGACATGAATTTTTTAGCTGCAACACCCAGCTGTGAGTGATTACTCTCAGCTGTGATTACTCTCAGCTACAACAGTGAGCTGCAACACTGGCTGTGACTGTGCTACAGCTACGGCTGCAACAGACTGTGCAAGTAAATCCAGGTGCTCAATGCTTGAAATTTCTGGTATGGATGTGTGTTATTTTTAAATATACATCATTAAAAACATTCACATCTATTCCAATCACTTTTTGGGGTCAATTTTCGATTATAAAATTTTTGGTGACATTTTGGCTTGAAAATTTTACCGAAACATAGATGGGACAATAATTTTTTGGGAGACCAAATGAACTTATTTTTAAAACCTATTTATATCCCAAGTATCCCTTTGAATCTAGTTTCCAAAACAATTTGAATTTCTACGATTGGATGTCAAACGAAAATTTTATGGCCAAAATACTAACAGGGTGTCAAGCTGGCAGCTTAAGAACAGAGATGGGACAGTTGAATCTAGTTTCCAAAACAATTTGAATTTCTACGATTGGATGTCAAACGAAAATTTTATGGCCAAAATACTAACAGGGTGTCAAGCTGGCAGCTTAAGAACAGAGATGGGACAGCCAATTTTTGGATGCCTTATTGGATATATTTTGAAAATCTATTTCATTGGTATATTCTATTATGAATCTAGTTTACAAATCAATTTGAATCACTCCATTCCGATTTCGTACGCAAATTTTATGACCAAAATACTGACCGCCTGTCCCAAATCTGCATTCCTAAA
>LPNX010408623.1:110030-176964 GCA_001517045.1 Pseudotsuga menziesii | reverse complement strand
ACAGGCTCTCTTGATTTCGTAGGCAGCTCGACAGGTTCAGCAGCATGTATACACTAGCAGCATGTATATACCAGCAATCATAAAAAATTCCAGGCTCCAAGCAATATAGATACTCAACGCATATATACCATTCAACATATATATATCAGTTAGCATACATATATTCTTCAATCTATTAGTCAGTCTTATATACAGCATACAAAAAATATATATCAGTTACTCTCCACGCAGCTTTCTCCAACGCAGCATGCATGCAATCTTCAGCATAAAAGATAGGTATACCACTACCACTGATAGGTATTGGAGCAGTCTTCAACGCAATATATATATCAGTCTTGAACACAATATATATATCAGCCTTCAATGCATATATCAGTATGATATATCAGTCAGCATAAACGCAGCATACAAGAGTTTTTATATCACTTCTTATAGCCTTCAACGCAGTCTCAAACAGTCACACCAACACTTCAGGCAGTGTGATTATACACACATATATAGAGTAGAGTAGAAATCCTTTAGTCTATGCTGGAAACGCCTGCTACTTACAGGCCAAGCCAATTTCAACAGAACCACCAAACTCGTAGAACCCGGTCAATCAAAAGAAATTGCACACCATAAGCCTTCAAATAACCCACTACAAATATCGACTTGAAATCTCTAATCTGCCTGTCAGTAACCAGGCAAGCACAAACCCAGAGCTCCAACGATCTTGAGACAAAATGGGAATTAGGTCAAAAAATTAGGGTTTATGCATTTACCACTGAGTCTTCAACACAGCCTTCAACAGGCTCTATGCACTGCTTTACGCTTCAGCAAGGCTACACGCAGCATCCAGTCTTCTCATAAAATCGCAGTCATATATCATGGCGAGTCTCTTCACGCAGTAATATTAATGGCAGCAATTTACATCATACATTATTTACACAACGCAGATATTAATCGCAGCATATACATCATACATTATTTACACAACTGCCCACACCTCTTCAACGCATCAGTCAGCGCGTGAACGTGATCTGAATTGATTTGGATATCTTGCCTTCTAGATCGTATTCAACGAGTAATTCCCATCTTCAATTCTCCAGGCGTTTTTCCTTCAATTCAGCTTTCTTTCTCCGGCATAAGAATCCTGATCGCGTCTTCCAGAATGAAAGGACTTTTGCTATCTAGCAGAGCTTTTCTTGAAGAATATGTGGCTGGTCGCTGAAGTCTAATGGACCGCTTGCAGGAATGGGTCGCAGTTCTACAGCTCTCACAGCTCTCAACTACGGCTCTTACAATATATAACATATACCAACATTTCACATTTCAGCTAAGAAATAATGCATATACACAGCAAATACCCAGCAAATACATGGCAAATACTCAACACATATAGATTCAATATATTTTCAGCTCCAATATAGATTCAAAAACTTCAACGCATTCAAACGCAGAATCAATAGGCCGCAGTCTTCACGGTCTCAATGCATTTGATGAAGCGTATTCAAAGATGGGGTTTCACAATAAACTTCCGAGTAAATTTAGGGTTAGCAGTGTTGAGATATCAGTTCAGCAACAGCATGCAACGGTCTTCAAGTCTTCCAGAACGCAACAATGGAATGAATTGCAAATTATCCCTCTTAGTAGCAACTGAACACACAGGATAAAAGGCACACAACGTCCAGGAAACTAAGGTATCACAACGTCCAGGAAAAATCGAAGGTATCACAACGTCCAGGAAACTAACAGGTCGCAGCCCACCAGGATGAAAATGGAGTAGAAGAATAACTCAGTATTAGGGTTAGGTATTGCATGCACGCAGAGAATAAAATCAGGCAGATGGAGTAATGCATACATTGCATGTGACTCCACTGGCAGACTGATGGAGCAGTCTGGCAATGGACTGGCAAACAGAATGCCAGGAATGGGCAGAAATGCAGCAGGAGTTATGGCAGACAGCCCTGCTCTGATACCACTTGTTGGTAATAAATCCCGATTCGATTATTCTATTCATGGCTAAGCATTCATTTATACATTCATGTGACGGTTTGTTTAACCTTACGTCCAGCCTTTTCGGCTTCCAACTATTCCTATTTTATTTATTTACAATATTATAATCCCTAACGGATTATATTCTAACACTGAAGCCATTTAACTTTGTCTTTCTGAATTCAGTATATCTCCTCTTGTTATTCTTGCTAACTGAATTCCTGAAGCAGCAGTCGTTCCTTCTCTTTGATCTCAGGCGAAGAAACAAACCTCATGCCTTGATTTTATACCTCTTTTATTTTACAGTCAAGCTCCTTCTTCACCGAGAAAATATTGTCAGACGTTTCTTTATTCCATTTTGATGCTAGATTTAAGGATTTTTACCTTTTGTTGGAATTGGTACATCTTAGTTCCTCTAATGATTGGAATTTCTTCCCACCATTCCTTTAATTTTTCTTGGAATTCCAACTGAAGCAACCAAAACTTCTCAAATCTTAAGGGTCTGCATAGGTTAGGGCCCACATTTTCCCATTCCAGCTTGATAGTCCAGTGGTCAAGGCCTACTGAGGGAAGGATAGACACTTTCAATTCTTCCCCATTCATTATAACTGACTCTGAAACCAGAAAGCAATCCATCCTGCATGCTATGCCTCTGTCTCCTATTCTTTTATTGTTCCAAGTAAAATTGTCGTTAGTAGTTCTGACATCAACCAGGTTGAGGTTATCAATCACTTCATTGAACATTTTAGATATGGGGTTTAGCTAATGGATCCCTCCTTTTTTTCCTCTAGACTTCTGATCAGGTTGAAATCTCCTCCTATAATCCAAGGTTTATCTTCTGACAAGGAATGTAGCATCCCCAGAGAGTCCAGAAACTACACTTTTTATTCTGCCCAAGGAATACCGTACACATTGGTCAGGAAACCTGTAATGTTTGTCCCTATGATGTAAAAAGTAGCTAATATGGAGTGTTGAGTTGTCGAGAAGTTGTAGAGGAGAACCTCCCATGGGTTCCATAAAATACATATTCCTCCTGTCTCTTTAATAGCATCAATTGCTACAACCTCACATCCTTTCCAAGCTTTTCCTCCTATACTTTTTAAGTTTTCCTTCGAGCATTTTGTTTCCTGCAAAAACACCACACCTGACTTCTCCAATTCTATCTTTCTCCTTAGAAGACAAATCTTCAGGGTACTTATGCAACCTCTAATGTTCTAGGATGTGATCAACATTGGTAACCTATTTATTAGTGGGGGATGGTGCTGCATCTATGGTTAGATACTGCCCTGAAGCCACCAATTGGGATCCAATAATTTGGATTCTTTGTACAATACTATACATGCCTTNATTAGTGGGGGATGGTGCTGCATCTATGGTTAGATACTGCCCTGAAGCCACCAATTGGGATCCAATAATTTGGATTCTTTGTACAATACTATACATGCCTCGGGTTTCTTTCTTTGCTTTGTTCTTTCCCTCCGGGTCCTTTAGTGATTTAGCTGAGACCCCCATATATTTCTTTACTTTTACTTTAATTATCGCTTTTTCCAACAATGTGACTTGTTGCGAAACAATCCTCTCTAGGGCCTTGTCTAAGCAAGATGTCTCTAGCCCTACCAGATCTAAACCTCATAAATCCATATCTTCCTCTCCTGTCATCTGAGTGTTACTAGTGTCTTCCTTTATTGTTTTATTTTCTTCTTGGAACTGGCTAATGGGGTTAGGATCTTTTTCTTGGGAAAGTTTGAGCGCATCATGCGTATCATTCACCTTAGGTTCATCTGATTCTTTTGGATTATCGGATTGAGTCTGGTTACTAGTCAAAATGACAGGATTTCTTACTTATTAAGGTTCTTGAAGAATTTCATACATGTTTTTTGTTTGGATCTTCTTAACGGTTTCAGGGCCATAGGATTTCTTGGCTGATCTCTTCTTGTTTCGCACCTTAGTGAACCCCCCCCCCCCCACTTTTTTATTTTCTTGTTCTCTTGTTCCCCCTGGTCTCTTGTTCTATGGAAAGTATTTAAATATATGGCCGTGTTCATGGAATCTTCTACATCTGAATGGTAGTTGTTCATAATCTATTGCTTGGAACTAGTATTCATATTCCCGTGTTAGATCTATTCCATCAGGTAGATATTTTGAGATGTCAAGATAAATACAGATCCTAGCATAGGAAGTGTATCTTCTTTGTTTGGTCTATTCTTAAACTCCCCAGTACTCTATAGGGAGTGAATACATTCTGATCTAGACCGGTGCAATTGTAAGGTTCTCATTGTCTGGGTTAAATCTTTCTTTCCATGGTCTGAAGAACAAACTCGCTGANTAAACTCCCCAGTACTCTATAGGGAGTGAATACATTCTGATCTAGACCGGTGCAATTGTAAGGTTCTCATTGTCTGGGTTAAATCTTTCTTTCCATGGTCTGAAGAACAGACTCGCTGAGTTGTAGAAGTATGGTCCACTTTCAAAGATCCTATTTTTGTCCTCCTCATTGAAGAAGATTACAATGAAGAATCCTTTCGCTCCTAGTTGTAGGTCATGATGGCCCTGAGGTTTCCATGTGGTATTAATCCACCATGTCAGGGTCTTCTCCGAGGGCCAGATCCCTATGAATTTCCCTATGAGAGCACGCTCCTTCATGTAATTGATATCTTCTCTAATTCTGGCTGATTTTATTTGTAACTTGGGAATAGTCTTTGATTTCGGTAGACATTGTCCATTTCTTCTATTCCCTTCCTTTTCCAGGCTTTCTTTCAGTGTTCCACTTGTGCCTTCTCCTGGTTCCCCTAATTGGGAGTCAGAGATTGGCCTTTTTCCCTTGTCCTTCTCAACTTCCATATCGTCACTCTGAATAGCAGTAAGAGTCCCCCCATTCGCGGGATCACCCATCCAAGGACCAGAACAACCCGTCTTTAGACCAGACCAGTGCTTCTGACCTAGTTCTCTGGTATTCTATGGTTGAAACCACCGTGAATTCTTCCCCCCTTACAAATGGGCTTCATCACCGCCCTCGGTTCTCATCGATTAGTGATGCTAATTAAATGCTAATACATTTTTTAATTCATTTCTTATTTAGGATACATTTCGGGGCTAGTAATTTCTTATGACAACTCTCCACCATTGGCTATAAATGACTATTCTTGAGTGGAAACTATTGGTAACAAATTTCTAGTCTCTTTCCCCCCGACTAAAAACTTAGTCATGTATCACATAATCATTAATTCGTTGAATTAATTCATCATCTTGTAATATATTTAACCATTTATTTGGTCATTAATTGCCACCATTTTGTAGTACATTTACTCATTATTTGCCATGATTTTGTAGTACATTTACTCATTTATTGGATCATTAATTATCACCAAGTAGTGATATCTTTACAGTTTTATTTGGCCATTAATTATCACCACCATTTTGTAGTACATTTTCCTGTTTATTTAGTCATTATTTATTATTATTTTTACCCATATTTTTAGTATTAAGATGATGATGATGATGATGTAGATTCCTATGGTTTAGTAGTTTCATATTGATTATAATAATTACTAATCTAGTAGTTATATCTTTATTTTATTTTATTTCCTCATTGTTATTCAATATAAATTAATATGATACGGATAATTTAAAAAAAATGTCATACAATTTATTAATTTTGATCTAATGAATGAAGCAAACTATATATAATTATATACTTAAACAATAAATAAATAAATCATGTATATTGCAGATGAATCAATGAAAAGAAATTAAAATTATACAAACATGTACACTTGTAGCATTAATTAACAATTTTATAAATAAGATCAAGTATAAACATATATATTTATATTTGAACCACATAATATTATATATAAAAATTATGAAAAGTCAAGTTCGACTAGAATACATTTGATTTTCTAGTTGATTATCCATTAATACATGATGATCATTAATCAAATAGTTCATGGAAAAAATGTCTTGTCCATACACAAAAATCATCTACACATGTAATGAGTTTTTCCAAATATTTCAACATCTATTCATGAGTTAAAATTCCTTCCTTTATACCTCCCCACCATGGTAACCATAGGTATAGGAATTCCAATAGGTATATTCTCCTTCTCCATTCTTGTAATCACGACCTTGTAGGAGAGGTTGTCGACTATAGACCTAAAAAAAAATATGGCATCTTCCAAAGGTGAGACTTCTTTAAATATACCTTCTTGGATTAGGATCAAACTTGATAGCATGCTCTACAAAATATAGAAATTAATAAAATTCTAGAACATTATGCATTATATTTTATTTTTAACCCAAAAGATAATGATAAAACTAACTTTGAAAACATGTAGATTTCATATCATCACTTCAGCATCCCAACCTTGATGAAATCTCTTATGTTTAGAAAATACAAAGCTCATAAATCTTCTACAAATCACAAGAGCAACAATCACATCTTATTTTTTCTAGGAATGAATCCCCTTCTCTTCATTGAAAATTCGGTCCTTCATTGTGTACATCTTTAAGCCTTTTTAGAAGCCTATAGCAACCTTAATGTTGGAGCTATCCTTCCTTCTACAAATCTACCCAACAAAAGAATAGAGTTTCTCTTACAACATCTACCCAATATTTCCTTCTTTTTGGAGTGATAATTACAATAGAAATCCTTCTTTCCCTAATACCAAAATGGTGAAGGATGAAATACACACTATACTTGTATATCCAAACCCACACACAACTCACTAAAATATAATGAAACACGCAAATTTGTAGCACTTACACAAAGGGACAACAAAAGCACACACATGCAATCACACAACTACAAAGAAACAACTACGTTTATTTTTATAAATCTAGAAATGGAATTTGCAAATACACGCATCCTCACAAGGAATTGTTGTTACAAGAATTACAAAAACACATGACCAAGCCTTTCTTTCTATATGTCCTAAAACCACAAAATATCTAGTGCAAAAGAAATGCTTATTGGTGCAAGTCTCGACCCACGCTTACATCAACTAAATAAAATTATCTTGCCAACATTCTTCATTTGCAAATAGGAACTATGAGTTCCTCTTCAATTTATGTCTCCTCTCCAAGAGATATGGTCTCTTCTAATTTACCAAGAAAACTATCTATCCACTTCTTCTCAAGATCCCTGATCTTATTTCACTTACTCATGAGAAATAAGTTGATTCCCTTTCTTTTTTATTCTTCTACAATTCTACCCAGCACTATACTATAACTGCACTTCTTTCCTTTTGAGAAGTGGATCTACCCAATTTACTCCAAGGGAACAATTTGTTTCTTCCTCTTTGTGCTCTAGTATATAAAAGAACTCATTTTCTATAGTCTCTCACTCGTTTGCGATAGATTCTTGGTATCCCATTGGGTAGATACATCCCTGCATTAATTGCAGCTTGAATCACACCTATGTCTGTATGGGGGGGGGAANCTATAGTCTCTCACTCGTTTGCGATAGATTCTTGGTATCCCATTGGGTAGATACATCCCTGCATTAATTGCAGCTTGAATCACACCTATGTCTGTATGGGGGGGGAATTTGAATTGGTTTGACACCATATATGAAACTTCCACCATTTTAAGGCCTAATCCCCCAGGTGAACTTCTTCCAACATAATATTTTGTGCACTCTTCAACTCTTACATTTCAAACTAGGCCTCCAAATGGCTTAACCGTGCATCCAACATTTCAACACTAATGGTGACATCAAACTTTTATTTAAATTTTGGTTATGACATTGGCCTCACATTCAATCAGGATTCAAGAATTATTTATTAAAAACAAACAAACAAATTTTGGTGTAAACATCAAGAAAATTTCAAGCTGAAAAGGTCTATAAAGGGTGNATTGGCCTCACATTCAATCAGGATTCAAGAATTATTTATTAAAAACAAACAAACAAATTTTGGTGTAAACATCAAGAAAATTTCAAGCTGAAAAGGTCTATTAAGGGTGTCTTATACAAGCTCAAAATTGGCTAAAATTTCGGCACAAATTCAAAAAAATATAAGAATTTGCATGCCTGCAAATAAGATTACTCCTAATTTAAACCAAATAACACCTAAGAAAAGGGGTGCAACGTTTGTGAGAAAGAGCCTTTTGGAAACTCACGAATGTATTCTACAAATAAACAAAAATCATTCAAATTGCTCGAGAGTACTACTTGATATCTAAGGGTTCTTTCCATTAATTAATTACGAATTCATAAGAGGTAGTTGTCAAGTTAACCCTAGATGATGGGGATACATCATAAACCCCTAGCTCAATTAGTTCTAGATATCCTTTATGTACTTCAGTTGTACTATCTACAATACCTAACACTTGAGTTTTTATTGCATAAAATGAGCATGTGATTTCTAAGAAAGGGGGTTGATGATGTCCGCCTATGCGCACATACATAAGCGCTTCCATATGCACATATATGAAAGAGTTTCTGTATATGTGCATATATGGAAGTGATTCTATTTGTAAACACTTTTGTATATGCAAATATCTTGAAGGTATTTTGTATATGTGCATATACTAAAGAGCACTCCATATATGCGCATATATGGAAGTGCTTATGTTTATGCATCTTCTGTATATGTACACATACTGAAGCACTTCCATATGCACGTATTCATAATAAATTCTCTATATGTGCTTCTATATATGCACATATAATGAAGGCACATATATGGAAGTGCTTGCATATATGTGCATATAAAGAAGAAATTCCATCTATGCATGCTTTTGTATATGAACAAATATGGAAGGCATGTTTGTATGTGCACATATATGGAAGCCACATATGGAAGGTGCATATAGAAATGCTTTCGTATATACACTATAGAAGCACTTCCATATATACGCTATAGAATCACTTTCATATATGCACATATATAGAACAACGCTATGTACATGTGCATACAATGAAGGGGCATATAATGAATATGATCTGTCGGAGAAGGGGATCAAGACCCCTAGATTATAGATCTAGCAGTTTCTGGAAGTTGACCCAAACTCCAGGAAGGGCATGTTTCTAAGGGGGAGCGCCTGATTGGTTTGGGGAAGAAAAGAAAATGAAGGCCAGTGTCGGTATGTAATGGGAGTAGACAAAGGGGAAAGGATATCTCATTCAGAGCCCCAAAGTTCAAAGGGATAGGTTCAATGGATCCACTGAGGAGGGTGCACTTACTTCATTCCCGTCAGTTTTGGAAAACCCAACAGAAAGGGCACAGAAACAGATGGTGTTCCCTCCTTGTCGCGAGTATCTAGCAGGAAGAGGAATCCCACCTGAATGGTCGAATATCCCAAAGGGATAGGCCCACTCTCAGAGGTGGATTCACTCAATGAGGGGAAGCCAAAGTGCAACCATGGAGAGGGGTGCATTTTCTTTTATGAACAAAACCCAAAAAAAAGGAAACAAGCAAATAAACTGAGCGACTATCAAACAATGAGTGAAAAATAAGAAGATAGGTTTTTGGGCATGAAAAAGCTACTTGTATTAGAGAGAGGTTCACCTTTTATAATAAGGGACCGACTTATTTACATAGTAAATTCTCTAACACAATGAAATACAACTTAGGCTAAGATAACATGTGTGCCCCAACTTGAAATTATCCTTGGTGGCCCAATTCCTCCTTGTTTAGTTCTGGAAGTGTCCCACCTTCCATGAGAAGCTGAGGAAAGAGATGGTGCACCACTTCATCTATAATCCACTTTGCTTGAGCTATATTTTTTCCTTGGGGTGCCACAAGGTAGGAGGTGTAGGCCTGGTGCCTTGTAGAACGATTCCCGGTGTCAAGTAGTGTGTCTTTGGACAAGGGGAGTTAGAAGTTTGGGATATTTTCCACCGAGTGTGTAATTGTGTCTGGTTCCTCCAAGAGGGGAGGCTCAAACAACTTTAGAATATTGATATTGATTACATTGTGTATTTCGAGCTGGGGGGAAGATCCAATCGATATGCATTCTCCCAATATTTTCTAGAATGGTATAAGGGCCATATCTGATTGGAAGAATTTTTTGATGCTCGCCTTTGAAGCATTTCTTATTTAAATGTAACTAGAATCTATCTCCAAGATGAAAGGACATGGAGGTCCTTTTTTGTCATGAATTTTATTTGCACGATCTTGAGCTTCTTTTAGTGCTACTGTTACAGCAGTGTGTCATTGTGCAAGCTGTTGAAGAAACTGTTGTACTGAGTGTTGTTCTTGTTTCTAATGCACATTACTTTGGGGATCCCAAGTGAGGGGAATCTTAGTTGGGGATGTTGGTTGGAATCCCAAACATACTTCAAAAGGAGACAACCCAGTAGAAGAGTGTGTGGCCTTGTTGTAGCTATGTCGCTGAATATGTAAGTAGTTGTCCCAATGATTGTTGCACCAAAAATGAGTACGGAGAGAATTGACTAATACCCAGCTGACTACCTCTATTTTCCCATCTATTTGAGGATGGAAGGTGGTAGAGAAATTTAGTTGACACCCAAGTAGCACCCAGATTTTTTTCCAAAATGTTATGAGGAAGCGTGATTCTCTATCTAAAATGATGTTTCTTGGTATGCCAAAATGTGTCCATACATGTTGGAAATACAACTCCGTTGTTTGTGCTATTGTAGTAGTCTGTGTGTATGGAATGAAAAGATCCATTTTTCTAAAATGGCATACCACTACCCAGATTGCATCATGGTTCTTTTGTGTGGTGGGAAGTCCTCTTAAGAAATACATAGAGATTGACTCCCAAGGTCGAGAAGGGAGAGGCAGTGGTTGATATAAGCCATGCTTTCTATTGGATGGATTCGATTGGGAACATAACACACAAGCTCTGATGAATTTATCAACTTGAGGTTGCGTAGAAGACCAATAGAAATGGTGTTGACTATGTTGGAGAGTCTTTGTGGTACCAAAGTGGCTACCATAGGCTAAAGCATGAGCTTATTTAATAAGCAAGACATGATAATCTGAGTGTGGAACACAAAGCAAGTTTAATTTGTAGAGCCATCCCTTCTGGATGGTGTATTCCAAGAATGGAGTCTGATTGACAACCGTGGGACTGTGTAAGGAAGCCCAAATCTCTTGAAAGTCCTAGTCTGTAGCATACCGATATTTNTCCCTTCTGGATGGTGTATTCCAAGAATGGAGTCTGATTGACAACCGTGGGACTGTGTAAGGAAGCCCAAATCTCTTGAAAGTCCTAGTCTGTAGCATACCGATCTTTCCATGTATCATAATTAGCACAATGCACCTCTAAAATTGGGAGAACTAGAGTTGGTGGTCTGTTGATTAAATCATCCATTTTATTAGAAGTTCCCTTCTTATATCAGATTACCAAATGAAATTATTGAATGTAGAATGCATATTTGAGATGCCTTTGCTCCTAAATCTTAGACTGTGAATTAATGAAAATTAGCGAATGATGGTTTGTATGTAGAATAGTCTCTTTTACCAGTAAATAATGGCACCATTGCTTGAGAGCTTGTACCAAGATGTAAAATTCTTTGTCATAAGTAGTATAATTTATATTAGCCTCAGAAAGAGTTTCTGAGTGATAATCAATGGGGTGTCCTCCATGTTTAAGCATGGCACCAATAACATACTATGAGGCATCTGACTCAATCTCAAATGGTTGAGAGAGGTATGGAAAATGAAAAACTGGAGTTGAGCATAGTTCCTCCTTGAGGTGAACAAAGTGGCTGGTAGCTTCGTTAGTCCAAATAAAGGTGGAATGACTATTAGATAGCTAATGCAAAGGCTAAGCAATCTGATAAAAATAAACAATTAAACTTATGGTAAAAAATGATACCACCCAGGAAGCTTTTTAGCTCACTGGCCGAAGAAGGTTGTGGCCAGTTGTTTAAGGCGTGGATGTGGGATGGATCCGGTTGAATACCTTCTGAGTCTACCATGAAACTGATATAAGGAACTAAAATCTAGCCAAAATATGAATTTTTTTCCTTGACTTGTAACTTGTTTTCTTTGAGTATTTGGAGAATTTGACGGACATGCTGCATGTGGGTATCCCAAGTCTTATTGAAGATGAGAATTTCATCTAAGTAGATGACCACAATGAGACCCAATTGTTTTCTAAAAATATCATTGATGATCCACATGAATGTGGGTGGTGCATTAATCAGGCCAAAGGGCATGACTTTCCATTCATAAAGACTGAATTTGGTCTTAAAATTTGTCTTCCACACATCATCTAGGTCTTTTTGAACCTGGTGGTATCTTGTTGTCAAATATAATTTAGTGAACCACTTAACTCCTTGGAGGGTGTCAAGTAACTCGTCAATCTGGGTTAGGGGGTAACGGTTCTTTACTATGGCTTTGTTAAGGGCTTGGTAATCAGGGACAAGGCTCATTTCTGAGGTGTCTATGTTTGGGATTACAAAGGCGACAGAAGCACGGGAAGAAGATGATGGTTGAATGTGACCGGAGTTGATGAGGTTAGTCTATTGCTTCTCCATTTCCTTTGTTTCTCGTGGGGCTAATTGGTAAGTGGGTGCATTAGGTAAGGAAGACCCTAGGATGAGGTGAATATAATGGTCTATATGGAGAGAGGGGGGAAGTCCCATAGGAGTTTGGAAAATATCAACAAACTCTTGAATTAGAGGAGTCATTTCTTCGAGAACAGGATGTGTAGTATTGTTTGGTGGTATGGGGTGCACCAAACAGAAAGAGACACAGTGATTCAGATAGATATGAGGGATTTTTCCTTTAGTAGAAGTGGGTTTGGGTTTTGGTGTCGTTAGGATAGGTGTGGCCATATTTTGTAAGTTTATACTGGTGGGTTTTGGCCATATAAATGGCATTACTTTGGGCTTGGTAAGGTATGCCGAGAAGTAAGTCAGAACAATCCAATGGTGAGACATCACAGAGGACAATGTCTTTAAATTTTCCTATGGAAAAGGTGACAAGGGAGCATTGAGATATCAATAGATGAGGACCATCCTTTTGAACCCATCCTAGATGATAGGGTTTTGGGTATGGAGTAGTGACCAGATGAAGGCGATTGACTAGATATTTAGACACCAAATTTTTATGGATGCCATTGTCCATGATAAGTAAAGCCAAATAATTTTTGATTTAGCAGTTGTGAGTGAAAAGGGGTTGGGTTGATGAGTTTTGATATTCACTGGTCATTAAGATCAAACAGGGATCTACTTTGATGGGGTTTTCAAGAGAAACCTCCTCATTGTCTTCGACCGGTTTAGAAGAAGTAGGCTCATTAAGTAAGGTTTTGTTGGCTTTTAGAGATTTGAGAACTCGAAAATCTGAAGTGTTGTGGGAATTAGTCTTGTGGAAGGAACACCAGGGTGTATTGGTATTAGGATTTAGAGAACAAGTAGGTGGGAAGCGGGTTGAAGGATTGGAGGTGGGTGTTTGAGAGATAGAGGGATTAGGGGAGGGACGGGACTGAGCAGTACGACCCCCAAGAGCTATCTTCCTTTATATTTCCAAATCTCTCTAAAAAAATTTGTCTAATGTATTATTTTCAAATAAATCTACTACCAATGAAATTGAACCAATAAACCAGAAATAAAATTAAGTATTAATACCTCTCCCGGATCTGGAATGTGGATCAACAAGCATATCTTGGAGAAGTAGTCTATGTATGATTGCGATCCTTGTGTAGGGAATCAATAGAGCTGGTGCCANAACCAGAAATAAAATTAAGTATTAATACCTCTCCCGGATCTGGAATGTGGATCAACAAGCATATCTTGGAGAAGTAGTCTATGTATGATTGCGATCCTTGTGTAGGGAATCAACAGAGCTGGTGCCATCTGATCCATAAATATTGTATGTACATGGGTGGGTAGAAACAGTTTCTCAAGGATTCGCAAAGTTGAGCCCAAATTCTGAATATTCGAGGGGTAGAGGATCCTGGAGCATCCCCAATCTCTACCATGAATGTGGTATTTTCTTTCTTTGTATCCAACCATGTTTGGGAAATTCCTTCTAATTCCAAGCTGAAAATATGCAGTTTTCCTTCCTTGGTAAGACCTGGGAAAGTGTTGAAATATGTGGAAATACCGATCCATGAATCCACAACTTCACCATTAATTTTCCCAACAAACTTAGGGAGATGGAATCTAGTATCCAACCAGAAGGGATCTAGATTATTTAGTTGTTGTAGCCTCAGTAACTCAGTAAGGATAGAGGCAAGGTATTGTACAGGATTTGAGCCATTAGATTCTAAGTCCATTTCCAATGGATCTTTTATGGGATGCATCTTGGATTTGAAAAGAAATCCAGGTCAAGTTCTGTTGTGGGAACAGAGTGTGCAATACTATGGAGCAAAGTAGGAGAGATGAACTAGAGGGAGAGATCTATGGGAAAACTGATTTGTGAAACTCCTCTCATTTTGGTGGATATCTTTGTGCCCTGTGAGGTATGAGACCTTTGCACCCACCTGAAATGATAAGGAAACCCTACAAAGGGCGTGACCTAGACTAGAAATTATGAAAACATTTTTTTTTGCACTCATACTCAAGATTTGAAGCTTCTCCTTGGATCTTGAAGCTATGATACCAATTTATCTATCAAAGAAAGATATCCAGACCCCTAGATTGCAGATTTGGTAGTTTCCCGTAGTTTCCCCAAACTCCAGAAAGGACACGTTTTTGAGGGGGAGCGCCCCATTGGTTTGGGGAAGAAAAAAAATGATTAGGGTAGTGTCGGGATGTACTAGGAGTAGAAAAGGGGAAATTCTATCTCAGTCAAAGCCCTAGAGGTCAAAGGGAGAGTTTTAGTGCAGTCATTGAGGAGGGAACACTTACTTCATTCCTGATATTTTTTGGAAAACCCAGCATAAAGGGCATAGAAACAGATGGTGCGGCCTCCTTCTTGCTGTGAATATATAGCAGGAAGAGGAATGTCGCCTAAGAGGTCAGATATCCCAAAGGGATAGGCCCACTCTCATAGGTGGATTCATTCAATGAGGGGAAGCCAAAGTGCAGCCATGGATAGGGGTGCACTAACTTTTCAGAACAAAACCCATCAAAAAGGAAACAATCAAATAAGTTGAGTGACTATCAAACAACGAGAGAAAAATAAGCAGATAGTTTTATGGGCATGAAAAAGATACTTGTATTAGAGATAGGTTCACCTTTTATAATAAGGGACCAACTTATTATATACTAAATTCTCTAACACAATGAAATACAACTTATACTAAGATAACATGTGTGCCCCAGCTTGAATTTCTCCTTAGTGGCCTAGAAGAACACTCCATATATCTGCATATACGGAAGGCACATATATGGAAGTGCTTTTGTATGCACACCTTCTGTATATGCACACATACAAAATCACTTACATATGCGCATACAAAATGACTTTCATATATTATGAAAACAAACACATAGGTGCATGAAAGCACTTCCATATATGTGGGTATATGAAAGGGCCTTTTGTATATGCTCATATACATAAGAATTTTCGTATATGCACTTATACAAAAGGAATTTTCATATATGTGCATACATGGAAGGCACATATGAAAGAACTTTTGTGTATGCACATATATGGAAGTGCTTCCTTTTCTAGTATGCACCTTTCTCATATGTGCATATACACAAACTCCTTCCATATATGTGCATATATAGAAATGCTTCTGTATATGCAAATACATGGAAGGAATTTTTGTATACGTGCATATACTAAGGGTGCATACATAAATGCTTTTGCATATTCGCATATATGGAAAAGATTCCATATGTGCATATAATGAATGTGGAAAGTAATATGAACCCCACAACCAACTAATTAAGTCTGTTGTAGGGTTTCTGACAAGTCTGGCATTCTTAATGCTATAATACATATCATTATGACATTCTCAATGCTCTCATTCATATCCTTATGGAATCCATATTCCCATCCCTTTATACCATGTTCTTTAAATCCTCTTGGATCTGTGACATCCACTAGCCAAATGCTCTAGTCACTTCCTTATTAATTAAGTATTAGCACCGTTAACTATCAACTCATTTCAATTTGAATTCAAATTTAGACACTTTTATTTTCCCCTCCGTTCAAAATATTTTCATCATTTGGGAAAGGCCTTGGTTCAAATATTCTTGTGTTATCTGGTTCGATTTCCATTCAAGTGTAATGCTATAGTGTGGAAGGACTAGGGGGTTGTATTGGTTGAAACTTGCACAGTCGAAGATTTGCATTCAAATTTCTATGGCCCATGTGAACATTTAAAAAAATATCATATGGGTTTTTTTTCTTAAAGAGTATGACATTGTGAAACCTATAGTTCCTTGATAATGATTTGTTCTTTGTATCTTAACCTTTTACCTTCTCAATCTAACAAATTTCAAATGCATGGTTGGTAATGAAAATTCTTTCACTAAGAGATTTCTGTAAGATACCCAATTTCCTCATTACTATTTTGGGAAAATGGGGAATGAATTTTTCCTTAACCATCATTTAAACACCAAATATGTTAGTCTGATGATAGTGTAATCCATTTGTATTCTTTCATATATATGAAAAACTTGTAATTTAATTCTACCAATCCTTAAAACTTAGATGGCACTGATGAACTACTTAGTTTAGTAATTAAAACTCTTTCACTTCATTGAACATGGTCAACAAAATAAAGGCTATCTAATAACTATGCTTAGCTATTCAAACATAAGAGATGCAATTCCTCCACGATGATAATAGTCTTTTTACAATTACACACTTGTTTATGCAATATATATTCTCTTAAGTTAACTACTATGTAAGATGTTATAAATCCTACTAAGATAGATATTTTTCAAGCACATTAGTTATTATTTATATCATTTTGAGATCACATTCTCATAGTATATTCATCTAGTGATCTTCTATGCAAAATTCTTTAGTTATTACTACTATCCGTTAACAATACTATATCTACATTTTAAGTGCAATCCAATAGATATTTAGGAAGAAAGATATTTGCCTCTACTTTAACCAAACCAAAGCTTGATCAATCCTTTAAATATGTAAAAAGGGAATATTCTAACTAAAAGACATGTAAAATCATATATTTACATTTACATAATTACTAATAATTTATACATACATAAGTGTTGTCAATCCAAAGTTTCAATTAGCCATTTCATAATGAGTATTATTATAATCCATCCAAGGTCAATTAATGAACTAATTATGCATGTAAGCATAACAAGAAGGGATTTTAACATAGATAAGAAATTAGTTATTAATCATAAGAACCTAAGTACAACTAACAAATTCCATATGCATCCTAATTAAACTATAACAACATTTCTTCCATTACATTATCATTTACACGAATGAAATAATATCCATACATTGTTTGCACCACTTAATTAACTCCACCCAAAAATATATCTTTAAATAACTTTTTATGAAAAAAATAAATCAAGTGAAGGGTACTTATATAGATTGAGTAGACTCGACCAACTAAAGGCGTATCTTCAATTTTCTTCCCAACTCTTTGGATCTTTTTCTAAAATATGTTTTCTTGTGAAGAGTCCACCCTCGAGCAGAGCATGAACCCACTAAACAAGAGGGGTATTAAACTCTTCACAAAGTTTCATAGTTTAATCTAAGTTTTAAGTTTATGACTACAACTAAAACAATGATCTTAGCTCAAAAAACTAATAACATTGATTTCACAAAATAAGGAGCTTGTTTCCAAAAATTAGTAATCTCAACTTTTAAATATTAAGTTTGGTTAATCAAAATATTAAGATTCTACTTTTAACAAGTAGATATTACAATTCCCCATTAATGGCCAAGGTAGTGAGTTTGGTTCTTCCAAGTAAATTATAGAGTTTGACTCTTTCCTTTTAAAATAATAAAAATATAGTTTCTAGTCCTTTTCATTTATAGAGCTCTATTCTTATGGTCAATGCAATTATCTGTGCATCCTCTAAATAATAATACTATACTATGAGTTCACTTCTCCTTAAAGTATAATGGTTTGAGTCCCCTGCAAGGCTAATTAAACACAGTTTCATTTTTTTTCAAAAAAAAAAACTTTCTTGCTATTATATTAAATCAAGGAAAGATTACATCTGCCATGAAAACTTCTATATAGATCCTTCATATATGTTTACTTCAGATTTACTTTTAATTCATAAATACTCCTTTTAGTTCTTATCTAAGATGTAATACAAAACACTCAATATACTTCTCCTACTAACAAAAAGGGCCTAAAAACATAAAAAACTACTTATTACATCATCTCCTTAAGGTCAATTTCACCTTCAAAGGTCATGACACCTTCGAGAAATTCTTGGATTCTAGCTAAGCAAAAATTAAGTGGAATAGATTTGTTAGAAAGTGTATCAACTGTATCATTGTAACATCTTGAGATATGTGTGAAGTTATTGCTGCAAAATACATTATGATATCTTGAATTTTATGAATCCAGTGTTTGAGTAAAATCACCTGCAGATTAGTGACATCGTTTAACCAATCTATAATAATATTTGAATCTCCAAATATACTGATGTCTATTACACCAATATGAGAAGAAATAATTACAATCCCATATAAAATTAAAAGTCCAGCTTTAGTATTTGACCCCATGCCACCTCCCAGATAGATAAATAAAAAGTGATCCTTGTTTATGACAAGTACAATGCCACAACCACAATGTTCTTGATTTGAAGCACCGTCAAATAAACTTGTTGCACATGAATAAATTTATACTGGAGGATAAATAATTTTTAAAAAATGTTTGTTGATAGTTTTCACATACTCAAAAATATTTAGGCTTTTAACACTGCAATTAAGTGCATTGGGATGAATGTCTTGGAAAACTGCATGTCACATCCCCAACCCTCTACTCGGCGAAGAGGACGTGACTGGCATGCTATTCAACCCGGGAAACCTAGCCCCATGAATGTAATATAAAATGCATTGAATTAAAAACATTGATAGATGGATAAAATGTAATAAACATACAGCTGAAGAAAAATACATCGTATTCAAACATTCACAGCATTTAACATTATCATCTTTTTCATTAAGAAACAAACAAAATTGCAAAAATGAGATAGATAAGAATACTTATCTTAACAAAAGCTTGTCCCGCAACTAGCTACGTTGCTGCAATGTTCCACCCAACCATAGGATAGTGCTCTCATGAATATCTCAGTAGCACTGCCACCCCCGAGTTGGGCATGATTCCCACAAGGAATAAGGGAACACTAGCAACCTCACACGTAGCCAAAGATACACAAAACTCAGCCAAGCCAAAAAATTTGGGTTTATTAGCCTGTGAAGGAGCTCGAAAGGATGGATGNAAGGGAACACTAGCAACCTCACACGTAGCCAAAGATACACAAAACTCAGCCAAGCCAAAAAATTTGGGTTTATTAGCCTGTGAAGGAGCTCGAAAGGATGGCTGCTAAGCTAGTGAGATCAACCAAAGAGATATGGATACCTGCACCAAAACTAGACTGACTTCTAAAACATCTACACACCCAACACAAGGAAGCATCCCCTTCTTTTCTACATAGCCCCTCGGGCCATGCCTTCCCTTCCAGTGCTATTCAGGGGTGCAAAGAAGAAAGTCATTCATCTAGCTCTGTGTTTGAGGTTCCTGCACACACTAGGTTTGTCAAGAAATATCATACCCCCTTTCCACTCCAAAAATAGTCCAAATACCAAACAGCTAGGTACACATAGCAATATCGGTTCTGGGATTGAAGGGAAAACATCACAGAGGTCAATATCGGGAAAGGAAACTAGGTAAAACAGCTCAGACTAAGAAAATCAATCTCTAGAGTCGTTTATGGCCCTATCATGGCTTAAACAACTCACAACACCCAAAATTTGTGGGGCGGGAAACAACGCTCTCCCAACCTCCATAAGATGAAGAACATGGCCCCTCCCAACATGAAGGAATTCAAACACCCAAACAAAATCGGGAAAGGAGAATGCAAAATGTCAACACCCCGCAGCCAACTATTTGTCTGCATGTAATGAAGGGAACAGTCCCAAACGTGAAGGAATTCACACACCAGATCACATCGTGATAGGAAAATGCGGAATTCCCAATGTCTTCCTAAGTGAGGAGAAGACAACTGAGGAATGATAGCACTCCTACGAGAGGAAAACAAAACAGCTGCATGAGAGTAGAATCTGGTCCTTGCATCACATGAGTGTGGAATGGTTTTTTTCCTATGGGAGTAACTAAATACGATCTGCCTCTTTGGGGCATGCGTGTGGTCAAAGGACTGAAAGTCTTGCCAACACTGACAATTGCCCATGCATACATTCCCTCATGGAAATAACTGCCCCAACTAATTACTGGTGAATTTAATTGGTCAGTGAATAATACAAGGAAAGGTGGGTGGTTTAGGTGGGTTCTCCTATTGACACATGGGTTTTCCCTAATGGCCCCAAAGGTTAAACATCCCCCCCCCCCGTTATCCTTAGGAAATCATTTCCCTTCTCATTATTGTTGCATTGACATAGCTAGTTGTGGGTTTTTAATTAATTTTTCATATGTACATGGTGTCCAAAATTATAATGTGCCTAGATAGCACAAAATGCCATCAGCATCGATTTTAATCGCCAAACATAAAACAATAATCCATGGTGGCTTTGCCTTTAGCTCCTCACCATGATTAATTAGAATATATACATCATATACATTTTAATGCAAATGAGGTCAAAATTGGGGTGTTACAATCCCCTCCCCCTTCAATAGCATTGTTCTCAGTGCTCTACATAATTGAACAAAAAATGCTACACTGGCATCGCCTCAGTGCTCTGCAGAATTGAACAAAAATGGATGCACCAATCACATGGAATCCTCCAGCTCCCACGTAGCCTCTTCATGAACGTAGTGATCCCATTGCACCTTTACCTGTCCTATGGCTTAGTTCTGGAGCATGGTGACCTTCCTATTGAGGATGTGCATTGGCTCGGTTTGGAACTCTCCCTCGGGTTCCACCTGAATCACATCCCAATTTAGCACATGGTTAGGATCATGTACATATTTCTTAAGCAAAGAAACATGAAAAACATTATGAGCTCTTATGCTAGCAGGAAATGCAAGTCTATATGCAACTGGCCCTATTCTTTCAAGAACTTCAAATGGCCCACAATATCTAGGTGACAACTTGGCACAACTTCCAAGCTTCAAGGAAATCTTCCTTGCCCTCACTCTAAGGTAAACATGATCCCCAACACTAAATTCTCTTCCACCTTATGCTTATCTGCATAGCTTTTCTATCTGTCCTAGGTTGCTTTCATATTATTCCTGATATTTACAACCTCCTGCTCCATCTCCTTGAGAAATTTTGGCCCAAGCACAATCCTGTTCACTCAATTATCCCATGTCACTGGTGTCCTACACCTTCTTCCATATAAAGCCTCATAGGGACTCATCCCCAAGGATGCTTGCTATCCATTGTTATATGCAAATTCTTCCAAGTGTAAGTAATCTTCCCACTTGGTTGGTCTATCCATCACATACATACGAAGCATGTCTTCAAGCACTTGATTCAATCTCACTTTCTATCCATCAGTCTCAGGATGNCTCATCCCCAAGGATGCTTGCTATCCATTGTTATATGCAAATTCTTCCAAGTGTAAGTAATCTTCCCACTTGGTTGGTCTATCCATCACATACATACGAAGAATGTCTTCAAGCACTTGATTCAATCTCACTTTCTATCCATCAGTCTGAGGATGGTAGGAAATATTGAATTTCAACTTCGTACCCAAATCTGCAAACAAACCCTTCCAAAAATTGGAGGTGAGCTTGACATCTCTGTCAGAGACTATTGCCTTAGGAAATCCATGCAATTTCAAAATCTCCTTCATGAATATTTTTGCAATGTCATTAGCATATGCGTATACTTAACTGTTATGAAATGTGTTGCCTTTGTCTACTTGTCTACCACAACCATGATGGAATCATGTTGTCTCCAATTTATCGACAATCTTGTAATGAAATCCATGGAAATAACTTCCCACTTCCATTCTGGAACTGGAAAAGGCTGCAACAAACATGCGAGGTGTTGATGCTCAACCTTTACCTGCTGACATTTCATGCACCTTGAAATATATTCAGCCATGTCCTTTTTCATTCCTGGCCAAAAATACTGCTTTCTAGTTGTAGCAATCATCTTCTGATATCTTGGGTGACCAGAATATGGAGCTTGATGGATCTCATCCATGACATCTATCCTCAAATCTACTACATTCGAATTATAAATTCTACCTTTATAAGTAAGAATTCCATCTTCTTCCAATTTGTATCCCTCATACCTCTTCTCAAGAATTTGCTGCTGCAACTTGTCTTTTTCCTTCTCATACAATTCATCTCCAGCAGCATGATTAACAATCTGCTTTCTCAAATATGATTGGAAAATACTAAGAGATTTCACATGTAATTCCTGCACCTTCCTCCTGAGTGCATCAGCCACCTTATTCTCTTTCCCTTTTATGTGTTTGATTTCAAAATGAAACTCGCATAAAAAATCCATCCATATCTCTTGCCTTGCATTTAGAGAAGGCTGATCAAACAGATACTTCAGACCACAATGGTCTGTCCTTAGCTCAAATATTTTTCCCATCAAGTAATTCCTCCACATCTTGAGAGCATGTACTATGGCTACAAGCTCTAGATCATGAGTGGCATAGTTCTTCTCATGTTCCTTTAACTTTCTTGACTCATAACATATCACGTGGTTTTCCTACGTAAGAACTCCTCCAATTCCTTGGCCGCATGCATCAGTACATGCCACAAAATATTTCTCTGGGTCTGCAACTTTCAAGACTGGTGCACTTGTGAGAAGATTCTTCAACTGCTAGAATATTTCTTCACACTTCGATGTCCATTCAAACTTTATCTCCTTCTTTTGCAAAGAAGTGATGGCATGTGCAACCTTGGAGAATCCTTCAATGAATATCCTATAGTATCCTGCAAGTCCCATAAAAGATCTTATGTCTGTCACATTTTTGGGAGTAGGCCAATTCATGATGGCCTCAATCTTCTCAAGGTCTACAGATATTTTCTCTTCTAAGATAATGTGACCCAAATACTGAATTCTATATTTATATAAGTCACACTCACTCAACTTTGCATATAGCTTATGCTCCCTAAGAAATTGCAATGTCAATCTCATATGCTCTTCATGTTGTTCCTCATTCTTTGAATAAATAATAATGTTATCAAGGAAAACAAGAAAAAACTTTTTCAAATACCTGCTAAAGACACTATTCATAAGGCACATAAATGTAGCTGGTGCATTTGTGAGACCAAAAGGTACCACTACAGACTCATAATGTCCATACCTAGTTCTAAAGGCTGTCTTATGAATGTCTTCATCCTTGATTCTTACCTGATGGTAACCAGACCTCAAGTCAAGCTTGGAAAATACCTTTTCTCCTCTCATTTGATCAAATAGGTCATCAATCTTAGGCAAAGGATATTTGTTATTCACCCTAACTTTGTTCAATTGTTTGTAATCAATACACAACCTGGGTGTACCGTCTTTCTTTTTCACAATCAAAACTAGTGCTCCCCAAGGAGACACACTCGGCCTAATATACTTTTTCTCCAACAATTCTTGTAGTTGAATATTTAGTTCTAACATACATGGTGTACTCATCATGTAGGGCGTATTGGACACAAGTGCTACTCCTGACACAAGTTCAATTGTGAATTCAATGCCCCTCTTTGGAGGAAGGTCTGGAATCTCATCAGGAAACACATCCCTGAATTCCTGCAACATGTGAAAGTCCTCCAACCTAGGAGTTTCATTCTCTGTTTCCTCCAAAATATGAGCTGCATATAACTGGTAACCTTTCCTACATAATTTCTTCAACTGCATTGTTGAAATCTTCCTCACAGAAATCACCTTTGGAATGCCTCTCACAACTCTTGGGTTCCCTTCTTCATCCAGGCATTCAAAAGTCTTATTATAATAGACAAGCTTTACCTTGTGAGATTCTAAGCAATCCATCCCAATGAGAACATTATAGGAACCAAGTGGTAGAACATTCATATCTATGCAAGTGACTAATCCATTCATAACCAATGGACATTTCTCTACCACTTGACTAACCTTTCTCTTAGTTCCAATGGCTAGCTAAACTAACCAATGTTTCCTATGCTTTACTTTCTTAAAAGCACAAATATCCACTACTCTAGGAGTAATGTAATTGTTAGTAGAACCAAGGTCAATTAAAATAGAAACAGATTACTCAACCATCTTACCTGCAACTTCAACCACCGTTGACTGGTGATCTTCCTAACAGTCCTCCACTACTACATAAATTCTAGGGATGGCCCTTGCTATTTGACCCACTATTTCTGCCTCTTGAATGTTGTAAGTTGGTCTTCCATTCTCATTCTCAAGTGTACAATTCCTATGCATGTGGGGTCCTCCACATTTCCAACATTGGAGAGGTTCTCTGTTTTGATGTGCTACTTTAGGCTTTTCTCCCATTTCCCTCATTGGATGCTCCTCAGCTTGTGATGGTTGCTTTTGCTGATTCCAGAAGTTATAAGGTTTAAAACATTTCTTCCTTTGGTCAAATTTCTCCTTCTTTTTGGCCTTCCATGTCTTATGATAATCAGGTTTACCTTTTCTTTGTTCATAGCAATACTTAGCTTTCCTTATTGCTTCTTCAAGAGTTCTAGGCTCGTAAAACTCAATCCGGTCTTTGTATGATTGTGGTAATCCACTCAGAAAATGCTGGATATTCACTTTTTCATCTTTGATGTACCTGACATACCTCAGTAGTTCCAAGAAATTATTTACATACTCTTCCATGGTCTGGTGTCCCAATATCAGCTCATGGAAATCTTTAATTTTGTCATCATAATACCTGTTAGATGGGTATTTCTGCTTGAAATACTTCTTGAACTATTTCCAATTAAGTCTTCTTTTAGTGATCCTCTTTACTTATCTGAGGTGCCCCCACCAAATGGATGCCCTTCCATTCATATTGAATATGGGAACCCTTTCCTTCATGTTTCCAGATTAGTCTTGGACGTGGAAATACTTCTTTATCCCAAGAAGCGAAGATTTAACTTCTTGTCCTGTCTTTACCTCAACATCAAATGTGGGAGGATTATCCTTCTTAAATTCATCCGAAGAGAGATCCCTGTGGCATCTTTTTCTATTTCTCTTGTGAGAAGAAGAGCTTGAATCCCCAATAAATTCTTCTAAGTCAGATGATCCACTAGAATTTATTTTCCTTCTTCTAGTGCTGCTCTTACTACCTTTTGTCTTTGTTGTCCCATGCCCAGAGTCCATCTTTCTTTGTAAGTTTTTCAAACTCTTTAGCCTGGTTGTGTTCAACTGATTCTGATCCTCCTAAGCCTTAACCAATATTTCATTACCTGCCCTATAACTTTGCATCTCCACCCTTAGGCTTATCATGGTGGCTGCAAAATCTGGAGCAACTGATTCTGATCCTCCTAAGCCTTAACCAATATTTCATTACCTGCCCTATAACTTTGCATCTCCACCCTTAGGCTTCTCATGGTGGCTGCAAAATCTGGAGGAGTATCTTGAAATCTCCTCCCATTAGATTCTATATCATCATTTCCAACTCGAACATTTTCCCCCATAGTGTCTTGTGCACACTCGTAGGAATCCCTTGCATCATATATGTCATAGGTTCTCATGGATGAACCAAAACTCACTTTACTGAGATGCACTACCTGGAATTATTTCTTTGAAGNAGTGTCTTGTGCACACTCGTAGGAATCCCTTGCATCATATATGTCATAGGTTCTCATGGATGAACCAAAACTCACTTTACTGAGATGCACTACCTGGAATTCTTTCTTTGAAGGTGACTATGATTCTACAAAATGTGTTAATAAACATGACTGTTAGCTGCATAACAGTCACATGAATCATACATTACTTACCTGCATATAGAAAAATATCATATTGACAACTTTGTCAAAACATAAAATTTTCTTTTCACAAAGAACGACTGTCTCAGTGAAATGATGAGGGTAATTTTTTTTCCATATTTCTTGCCCCTTCAATCCCACTAGAAACCTACTGAATTTCCCTGTCAAAACTTTGTTTCCGATCAATCTTTAGTTTCCTTTTGCTAAATCATAAATATATTCAACTTTCACCCATCGCAAGCCTTCCATCGTTGTGGCTTCAATTGCAACATTCACCTATTGTGGCAGCTCCATCTTCTTCTTCCACCCACCACCACACATCAAAAAACTCTTCACCTTTCATTCGACCAAGACTTCTGCAGTTGTGGCTTGATCTTCAATTTCCTTCTGCCACTTCACCGTCTCTTTTTTCGTCTTCCATCTATCGCTTCATCGACTCCTTCCTTTTATTTTCACCGCCATGCATCGGGATGGTCCTCAAATTTCTGCCACCGTGCATCGGTTCCTTTTCTCATTTCTTGTCGCCTCTTCACCAACTTATTCTTTATTTTTGAGTTGTTGCTGCAGCTAAATCTTCTTTCTTTTCTAGCCACCACTTCAGCTAAATCTTCTTCTTCATTCCCCCACTGTTGTGACTCAAACTTTGCATTTCCACTGCCACTGCAGCTCAATATTCCTTTTCTTTCCACTTCTTCTTCTTCATCTTTCTCCTTCTTCTTCTTCTTCCAGAGCTTCGCGTCNGACTCAAACTTTGCATTTCCACTGCCACTGCAGCTCAATATTCCTTTTCTTTCCACTTCTTCTTCTTCATCTTTCTCCTTCTTCTTCTTCTTCCAGAGCTTCGCGTTGGCTCTTTCTCCAACTCCCATCTGCTGCTCGTCGGCTCAACCCAGTCGATGCTCATTGACGTAAGACCCAAACTCCCAACCATCATTGCAGCTTGCCTTCAATATTATTAGCCACCATTGTGGCTCAAATATCGGCTTTTGTCTGCCGTTGAGCCATAAAAATTTTGGGGTTGCTTCCGATTTTTCCCGACACTTAGAATTTTTCAGAAATTTTTTGTTGGCTCAAACTTCCTCCTTCAGCCGCCATTGCGACTCAATCCTTAAGTTCTATCTGTCATTGTGAATCAAATGTAAACGCACACCCACCACGTTGGGAAAGAACCCATTGAAGTCTCCTCCATTGGGGAAAGATCTTCGACTGTTGTCTATCATGTTGGAAAAAAGGAGGAAACACAATTGTCGTTGCAGCTTCCTTCGTTGCTTCCCTCCGACACCATCGGCACATTCTTGGAAACCCAGTTGCTGTTGCATCTTTCCAAGAATTATATCAGCCATCGTTGCAGCTCGTTGATGAAAATATCCTTTTTCCTCTGTGGACGTATCGGCTCTGAACTTCATTTCCTCGCCAATGCCATCAGCTCCCTTTTTAGCGACCCAGCCGCTACAACAGCTCCTTCCTTTGCTTGCTACCACCACTCCATATCAAATGACAATACTCGTTTACTGCGTTGGAAAGAAAGGAACATCCAGCCTCCATTGCAGCTCTCCTTCAAACACCCTAGCTGCTACAGTACCGCAGCTTTGACTTTCTCAACTGCCAAAGAGAGTTTTCATACTTAGAAAATTTCCCAACTTTTTATCTGTTTGCTGCTGTTAGTTTCTCAACTCGGCCCATTGAGGTGTTGGGAAATTGTTGGCTAGATCAACATAGATTTTTTCTAGTTTTCATTGATGGAATTCAAATCAGAAGGAAATTAGAATTCTCAATCTTGAAAGAGATGCTGCAGACTTGGTTTTTTCACTAAGTCGAATAATTTTTTTTTAATTGCAAGTAGCGGGTGACTTCAAAGTTTCGAGCCGCTACAATGGATGGAGTTTAGGTTTTTGTTCCACAATGACGGTGGATGATTTATTGATTTTGAGCCACTGCGGCGGATGAAGTTTTGCATTCATGCTGCAACAACGGTGGATGAAATTTTAGTTTTTTGGCGAATGGTTCTTTGTTTTTGAGCTGCAATGGCGGCAGATGGAATTTGAGTTTGGAGACGCTACAACAGAAAAGTGTTTGGTTGCGAGCCACAACAACGACAGATGGAAATGGTGGGTGATTCTCAGTGTTTGGAGCTACTACAGTGGACAATTATTTGTTTCCAAGCCACAACGACGGTGGATGGAATTTTGCTTTCGGGCTGCTACGGCAGATAGTTCCCGTGAATGACTTCCATCCTTCGAGCTGCTACAGCGGATAGTTGTCGTGGATGATTTCTAGTTTTCAAGTCGTTACGATGGTCGATTTTCTACGGCAGATGGATTCTGAATTTTGAGCTGCTACGATGGATTCCTTTTTCAAGTTTGAGCCGCAACAACTTGCATATTTCTCAGTTTTGCTGTTGGGTAAAACTCCTGTTGGTTTGTTTCGCTACGGTGGTTGACTTATTTTATTCATGGCCTCTACGGTGGTATATTTCCCATGTTTATGACCACTACAATAGAAAGAAAATAAATGTTGTGAAGCGTTTAAATGCGTAATTCATTAAAATGTCAAAAAAAACGATATATGTATAATGTTTCAGTTACAGGAAGTTATAGAATGGTAATTGTCTCTTAAATAGGATACAAAAGGTTGGAAGTTGAAGCGGTTGTGTGTAGTTATAGAATGGTAATTTTTTCTTGAATAGGATAAGAAAGGTTGGAAGCTGAAGCATTTGTGATGTACGTGTATAAATGTAAGCTGAAACGAATGGAGTATGTGTGAAGTTTAGAGGAGATGCTGAACTCCACAAGTGTTGAAGAACGAAGAGGAGAGACCGTGTAGAAGAGCAGAACAAATGAGGACCAAAGTTAAAGAAAACCATTAGAGAGACAACGAGGGGAACCAAGGAGTATAAGTAAATCCAAAACTATATCATAACAGAACTAGTATGCATTGTTATATTTGTTTTTCTACACATTGTACAAAACATGTTTTAAATATGACAAACAAGGGTGGAAGGGTGGTGCTAGGGAAAACTGTTGGTTTTATTTCTACAAATTAAGTCCTATATAAGTGTAAGTCAGTTCTTTCACCTAGTTGCAGCTGGGAAATGTTATCTTAGTGGGTGCTAGAAAATCATGAGGGTTGGTGCTCTCCACAAGAAGGAACTTGTAGAACAGAGGTTGCAACCTCATTTGAGTAGGTGCTCAAATAAAGATAAATGAGCCAGTGCCCTGCTCTATGCTGGTATCCATCGAGGCAGGATTAGGGAAATCATCCCAGTTTGTTGCTTCTCTAAGTCCAAGCATTTCAATGTGTTCAAAAGGCCTGTATTTGTGAGATTTCCTCCTTTTGGAAATGATCTGGTGAGGGTCATAATTTACTGTTTGTCCCAGGGAAAACCCCATGCCTCTGAGCAAGTTGGTAACAAGGGGCAAAGCAGCTCTTCTTCTAAAAGTGTATGGTTTCACTCCCCATGGGAAAACCAAATTTGAGCTCTTCTTAAAGTTCAAGAAGTTCTCTTCTTCAACAATGAGTCTTTGTCGGATCAATTCCAGGGAGAAAACCCTAGCAATTAGAAAAGCTGGCAGAATGTAGGGTGGATTTACGAAGCCATACAACCTTATGGTCATTCTGAATTCTGTGAGGAACCAGTCTCCTATCTTCTTGCTATTTGATAGTTGCAGCATTTTCCTCATCTCAGGAAACACCCTAGGTAACCTTTCTTGAAGGAAGAGTTCGTATATTTCGGCCATCAGCTGATTCATGAATTTACAGTAATCTGTGGCCATATCAGCAGTGATTTCCAACTCTGGTACTTGTGTTAGATTTTTATCATTCAAGCTAGCATTATGATCTTGGGATCTTTTAACTGAGAGAATAACAAGCACAGAAATAAAACATAAGCACAACACAAGAGACAAGAGACACAAAGAATTTTCCTTGGGGAAACCATAAAGGAGAAAACCCCCCAACTTCCTTAGAGATAGAATCAGCACCAAAGGTAAAACCCAAAAACAGCAAGATGATCTCCTGATAGCAACAGTCTCTCTCTCTCACACTGAGAGAGCTTCTCCTCTCTCACTCATGTGCCCTAATGAGTGAGTGTGTGTGTATGAGTATGATAAATAGAGAGGCTCTCACTCTCTATTTATATTCTTTTGTTCACTTGGAACCCACTCCAACATGTCAGCCTCACTTAACAATTACTTACTAGAGCCGACATCTCTAGGATTGTCTAATAACCCTAGTGCCCCACCACTTGTGGGTACTTTGCCTCCTCTAACAAATAGGAGGGAAACACAATGGTGGGGACTATTGTCTCGACCTAGAATGACCCACCTAGGGTCGACTTCACTAGGATAGTATAATAACCCAAGGGCCCCACAACTATGGGGACTTTAACCCTTGACCAATAGGAGGGTTACCCATAATGACTTGACATGAATTTCTCATTATATAAACTTCCCAGAATAAACATCGGGGTATGACATGACTCAAATACATTACAATACATCCCAGAATAAACATCGAGTTACAATACATAAGAAATATGGATGAATACATTCCGAAGTTACAATTACATCAACACTCCCTCTTAACTAGGAAGTTATTCTCTCGACATAATTTATCAGCACAAGTCTTCTTCTCTATATCATCTGAATCATCATTGAGTTCTCATCATCTTTGTCTTCAAGTCATCTTCATCTGGATATGGATCATCGCTCAATCTAGTTCATCATGGGTGCTATCTCATGATTCTTCTCGTCATAGGAAGTTCTACAAAGCCAGCCCTTTTTCATGCTGGTTGTATGCCTAGCCACCATGTAGGTCTACTTCAACACTTATATCTGACACTAAGTCAGAATGGCCCACCCAACACTTACATCTAACCTACTCATCAGAAAGGCACGCCCAGCACTCACATCTAATCATGTAGGAACCAATCCTATAATCATATCAAAAAGGCCCAGCAATCACATTCACCAGCATGATAGGAACTCAAACTACTATCATCTATGAAAAGGCTCAGCACTTACAACCACTAGCATGATAGGAACCCAAACTACTATCATCTGTGGAAAGGCACAGCACTCACATCCACCAGCATGGTAGGAACTCAAACTACTACCATCTGTGGAAAGGCATGACACTTACAATCACCAGCATGGCAAGAAATCAAAATACTACC
Source organism: Pseudotsuga menziesii (assembly GCA_001517045.1). NCBI lineage: Eukaryota > Viridiplantae > Streptophyta > Pinopsida > Pinales > Pinaceae > Pseudotsuga > Pseudotsuga menziesii. The sequence goes on along the minus strand of LPNX010408623.1, from coordinate 145,964 downwards.
ATCTATGCAAAGGCACAACACTTATAATCACCAGCATGGTAGGAACTCAAACTACTACCATCTGTGAAAAGGCACAGCACTTACAATCACATGCATGATAGGAACTCAAACTACTATCATCTGTGAAAAGGCTCACTGCACTTACATCTAATCATGTGGGAACACATCCCTTAGTCACGTCAGAATGGCTCTCAGTCCTAGACTAAGGATTCCTGGTACCTCATCAAGTAGCTCCATTCAAAGAATGGCGGTAGCCCTTATATCTGACTCCAAGTCAGAATGGCCAGTACTCACATCTGACATGGGAGGAACCTAATCCTTTAGCCATGACAGAATGGCTCAGCCCTTACATCTAATCAAGTGGGAACACATCCCTCTATCATATCATAATGGCCATGCACTCATATCTAATCATGTGAGAGAACATCTCACGGTCATATCAAAATAGCTCTCGGTCCTAGAATGACTTTTCCTGGTACCTCACCAAGTAGCTCCATTCAAAGAATGGCAATAGCCCTTATATCTGATCATGTAGTAACCAATCCTACAGTCATATCAGAATGGCTCAGCACTCATATTTGACATGGAAGGAACCAATCCTCTCACCATGACAGAATGGCTCAACCCTTATATCTGACCTACTCATCAAAATGGCTATGGATCTCAGCACTCATATCTGACATGGAAAGAACCAATCCTCTCACCATGTTAGAATGGCTATGGAACTCATCACTTTCCCTTGGAGAAAACCTCAATCTGGAGAACACCAAGCTTCTCCCTGAAGTACTCAAACTTCATCCTAGCTAATGGCTTCATCAATACATCAGCTATCTGTTCCTCCATCTCAACATATTGGAGCTTCACTACTCCCCTCTACACCATATCCCTTATATAGTGATACTTGATCTCAATATGCTTTGACTTGTCATGGAACACTGGATTCTCTGACAACTTCATGCAACTCTAGTTGTCACAATGTATACAAGTAGCATCCAACTAGAGATCAAATAAATCAGAAAGTAGCTTCCTCAGCCATACTGCCTCACAACTAGCTGAACAAGCTACGACATACTCTGCTTCAGCTGTACTCAGTTCTACACAGGATTGCTTCCTGCTAAACCAAGAGATCACACCCGATCCCATACTGAAGCAACACCCTGAAGTGCTCTTCCTATTGATGGCACTGCCTACCCAATCTGAATCAACATAACCCTCCAAGTTAATCTTCTGATTCGCATCGTACTTGAGCCCATAGTCAACTGTACTCTTTAGGTACCTCACGATATGCTTTGCAGTAGTCAAGTGAACATGTCTCAGATCTGTCAAGAACTGGCTCAAGGTGTTCACAGTGAAGCACATATATGATCTTGTGTTCGTTAGATACATCAAGGACCCAATCATCTGACGATACATCGTAGCATCAATCGTCTCTAATGAAACATCACTTAACAGCTTCAAGTTTGATGCCATAGGTGTGGTCATGCAGTCCATCATCCTGAACCTATTTAGGATCTCTACTGCATACTTCCCTTGTGCACACCTCCATGCCTATAAAATAGTGCATCGACACATAACAGGAGCATCACTAGTCTTCCGCCTTCAACCTTGAGGCAAAGGTTGGAATCCAATTTACTCTAAGTAAAGCCTAGAGTCATCAGTAATCTGTCCATCCTGTCATACCATGTCGAAACATAGAATCTTCTATAGTCACTCCCTCTGAAGCGGAGTGTCATACTCCCTATGTCTTTCGTACTCTATGCATTGAACATTCTGTACTGGAGTGACAAGTAGCTTCCTATGCTACTAATATTCTATGTGACCATCTAGTGTATAGACTTGTATCTTCAACCTTGTAGCAAAGGTTAAGATCTTTATCAAGCTCATCATATATGTGTTTCAATTCTTACTGGCTGCAAATGTCTCTTCGTACTCTATGCCTTCTTTTCGTGAGAAGCCTCATGCTATGAATCTTGCTTTGTATCCCACGATGTTTCCATCTACTGCATGATGGAGCTACGAACTTCCCTTCACGTATTGATATTGCATCCTAGACATCATTCTTCTTGAACTGGTCTTCCATTTCTTCTTGGTTACTTCTTCATTGTTGGAAGGTTCTGCATCAATGATGTCGCTGTATTCGTCATATTATTCTTCATTTTGAAATGTCGTCACTTGTTCTACAAAACAAGTCTTATCCTTCTTTGCTTGTAGGCGATTATGTATGCGGTCTTTCCTACAAGTCAAATGCATTTGTATGGTTAGAAACATTTCATAAGGAATATTCATACTGGAAAATTCTTATGCATAAATAAGTGATCATGCAACTACTTTAGCCAATACAACATTCATCCATATCTCACTGAAACTTTCTAGATGCCTTCCATCTCTACCAGGACAACATTGAGATTGTTCACTAATCCAATATGTTAGCAAAGAGGTTTCATTCTAGATAAGTAGCAATGGAGATTTGTATAGCACCATGAGCTACTTACCCATCACATGCATATTAGTAGTATATTGTCATTAATGCAAGCATCCTATCATGCATAATACATCAACTGAATATAAACAAGTGCATAACAAAACAATATCATGAAATGACAATTGAATACTTATCTTCATTTGTTTCATGGGTAGACTCCTTGAGCCTTCAGCTTCATCGTCTTCTTCATTCATGATAGCGTCGTTTCTTATCCAAATGCTAAGGTGGATAAGAGGTGTTTCAAGAGTTGAGCTCTTCATATTTCACATCGCTTGAGGGATCTTCTTTGGATGGTGAGAGCTTGATCTTCAATTGCTCCCATATTCTCTTCTCTTCTTATAAGTCGAGCTTCTTCTTCTTCCCAGAGTCTACTAAAAGTAATCACTTCCTTTTGGCACACATTCCTTGAATGAGTGAATCCCATGATCCTGGGAGGCCATTCAAGGTGGCCATCACCACTTCTGCATTCTTCACTTCTTCTTTTACCACTTCAAGTTGTTCTTTGATTTGAGAGACCCTAGTAAAGTATGATTGTATGGTCTCTACATTCTAGATCTTCACATTCTTCAGCTGATTTCTTAAGTTCATATTTCGATATATGTTCTTCCCTTCATATAGCTTGGTCAAGGAATCAAACATCTTCGATGTCTTTAAGGAAGACACTTGTAGTACAAGTTGATTCGTGACTAAATAAACAATGATCTTCTTGGCCTTGACCACATTCTTCTTGTGTAAGACTTCTAACCTCATCTCCCTCTAGAACTGGAACCTCTCTACTCATGTAGGTATCCAATTCATTTTCTTTAGAGAGATCATATACTTCCATTCTTGGAAGTTGTCAACTTCACCAAGCTTATCATCAAGCTGATGTGATAGATCACTTTGAAATGAGAACCTCAAATGAAAATAGCAATAGATTAGATCTTACCGATTTGAGGTGTTCGTCCTAGTTCCGAAGCTGGCTGATCTAGGGTTTGTCACAGAAACCCTAATTTTTAAAATTTGGAATATTTTATATCTGATTGGATAGACAAATAGAACTCTTCAAATGGAGCTGTCCAATGTACTCCTTTTCTGAAAACAGTGGAGGGAATCTCTCGGAACAGGAAGCCCTAGTTTTCCAATTTCTTCTGCAGAAATGCTTGTCAATGATTCTGTGCTATATCCAAAATTACTATTCCTATATGTCTAAAATTTCGCACTGAGGTAACCTTGCATGTTCTTGATCCAACACCATAGGTTTTATCAAAATTGGTTTCACCAATTGGGATTTATGATCCTTTTCCAAAGGTGACCTGTTACAGGACTGTATATAACAGTGACATTGTACGGACTTCCACGTGTCACAGGTTCATCTTCTAAGTATGAACTTCATACCATAGAAATAAAATTCTATTCCCTTTCTAAAATATCTTCAATAATTCCATTTGGACCTTTGTAGCCCAAGATATTGCAATTCTCCCCAGGTCTCCTATTTAGGGATGAATTCTGGAAGAGGCTGGAACCCTAACTTGGAGGGATCGTATCTCCTAGAATATAGTGAATATGAGGATGATTGTTGGATAAAGTGTTCATTAGTATTTTATATTCATCCCCTACAATTTTTAGATCCTGAACCTTCTCCAATATCAAGATATAGCAAATGTACCAAAACTTAGCAATTTTAGTATTTAGGGTTTTTCTAGCTCGGGGTCAAAATAGGGTTTGACTTTGCCAGAGTTTTACCCAACCAAATTTCTTGACCCAGGTCTCTAAACTTCGATTTTAATGAGGAGAAAAATCCTATTCCAGGCTCACTCAAAAATTCCTCTTCTATAGAAGGCCCTAATTTCTGCATTGAAAACTGAAAATGCTCGAAATCGAATTCCGCTTCGATAGAAAGATGTGCCCTTCAATGGAGAGTCAACCTAGCATAATTTTGTTGATGGATTGTGGAGAGAGACCAAAAAAGTAAGAAGCCCTAGCTTCTGTAGCTGCACAATGTGTTCTTCTTAGGTTAGCTCTGATACCATGTTAGATTTTTATCATTCAAGCTAGCATTATGATCTTAGGATCTTTTAACTGAGAGAATAACAAGCATAGCAATAAAACATAAGCACAACACAAGAGACAAGAGACACAAAGAATTTTCCTCAGGGAAACCATAAAGCAGAAAACCCTGCAACTTCCTCAAAGATAGAATCAGCACCAAAGGTAAAACTAGAAAACAGTAAGATGATCTCCCGACAGCAGCAGACTCTCTCTCTCTCACACTGAGAGAGCTTCTCCTCTCTCACTCATGCGCCCTAATGAGTGAGTGTGTGTGTATGAGTATGATAAATAGAGAGGCTCTCACTCTCTATTTATATTCTTCCATTCACTTGGAACCCACTCCAACATGTCAGCCTCACTTAACAATAACTTACTAGAGCCAACATCTCTAGGAGTGTCTAATAACCCTAGTGCCCCACCACTTATGGGGACTTTGCCTCCTCTGACCAATAGGAGGGTAACACAATGGTGGGGACTATTGCCCCGACTTAAAATGAATCACCTAGGGTAGAATTCACTAAGGAAGTCTAATAACCCAAGGGCCCCACAACTGTGGGGACTTTAACCCTTGATCAATAGGAGGGTTACCCACAATGACTTGACATGACTTTCTCATTATAGAAACTTCCTGGAATAAACATTGGGGTATGACAAGACTCAAATACATTACAATACATCCTGAAATAAACATCGGGTTACAATACATAAGAAATACTAATGAATACATTCCGAATTTACAATTACATCCACAACTTGTAGGTCCTCCTCATTATAATCTATAAGCATCCTCAGCAAAAAGGACTGGAATCTGAACATTGTGGTGTCGTGGAAATTTGCTAATTGAGAATGGATGTTCTCAGCCAAGAACTCATCAAACTTAAGGCAGCAAGATTGACAGGATTGTTCGGGCAATTCAGGTTCGGTCGAAAAAGTACTCAAGACAAACAAAAGACTCAACAATGATTCTGTGACATAAGCATCGATATCTAGACCTATAAACTAACTGGCCAGGGATATACACCACTAATTTTCTTCATTGAATTGGCCGAGGTCAATACAGTAAGATAGGTCAATGGGTTCACTATCGGGCTTAGAACATGCCTTCAAGAAGGCTTCTTTACTTTCATATGTAGACTCTCTAAAACGACGTATAATATTTTCTTCCTGGTAGTCTTGGGTTTTATGGACGAATTCGTCCGGGAGATGCAGGGTTTTACGAATGAAGGAAGCTTCGACTAGGAAAAGGATTTTAGACCTTGATTTATTCATAATGACACCTTCGGTGACAGAGAAATTATCTGCACACCATTTGACAAACTCAGGGAAATAGGGGGTTTGGTCAACAGAAAAGAAAATGGAAGAAAGACTTAAAAACACCGTAGGCATCTCTACCTTGGTTCTTAAGATTTTCCAATTTTCCTCTGGCGGTTTCAATAGTTTCTCCCACCAGGATGGCATCAAAAATATTAGCATTCTCATCTACTAGGCTCTCTTCTACCCTCCGACCTACGGCCTCAGATTCTACATCATCTCTCACCCCTACCACCTCTATTACATCCATTTTCAAATAACATTGAGAGGGTATCAAGGGCCTATCTTGTTTCTATAGCACAGTCTCCTGGTTGGTCCATGCGGGAGCTCTGTATGCGGTTGGATATTCGGCATCTTTGAGGTTTCAGAAAAGACAAACCTTTGCAAATTCACGTGGACCCCTTTATAGCTTTTCACACAGCATAACCTTCATGCTCTTCTCAGGTGGTTTACACCATAGATATTTACTCTATGCGATCTGAACCGTAGGTATGTGAGTTTCTTTATGCTGCATCTTTCCCTACTTCACGCATGTGTAACTCAATCATCGATCAAGATCGATTTTCTTCACGACCATCGATCTGGGTGGACCCTACCATTCTTCACGAAGCAAGGTTCTGTTATCCTCCGTGCTAATCAAGATTGCGAAATGAATTATGACCACTAATATCCCTCCGCTCTCATAGTGATCATCGATCTAAGAAGCCTGTACCACTTTTCACAATCCAAAATTGTTGTTGCATCCTTGCAACTCTAGGATGCAAAATAAATGTCAACCATGGATCTTCTTAGATCCCATTCCCGACCGTTAGATGCTTCTATCTTTTAACCTATTTCGCAATCTGGAAAAGTGGCTTTGGTCGGGCATTTTTGCCGTGTGAAATGATTCTACGCCATTGATCTACCATCTGATCAATCTCAGTCTTCAATCATGATTCCCACTTAATGCCTTCAGCATGCCCAACATTCTCTTCTTTACCCTACTTCTTCGATCCACAGACTGTCTTTCCACCTTCAACATTCACCACCTAGGCTTATTCCAATGGCTGAGTGCTATCTTTGTGTGTGTCATCAGCCCCTTCTGTGAGCTTCCCAACATCTTTCAACGAGGCTAAAATTCCAAGGTGCCTCTTATGATCAAAATTTAACAGAGTGTTAACAACCGTATCCACGAGGGATGCTATCCTCCCAGTGAGGTAGCAAAGAACCTGTAGACTAGTCGCCTACTCCATTGAAAACCTCCTTTTATTTTACTTCCTGAAAGAAAACATACTTTGAAAGAATGGTTACCTCTTCTGATCTTAGGGCATTCTCCATGGGCTTCAAATATTCTGATTCACCATCCATATTAATTAAAACATAAAACATATTTACACTATGATACACGGACCTTAGTCCCTTTACTCCAGGTAATGTTTTAGAAACCTCCGATTCCTTATGCCTCCTTCATACTGTGACCCATCTGGATACTGTAAAATGAAGGCGTTGTCTCCTCAGTGTGCTACAATAAGATATGGGCCTACCCATAAGTGCTCAAATTTTCCATGATTTCCTTTTTCTTCATGCGGGGCATCCCATTTTAGTACCAAGTCATCGACCCGAAAAATGCCTTCCTTTATTCTCCTGTCAAAGGTATTCTTCATCTTCTCCTGGTGTATCTGGACTTTATCATAAGCCTTGTCCCTTACTTCATTAAGCTCAATAATCTAGTTGATCATTCTTTGAATGGGAATAGGCTCATCCAACGGATCCTGCAATAACTTCATGACTGGAATGCCCAGAAAAGTAGGAAAAATTACCTCTGCTCCATATACCAATTGAAACGGTGACATACCAATGGCCCTTTTGGTGCTGATTCTATCGGCCCACAAGGCATATTTCAATTTCGTGTGCCAAGCTCTCTTCTTATCCTCCAACAACTTATTAATAATCCTCATAAGGCTTTTGTTAGAAGATTCAGCTAATCCGTTCCCCTGTGGATAATAAGCCGTAGAGTGATTAAGGCTTATATGGTATTTATGGAAAAAAATGATCATTTTCCTAGATTTAAACACAGGTGCGTTGTCTATCACAATCCTCTTTGGGTAGTTGAACCTCGCCAAGATATTATTTTCTAAGAAATCCATTATCACTTCTTTTGTAGCCCTCTTGGTGGGTATGGCCTCAATCTACTTTGTGAAGTAATCAGTGGCAGTCATAATCCACTTATGCTGCCTCGAGGAGTTTGGATTTATCTCACCGATGAAATATAACCCCCATTGTTGGAAAGGAGTTTCCACAGATATAGGGTTGAGGGGGAGAGACAACACTTTCCTTTTCCCTTAAAAAATCTGACACAGTGGCATTTAGTCATTTTCTTATAGACATCTGAGAACAATTAAGGCCAATAAAATCCTGCTCTCAGAATTTTGTTTTCCGTAACTTTCCGGGAATGATGTCCTCCACAATCTCCTTCATGAAATTCCTTTGCCATATGTTGATCTTCGTTCTCCAGAAGACAATTGAGCAATATCCCCCTGGGGTCTTTCCAATAAAGATATTGTTCTATGATGCAAAATTTTGCAGCTTTCAGTTTCACGAATCTATCCCGGGTTTTTCTTAGTCCAGCAAGAGGTTGTAAATTTTGCAATACAAAAATAATGTCAGCATACCAAGGATATGCAGAGAAATCAGGCTTCACCTGCGGTTCTGCATGTACCAAATCAGATTGATAAGCGAGAAAATTCAGCTGCAGAGAGTCGCAATGGGAGTCCATCATCATCTTAGTTAACCCTTGCCCTTTGATCAATTTTGTTGGCTTGATTTCTATGTCATATTCTAGGAGCACCGCAACCCATTTATCTCTCTTTCCCTCCGGATCCGACTGTGTAAGTATGATTTTCACTATGCTGCTCGGTACATAGGTGATTATTTGGGAATGGAGGATGTAGATTCTAAAATATTTCAAGGCTTTAACCAAAGCATAGGCTTGTTTTTCCATTATACTGTATCTCAATTCTCCATCCCTCAATATTTTGCTGAAGAATGCTATAGGTTGTTCTTCACCCCGATCATTCTTTTGTAGCAACACTGCCACTACAATGTGTTCTAAAGCATATGAGAATACCAAGAAATACTTCTCGAAATCTAGGCTAATCAGTACAGGAGCCTCTAAAATGGCCTGTTTTATATTTTTGAAAGCTTTCTTGGCTCTTACCATCCATTTGATTTCATGATCTTTCCTTAGCATGTAAGTGATGTCCATCAGGATTTCAGCGAAACTAGGGATGAATCTCCTCAAGAAGTTGACTTGACTAATGAAAGATTGTATTTATTTCTTGCTCCTTGGTTCTTCTACTCTCAATATGCATTTTACCCTGTCCGAATCGATCCTAATCCCTTCCTTTGAAATGATGTGCCCCAGCAACTGTCCTTCTTCTAGAGCGAAGTTCAACTTTATAGGGTTCAATGAGATGCCATACTTCCTGCATTCAATGAAAACTCTTTCCAGATGCCTAATATGATATTTATCCCACCTGGAGTATACAATAATGTCGTCCATGTATATCACCACAATTTTTTCTTTCTCATCTACAAAAGCAATATCCATGGCACGTTGGAAAGTTGCTCCAGCATTCATCAACCCAAAACGGCATCTTTGCATACATGAATGTACCCTAAGGTGTGGTGAAAGAGGGTTTTTCTTGGTCTTCAAGAAACACCTTCACTTGATTGTAACCGGAAAAACCATCCATAGTGGATATCCTTTCAAAGCCTACCACCCTGTGCAATATCTGGTCCATCTTTGGCAATGGGTAGTTTTCTTTCAAATATACTTTATTTAAGTTTCTAAAATCTATGCACAGCCTTATCTCCCCATTCTTTTTCTGAACAAGAACCAAATTGGCTACCCATTTTGAAAATTTCAGAGTTACTATTATCTTTGCATCAAACAACCTTTTCACTTCTTTTTATATGATGGGCACACCGATTTTTGAGTTGTAAGGAGATATATCATTGAATAAAATAGAGGACCCCAAGCCCGTGTCAATGGCATAAACATGATGGATGTCGGGATGAACCTAACTGCTCACAACGTAAGGAAACCTCTTCTCACTATATAACCTTTTGCTTTCATTTCGAACAGGAATTGTCGCATAGGTCATGTCCATTTGCAAGCTGCCTTTCAGCTTCGAAGTCTAAGACCTTGACAACAAAATACCAAACTTGGGAGGAATGTCAGCCACAACGACATCCATGACTACAATTTTAGCTGGCAGTTTATTGAAAGATACCACCATGTCTTTGATTAATCCCAGACATTTTACCCTCTTAGAATCAAAGGAATACAGGTATTTATAAGGCCTTGTAATCTCCAATCCCAGGCTTTCCACCACTCCCTTTGGCATCAAATTGTGTGAGGTTCATGAATCCAACATAGCATTGTGTAACACCATATCATGTATATTCAAGATCATGTAAAAGGGGGGCACCTCCTCATCTTCGTTGTCCATGCTGTCAATCTTAGATCCCAGAATAATAGTAGGATTGTCTTCAGTCAGTTCTAAGATATCCAAGTGAGCTTCTCCTTGATTTGCAATCATCTTCGTTATAGTGTCCCTGTATTCCTGATTCCTCAATAATTCATTGAAAGGAATCGACACCTTTAGCTTAGCTAGCTCGTTTTGGAGGTTAAACATGGGGGGGGGGGGGTTTCCTAGTTCAACAGGTGCCATTGGTTCCAATTCTCTCACATTATTGTTCCCGTTTTCCACTTCTCTAGGCGCTATCAGCCCCTTTTGTTTTTCATCTCCTTTCCCTAGGCCAGTCTGACTACTAGAAGGTTGGTCTGGGTTTAATCCTCCCTTATGTATAGCAACGTCTCTATTTCTCAACTTGATCTTCCTGATGTCATCTATAGCATGCATATACCCTTTATGATATTGCTCCAAGTCCCCTGTCAATGTCTTATCATCCACTTGAGCGAAGATATCATGTTCGTCTTTAGTCAAGTAGATCTCAGAGTCCAAATCGCCGAAATGATGGATATGATCTTCGATGGACTCAGCTTCATCTTCGGCAACCACATAGTTTTCACGGAAAGGAGGCCTAATTGGCTGCTCTTCTTGGTTTCTTAGATTCCTCACATCCCTTGGTATGTTTGGTTGGAGCGGGCGAGGAACCTACCTCCTAAAATTAGGATTCCTTATTTGAGGTTCATTCTTCTCCCATTTCGTCGGCTTGGCCTCCACCATTAGCATGTCCATCAATTTTTCCATAGTTTTGAGCATCATCTCAAATTTTATATCACTAGATGAAGAGGCAGAAGTAGTGGGGTGTGCCTCTTCTCTACCTTTCCTTCTATCAACCTCCACCCTTGGTTTAATTTTTCCACATTCCATCATATTGGCCTCTACTTATAGGGCATCAATGAACATGGCTGGAAGGGTGTTTGAATTTCTTTCTCTCAATAACAAAGAAAAATCATTGTCAAAGGCATCAGCATAATGAAGTTTATCCACCCCGGGTGAAGATTTGATATCGGTAGGTATCGAGTTGTAGACCCGCATGAATCTACTAGAAAACTCATGGACTGATTCAAAACCTCCTTTCTTGAGATTGTTGTATTGAGACAAGACCTGTAACGGGATTTGTTTATCATCCCACCTTTCTAGAAATATGGTTTGAAAACCAGTGAAGCTGCGGATAGACCTAGGTGTAAAATATTTGTACCACTTCTTAGCTTCCCTAGACAAGCTCTGAGTGAACAACCGAATTTTGACATCTTCATCATCCACCTCTTCCAGGTCGATGAAGTAGTTGAACTTATCCACATGGTACCTAGCTGAGACATTTCCTTCCCCATCATAAATTGTGATTCTTTGGGCATAATTCAAGGGGAGGTCATGTAGAACCAAAGGTAGGGCTAACGGGGAAAATCTAGAAGCGGCCATCAGGGTAGTTCAATTAGGAACAGATAGGGGATTAGGTAACTGGGTGTTTTGAAAGATAGGGGCTATCTATTCAGCTTTGGGTGGGGTCTTTAGGTTCAGCCACAAAGAATCAAGCAGATAGGATTGCAGTGTATTAGGGCTAACCCCAACTTTCCTTAGGTCAGATTCAGATTTAGATTTGGTCAGTAGTCTTTTAGCCCTAACCCCCCATTTGGGTTTTGCTATGTCGTACAAAACTTGAGATGATGAAGTACCAAACAACAGAAAATCCACTTTCTCTTTTTTCTATTTCTAAGTATTCTTTCTGGATTATCCACATTTTGCAAAGTTTTGAGATCAAGGTTACCTCTAGTGTGGATCTTTTTGGAATCTAGGATATCTAGTGCAGTACTGGTTGAAGTAGGTGTGGAGTCACTAGGACAAACATACACCCTTCTCGTGAATTCATAAATTTATGTTTTCCCCCAGAAATCTCTTTCCTGAAATCGTTCAGCTCTTTGTCGTTCTTCCCAGGGATGATCTTCAATCTTTGGTCCTCGGTAATGGCGCCAGTTTGTTAGCACTGGAATTGAACCAAATGTTGTGGAATGCTCGCTCCCAGGTAACAGCAAAACTGCTTTCGAAGAGAGAACTGGCCTTCTGCTCTTTCGAGAGGGATCTCTCACCAAATGTTAGTAATTCCAGATATATACAAGTAAAACTACAAATTGTTTGCAAAGTTGGTTGAAAAAAAACACAGAACCATTGGGAGTTGGAGTCAAGATATATAACAGAAGTAATCAAAACTTATGCAAGCGATTTAAACACAGGGGCAAGATAGCCACTCGATCATAGTCGATTTATAATTGTCAGGTGGAAAAAGAGGAACATGAACAGACCATCAGCACAGAGCATTGGAGAATGAATTCTGTACTGACTTTGGACGAAAGCCTTGGTGGATATCGGAAACAACAGCCGAAGCATAGCGAGTGTGAATTTCAAACTGTTATACACTAAGTTTCAGATATGAAAGAAAACATAATGGAAAGACAAACTAGAAAAACATTCAAAAGAGAAAAGAAGCAACAGACTACAAATACGAACAACACATGAATCCCTGTATGAAAACACTGACCTCGGCTCTATAATTTTATTAATATTCTCTTGAAAACACACATAGCAGAATTACATAGGTTTCAACCCTTTCTCCTTCTTCAGGAGGTATATTTATAGCATTTGGAACTTCCCGGACCGACATTCGGGAATCAAACGACTAAACAACAGAAGGGACATCTTCTAACAAACTCTTAGGTGGCACATTGGCCGCAATTTACATGAAACGACTAAACAATGAAGTGTGGAATGTAGGAGGAAATATGCATGAGAGTTTCTTATACTTCCATCTGGTAGATGACGACTGCACAAGGTTTTGAGAGAAATGACCGTTGGGATGAGCATGCAATGTAGAGAAAACTTCCCACATATTATCATTGCCACTCCTATAGATGTGTTTTGAATTTGGTCATCCCATATTGCTGAATGACTTTCCATAAATCAGGACCAGGCAGGGTCGTAACTACCATGTCGTATGCTTGTACTTTGAGCTCCATCATTTTTGGGTATGAAGTTCCAGGGACCTTGGCGCATGCGGCCTTAAAATCAAATAACAATTTAAAATCACTAGTCAATTTATCAAAAATGACCTTCCCTAACAACGATTGTTGCATGTCCCCAAACTTGTTGTTTTCCAAACGGCAGTGCAGTAGGCACTCTCGATACTCCTTCTGGGATAGTAAAGGACCCTTTTCCTCCCAGAAAAAGGGGAGTCCCCTACCTACTAGTGGTTTGAATAGCTTGATGACCTCCCATAATTTGTGCTCAATAAATTTTATTTTGGCCCATACAGTCTCCAGCATCCTATGCTTGGCGACTACCTTTCTAGCTCTGGAGACAATAGTAACCTTGTTTTGGATATTGTATCGGTTGGAGGATTCATCTGAGAAAGAGATTAGGAAATCAGTGGCATTCTCTGCTATCGCCAAGGGCCTCTTCTGTATTTCTCCTAACACTGTATGGACCTTTTTCTTGGCTTGTCCCATAGCGCTTTCCTGGTCTTCAATGAAATCTAGATAAGGCTGGAACTTGTCAGCTTCTATAATGATCTAATCCCAAATCAAATGTCTAGCACCTTGCAAGGCAAGTTTACTGACCACTTGTTGTCTTAATTTGGCATTTTGTTGAATCAGCCCTTAGCATCTCTCTTCTGTCCTTTCTCTTCATTGTTTCTCCTTGACCCTTTCTTTTCTACTTCTTCGATTTACTATTTTAGTTTAAGGAGCTCTGTATCTTTTATGCCTATCCGGGACATGGATTTAGAGAGAGAATCGGTATCTACCTCTCTAGCCACACCTGTGGGTTTAATTGTACTTTCTGCACCTCTTCCTTGAAGCTCTTTTTCCTTTATGGCTAATCTAGTCTTTAATTTTGTGTTGCTTTTCTTCAAAAGCTGGATATCTGCTTCCCACCACCTCTCCTTTTCTTTGAGTTTTAGTAGCTTAGCCTTGCAATCAATAAGCTTAGTGTTCAACGTCTATTTTTCTCTTTCAAATTCAACCAATTCTTCTACTTGAGTGACCTGGGTGGCAGGGATTTTTAACTTCTTTTTTAGGGTCTGGATCTCCTTCTCTTTATCATTGAGCAATTTCTGAGCCAAAGTCCCTTTATGTGCTAGTCCTTCTATTTGCATTGCTTCATTCTGTAGATTGTTGATTTGGGCTTTAAGTGTTTTTTTCTCCACTCTAACCTTCCTTAAAAGGTTAATAGTTTTAGCTTTGATTTCCTCTAGCTTGGACATCTGTATGGTAACCTTGAGAAATCTGGCATTCAATATATCTCCAGTTTCTTTGTTAAGGTGTATTATGTCAGTTGTGGGAACCTTTGAGAGGTTCACATTGACCACTGACACCTTGTTCTCCATTGCCAAGGCTAAGGTAAGGGTTTTGATGCCATGATCTCTTATAGTTTTCAATGCCACATTAGGGCAAGGAAACTGCAATGCCTTGCTATATAGTTCTACTGTCTCCTTGAAATTTTTATCAGCCCTCTCTCCGTAATATCCTAGCCATTCCTCTTTGGATGCATGCTTGATTGGAGTCTTCTCGTCAAATACATACTCTTGTATTTGCAATTCAATTGTCTTGGACTCTTCCTGTTGCTGTTATTTCACTAAATCCTTCTTCTTCACCTGCCTCTTTTCTTGGCACCTTTGAACCTGCACCACCTGCTATCCTCATTCTATTTTCTATTTCTTGGGCATGCTGGCCATGTCCATTTCCTCAATGTCCATGGGCTCTGGACCCTCTCTTTTAATTGAACTCACTGAATAGATGACCAGTGATGAGAATCCCCCAACTATTGCAACTACCTTAGCTAATTCTCTCTAGGGAGAAGCTACCCCCGGTAGCTGTGAGCCAGTGCCCTGCTCTATGCTGGTATCCATCAAGGCAGTATTAGGGAAATCGTCCCAGTTTGTTGCTTCTCTAAGTCCAGGAATTTCAGTGTGTTCAAAAGGACTGCATTTGTGAGCTTTCCTCCTTTTGGAAATGATCTGGTGAGGGTCATAGTTTACCACCTGTCCCAGGGAAAACCCCATGCCTCTGAGCAAGTTGGTAACAAGGGGAAAATAAGCTCTGCTTCTAACAGTGTATGGTTTTACTTCCATGGGAAAACCAAATTTGAGCTCTTCTTATAGTTCAAGAAGTGCTCTTCTTCAACAATGAGTCTTTGCTGGATCAATTGCAGGGAGAAAACACTGGCAGCTAGAAAAGCTGGCAGAATGTAGGGTGGATGTATGAAGCCATACAACCTTATGGTCATTATGAATTCTGTGAGGAACCAGTCTCCTATCTTCTTGTTGTTTGATAGCTGCAGCATTTGCCTCATCTCAAGCAACACCCTAGGTAACCTTTCTTGAAAGAAGAGTTCGTATATTCAGCCATCAGCTGGTTCATGAATTTACAGTAATCCATGGCCATATCAACAGTGATTTCAACTCTGGTACTTGTAGGTCCTCCTCATTATAAGCTATAAGCATCCTCAGCAAAAAGGACTGGAATCTGAACATTCTGGTGTTGTGGAAATTTGCTAACTGAGAACGGATGCTCTCGGCCAGGAACTCATCAAACTTAAGGCAGCAATATTGATGGGATTGTCCGAGCAATTCAGGTTCAGTTGGACAAGTACTTAAGACAAACAAAAGACTCAAAAATGACTCTATGACATAAGCGTCAGTATCTAGACCTAGAAACTAACTGGCCAGGGATATACACCACTGAGTTTCTTCATTGAATTGGCTAAGTGCAATAGGGTAATATAGGTCGATGGGTTCACTACCAGGCTTAGAATAGGCCTTCAAGAAGGATTCTTTACTTTCATCTGTAGACTCTCTAAAACAACGTATAATATTTTCTTCCTGGTAGTCTTGGGTTATATGGACGAATTCATCCGGGATATGCAGGTTTTTATGGATGAAGGAAGCTTGGACTAGGAAAAGGATTTTAGACCTTGATTTATTCATAATGACACCTTCGGTGACAGATAAATTATCTGCACACCATTCGACAAACTTAGGGAAATAGGGGGTTTGGTCAACAAAAATGAAATGGAAGAAAGATTTTAAAACACCGTAGGCATCTCTACCTTGGTTCTTAATATTTTCCAATTTGCCTCTAGCGGTTTCAATAGCTTCTCCCACCAGGATGGTGTCAAAAATCTTAGCATTCTCATCTACCAGACTCTCTTCTGCCCTCCAACCTATGGCCTCAGATTCTACATCATCTTTCACCCCTACCACCTCTATTATGTCCATTTTCAAATAACACTGAGAGGGTATCAAGGGCCTACCTTGTTTCTCTAGCATAGTCTCTTGGTTGGTCTGTCTAAGCACTCTGTATGCGGTTGGATATTCGACGGCTTCAAGGTTTCATAAAAGACAAACCTTTGCAACTTCACATGACCCCTTTATAGCTTTTCACACAGCATAACCTTCATGCTCTTCTCAGGCAGTTTGCACCGTAGATATTACTCTATGCGATCTAAACCATAGGTTTGTGAGGTTCTTTATGCTACATCTTTCCCTACTTCGCGTGTGTGCAATTCAACCATTAATCAAGATCGATTTTCTTCACGGCCGTCGATCTAGGTGGACCCTACCATTCTTCACAAAGTGAGGTTCTGTTATCCTCTATGCTAATCAAGATTGCAAAATGAATTATGACCATTGATCTCCCTCTGCTTTCGCAGTGACCATCGATCTGAGTAGCCTGTACCACTTTTCGCAATCCAAAATTGCTGCTGCGTCCTCGCAACTCTAGGATGCGAAATCAATCTCAACCATGGATCTTCTTGGATCCCATTCCCGACCGTCGGATGCTTCCGTCTTTTAACCTATTTCATAATCTAGAAAAGTGGCTTTGGTCGGGCATGTTCACCGTGTGAAATGTTTCTACATCATTGATATACCATCTGATCAATCTTAGCCTTTGATCATGATTCCCACTTAATCCCTTCAACGCGCCCAACGTTCTCTTATTTACCCTGCTTCTCTGATCCACAGATTGTTTTTTCACCTTCGACATTCACCACCGAGGCTTATTCCAATGGCTGGGTGCTATCTTTGTCTGTGTCATCAGCCCCTTCTGTGAGCACTAAGCTACCTTCCCAACATCTTTCAACGAGGCTGAAATTACCAAGTGCCTATTATGATCAAAATTTAACAGAGTGTTAACAGGATGCAACCAAGGCAAAATTTGTAAGGATACTGAAGAAAGGTTCAGGAAAATACAAAGGTAAAATGCCCTTTAAAAGTTTTAAATGTGGTAAAATAGGTCATTTCGCTTCCAAATGTCCCCTCAAGCACAAGAGGCAGGCTGTTACTGATGATGAAAGTTATTTATTTAATAAATACACTAAAGAGGCTAAACAAAAAAGAAATCCTGTGTGTAAATGATGTTGACTCTTCAAAAGAAACTGATAGTGATTCATCTGGTGAAGATGAAGTGAACAAGTTTTTTCTTACGGCCATAGATGATATTGGAAATATAGAAAGTTATCTAAATGAGGAAGAAGCCATTGTGGACATGGAAAAGGAACTAATCAGTGCTCTGGAGGAAATTGACAGGCTCAGATTAATGGAACGAAAACAAAAAATGTTACTGGTGCAGTATGAAAAGAGTGCCAAAAACCCAAGTAAAGACATTTCCCTACTAAAATTAGAACTAGAAGAAGCAAAGAGGATAGAAGAACTTCTCAAACAACAATTAACAGAAGAGAAAATGAGATGTGAATATTTGGAAGCATAAGTAGTAGCAGCTAGGAAAGAGTTGAATCATAATTTCAAGCTTTGTACCACCAGAATCTATCTAGTATCAAGGCCTCAGAATAATTGAACAAAATTCTCAACAAGAAAAGGTCCCCATGGGTAAAGATAGGTCTTATCTACAAAGAAGGCTCATGCAACAAATAGTCAAAATGCGAACCTACTCTGCAAACAAAAGAAAATGAGGCAAGTACAAGAGTTAGAAATTCAGATCAGAATTGTCAACCAAGGAGTGTTCAAAAATAGAGTCAACAAAAGGAATTACTTCCAAGATTAAGGTACCAAATTTTTTTCTATGGTTAATATTATTATTGCTCTAACTTTGGTCACAAAGCTGCAAACTATGCATTTTATTTTAGAAACATGCAATAAAGCAACAATCAAAGGCTACAACATAGAACAAGAAAGTCAACAAGCAAAAAAGAACTGCATACAGCTCAGAGAATAAGTCATGATAGAAATAAAAATTATTTTTATTTACTGTACAATGAGCCAAAGTGTTATGTTTGTCATAACTTTGGCCACAAGATTTTAAACTATCATCTGAAGGATTACAAAACAGACCCAAGTTTGAATTATTCTGCTAAAAGTAATAAAGTTAGGAAGAAGAAAGAAGATAACAAATGTGGCTTATTCCTTTCTGTCCAGAAGCAAAAAGGCCCTTGGTACATTGAAAGTGGATGTTCCAAACATATGAGTGGTGATAAAAGTAAATTTCTATCTCTAAGTGAAAATAAATCAGGAAATGTAACTTTTGGAAATGATGCTCTAGGGAAGATCAAAGGAAAAGGAGTGGTCAAGTTGAGTAATGGAAAAGGGAAAGCCCAAGATGTGATATTTTTAGACGGATTAAAACACAATATTCTTAGTGTCAGTCAGGTTTGTGACAAAGGATGTGAAGTTGTTTTCACCTCTAAAGATTGCAAGATAAATTTTGTACCCTCAGGAGAGTTGGTTGCAAAAGGTATAAGAACTGAAAACAATGTCTATGTCTTAAAAGAAGAACAAGAAGAATGTCATCTAAGAAAATAGATGAAAGTTGGCTTTGGCATAGGATACTTGGACATTTAAGATTTGATCATATAATCAAAATTGTCAACAATGGGGTAGTAAGAGATCTTCCAAAGATATCAAATCCATATGACTTTGTTTGTAAACCCTATCAAATGGGGAAACTAACTCGCACACAGTTTAAATCCAAGAACTTCACATCAACAGACGAACTACTTCAATTAGTTCATATGGATTTGTGTGGACCATCAAGAAAAAAAGGCACAAGAGAGAAAAATATTTTATGTTGTTCATTGATGATTATTCTAGACTTACATGGGTTGTTTTTCTGAAAGAAAAAACTGAGGCACTTGAAAATTTGAAAACTTTTAAGGCTCTGACTGAGAATCAAACAGGAAAAGAAGAAAGGATGTAAGATATGGTAGAAGAGGAGAGTTATTTTCAAGATATTTCAAGGATTTTTGTCATAAAAATGGAATTAATAGAGAATACACTATTCTAGGGACCCCACAGTAGAATGGAGTTGTTGAAAGACAAAATAGGTCAGCACAATAGATGGCAAGATAAATGATAAATGAAAAGAATACTTCTCATACATACTGGGTAGAGGAAATTCACACTATTTTTTCATATTCTTAATAAAGCTCATATAAGGCCAAACAGTGATAAGGCTCCCTATGAAATATGGTTTGGAAGACCTGCTTCTATCAAACACTTTAAAGTTTTTGGAAGTAAGTGTTATATAAAAAATAATGATGAACATCTTGGGAAATATGATGACAAGGCTGATGAAGGTATCCTCTTAGGATATGGTGCAAACAGTAAAGAGTATGCTTGTTATAATAAAAGGCTGCACAAATTGGTTGATTGCATTGACATCAAAATTGATGAAGGAATTATGTGAAAGACATTCAAATAAGCAGTGTTGAATCAAATACAGAAGATACAGTTGAAGTTAAAGAAAAACAGGTCCAATAATCAGAACAAGAAGACTCAGAGTCAGATAATGAACATGCAAACATTCAGGAAGATTCAAGGTAGCAGACAGAAACAAAATCACCTTCCAGAATAGTCCAGAAGAATCATCTTGAAAGTCAGATAATTGGAGACAAGAATGAAGGAGTGTAGACAAGAAGAGAATTGATCAAAGATTCAGAACAATCTCATATTTCCTTCCTATCTATGATAGAATATAATAATTTTGAAGAGGATAGCGAAGATGAATATTGGGTTAAAGGCATGAATGAAGAGCTTGACCAAATTGAGAAAAATAACACTTGGGAGTTGGTTCCTACACTTGTAGATAAAAATGTAATAGGCTCCATGTGGGAATTTAAAAAAAAGATGAATGAACAAGGATAAATCATAAGGAATAAAGCTATATTAGTTTGCAAAGGGTACACCCACGTTGAGGGACAAGACTTTGATGAAACTTTTTCACCAGTAGCACGATTGGAAGCAATCCGAATGTTTCTTTCCTATTCCACTCATAAGAAATTCAAAGTATATCAGATGGATGTTAAGTCGGCCTTTCTCAATGGAGATATGGAAGAATAATTCTATATAGAGCAACCTGAAGGGTTCCAACTGAAAAATAATCCTGACAATGTCTGCAAATTAAAAAAGGCTCTATATGGATTAAAACAAACACCGAGATCCTGATATCATATACTAGACAAATATCTACAAGACAAAGGTTTCAAGAAATTCAATTTTGACAGTAACTTGTATATCAAATATTATGGTGATAATCTATTAATAGTTTTGGTGTATGTGGATGACATCATATTTGGATGCACTAATGATTCTCATGTGCAGTGGTTTGCTAATGCCATGCAATCTGAGTTTGAAATGTCCATGATTGAAGAACTGCCATATTTTCTTGGTCTTCAAATCACTCAGAGTTCTGAAGGTCTGTTTATCTCTCAAAAGAAGTATCTAAAAGAGATGTTGAAGATATTTCAGATGAAGGATTTTTCACCTATTAGTACCCCTATTATTGTTGGCTGCAAGCTTAGCAAAGATGATATTTCACCTAATGTTGATCAAACAACATATAGGTCAATGATAGGCAGTATTTTGTACATCACTGCATCTGGTCCTGATATTATGCATGTTGTTGGAATGGTAGGAATATTTCAATATGCTCCTAAACAAAGTCACTTAGTAGCTCTGAAGATAACTTTCAAATATCTAAAATGCACAATGACTTATGGTCTGTGGTATCCTAGAAATCAAAATTTTTAGTTAATTGCATATTCGAATGCTGACTGGGCAAATTACTTGGATGAAAGAATGAGCACAAGTGTCGAGGTGCACTCTTCTTAGGTGATTCATTAGTAGCATGAATGAGTAAAAAGAAAGGTTCAATATCCTTGTCTACTACTGAAGCTGAATACATTGCTGCTGCCACCTGCTGTACACATATACTATGGATGATTCAGACTCTTGCAAACTTGGAGGTAAAATATACTGAACCCATTCCAATTCATTGTGACAACACAAGTGCTATTATTGTGTCTAAGAATCATGTCCTACATTCCAAGGCTAAGCACATTCCTATCAAGTATCATTTTCTAACATAGAAAGTCACAAACAAAGTGGTTCAATTGAATTTCATTCCTTCTAAGGAACAGACTGCTGATATCTTTACTAAACTATTATCAAAGACTCAGTTTGAATATTTTTTCCATAAATTGGGTGTCATACCCGATTCCAACTGATTTCCTCACTTTGATAGGGGGAGCTTGTGTTTATTGAACATCTGGTAGGAGTTTGAAGTGATAAGTATTTGAGTCTATCTTGATAGGGGGAGCTATTTTTATACATAGCATTTTTGACATTGATGTCAAATGGGGAGAAGTTCATGTGATGTTCAAATCAGCTGGCAAATCAAAAGGCATATCAGAAGAAGGTGTTCCAGAGAAAATCAGAAGGCATATCAAAATAAGTTGTTCCAGAAGTTTTGGGTTGCCATCAATGCCAAAGGGGGAGATTTTTGGGATATTGTTGGCTAGATAGACACAAAGGTTTTCTAGTTGTCATTGATGGTAGTTAGACTAGAAGGAAAGAAGAATTCTCAAGCTTGAAAGAGATGCTACAGACTTGGTTTTTTCACTAAGTCGAAAAGTTCTTTTTTAATTGCAAGTAGCGGGTGACTTCAAAGTTCCAAGCCGATACAGCGGATGGAGTTTAGGTTTTGTGCCGCAACGATGGCAGACAATTTTTTTTGTTGTTGTTGATGATTGTTTGATTTCGAGTCGCTACAGTGGATGAATTTTTGGGTTCATGCTGCAGCGGCGGCAGATGAAATTTTATTTTTGTGGCGGATGGTTCTTTGTTTTTCAGTGACAATGGCAGCGGATGGAATTTGATTTTTGAGCATCTACAGCAGAAACGTTTTTGGTTCCGAGCCACGATGGCGGCGAATGGAAGTAGTGGGTGATTCTAAGTATTTAGAGCTACTACAATAGATAAGTGTTTGTTTCCAAGCTACAACGATGGCGGATGGAATTTTGATTTCATGTCGCTACGGCGGATAGTTCCTGCAGATAACTTCCAGCCTTCAAGCCGCTACAGCAGATAGTTCTCATGGATGATTTTCAGTTTTCGAGCCGCTACGATGGGCGATTTTCTACGGTAGATGGTTTCTGAATTTTGAGCCACTACCGCATATGCCTTTTTCAAGTTTGAGCCGCAACAGCGGGCATATTTCTTAGTTTTTCGGTCGGGTAAAACTCCCGTTGGTTTGTTTCTCTATGACGATTGACTTCTTTTATTCATGCTCGCTACTGCGATAGTCTTCCCATGTTTATGACCGCTACAACGAAAGCCAAAGAAATGTTGTGAAGCGTTTAAAGGCATAATTCATGAAAATGTCAAAAAAAACGTTACATGTATAATTTTTTAGTTACAAGCAGTTACAAAATGGTAACTGTCTCATGAACATGATACGAAAGGTTGGAAGCTGAAGCAGTTGTGGGAAGTTAAAGAATGGTAACTCTTTTTTGAACATGATATGAAAGGTTGGAAGTTGTAGCATTTGTGATGTACGTGTATAAATGTAAGCTGAAACGAACGAAGTATGTGTGAAGTTTAGAGTAGATACTAAACTCCACAAGTGCTAAAGAATGAAGAGCAAAGACCATGTAGTAGAGCAGAACAAATGAGGAGTAGAGTTAAAGAAAACTAGTAGAGAGACAATGAGGGGAACCAAGGAGTATAAGTAAATCTAGAAGTATATCATAATAGAGGTGGTATGCATTGTTATATTTGTTTTTCTACACATTGTACAAAACATGTTTTAAATATGAGAAACAAGGGTGGAAGGGTGGTGCTAGGGAAAACTGTTGGTTTTCTTTTTACAAATTAAATCCTGTACAACTGGAAGTCGGTTATTTCACCTAGTTGTAGATGGGAAATGTTATCTTAGTGGGTGTAAGAAAATCATGAGGGTTGGTGCTCTCCACAAGAAGGAACTTGTAGAACATGTTAGAATAATCAACCCATATTTACCTACCTTAGACATTAATTAAATCATTTTTTTCTTATTACCTAGTCTCCTAGATTCCACTCTATGCTAGTTGCCTTCTGCATGTCCTAGAAGTCAACACATGCCAAAACTGAGTCATGGATCACTTGGGAAACTTCCTGGAAACCCATTTTAGCATGTATTCTTTATTCTAGTTCCTCCAAAGTGCATATCTACCTTTTCTGAAAAGCTACCTGTTTTATTGAGAATTAAGGCAAAAGGAAAAGCTAGACTAGATGTAGTTGACTTGTTTTTTTCCCACATCATCCTCCCTCCTTTTCTCCTAATAAAATCATGTATGAGTTTTCTTTCCATCCCTCATTATCTTTCCTACTTGACTTAGCCAATTCGTGAGCATCTTGGTGGATTTGGAAACTGATTTATGCACCTATGGGGGATTTGACTAGATTTAGTAAGCCTACATTTTTACCTTTTCGAATGGAATCCTTATGCATTCAAATATCTCATATAATTATATATTTCAGAAGCCTATTACTTCACAAGGTTGGATAGTGTACACTTATTCAATACAGATTAGTGTTATGCTCCAATTTTAGTCTCATTTGGTGTTAATTTTGCATGTTTGATTAGCAATTTTGTGAGTGTAATTGTTCTATCTCTTGGGTTCAATTTCCACATGGTATCATAGCCTTTGTAGATCGATTTCTCTCCTTCCATATTGCTATTACAGGTTTGACATCTTGACTGGGAGCATATTTTGCTGACTGAAGGGCACAGTTTCTGAGCTATGGACCAATCTCAGAAGATCATCTTGACTCCATTCAATTTCTTTGAGTGGAAAGCTGAGCTGGAGATATTGTTGAGAGAGAATGTTCTCTACAAGGTGACTATGGAAACTGAGGCAGAGCCCAATGCAACTATAGATAAAATCAAATGGCACAACAGGAGGGATAAGGCCTATGGTCTTTTGTGTCTAAGCATTTCAAGAGACCTCCTTTTCCATCTTGATGGATTGACATCACCTAATGAAGTGTGGGAGAAGCTTGTAGATATTTTTGGTAAGATATATGAGATGAGAGGACATCAAATCAAGAATGATTTGATCTCCTTGAGTCCTAGTAGCTTTCAATCCTTGCAACTCTATTTTTCCAAGTTTAAAGCCCTTGTTTTGTAGCTAAAATAGTGTGGGATCGAAAAGGTGTTGAAAAGAAGGAAGAGAAACTAGTTTTGGCCATACTCTTGAAGCTTGGCCCTGACTATTCATTATTTGTTTCGACCTTCCATGCCACCAAGTTGACAGCTCGAGCCTGGAATATGCCTAAGCTTGCAGAGTTCATGGAATCCCTCACACAGGAACAAGATAAGTTGGTGATGATGGGCACCATCAAACCTTCCAAAGACCAAGATTTGGTTGCTGGAGATTCAAGGGTGGATTCAAAAAGCAATAAAAAACCTAAAAATCCACCTAAGGAAAAGAGAGACAAGAACAAGTCTCAAGAGGAGCCCCAAGGTTCCAAGAAGAACTTCCAGAAGAAGAAGAACAAAGGAGAAATAAGCAAGTGCAAATACTGCAGTAAGGGCTATCATCCTGAGAGCTCTTGTATGAAGAAGCAAATTAACATGTTGACCCAACTCCTGGAGAAGAATAGCATCTCCCTTCTTGATTACTCAAAGAAGAGGGAAGGAGGATCAAATTCAGAGGACAGAGAGAGAGTACATGCCTTGGTTGCTGGCACATCAAGCTCACCTAGCTTCATCATAGACTCTGGAGATTCTAGGCATATCGTTTTGACAAAAGAGGCATTCTCCTCTCTTGAAATGTCGAAAGGTCCACCAATATTTTTGGGAGATGACTCTCTCACTGACATTTTTTAGAAAGAAAGGATTGATATTGACCATGGTAATTTCAATAATGTGTTGTATGTTCCAGGTCTTGCCTCTAATCTCTTGTCAGTATATCAAATGACTCACACTGGGTCTCCAAAGAAGGTCATATTCTCCCTTGATGATGTTGAAATAACTGATATTTTGAATGGTAAAGTCATAGCAAAAGGTGTTGTTGATCACACTTCAAAGGTATACATGTTTTCCCATTTTCTACCCTACTCAAACCCCTTTGCTATTCTGATTCATGCTAATGAGGCAAGCAAGCTTTGGCATGAAATATTTTCCCATATTAACTACAAGTATCTTTCTGATTTGAGTGAAAAAGATATGGTCATAGGGTTACCAAAGATCATGTTTTCCAAGGGAGTCTGTCAAGGTTATATCCTAGGAAAACACCCAGAGCACAAATATGAGAGAGCTAGTCATGAGAGAACCTCTACACCTCTTGAGTTGATCCACAATGGCATTGCTAGTCCATTTCCTCATATGTCCATGATTCAAGCCAAATATTCATTGAACTTCATAGATGACTTTTCCAGGTATTGTTGGGTTCACTTCCTAAAGCATAAGTCTGAAATTTTTTACCTCTTCAAAGTCTTTAAAGCCTTGGTTGAAAACCAGTCTGGGAGGAAACTCAAGATCCTCAGATATGACAATGGTGGTGAGTATGTCAAGTCTGAGTTCATTTAGTATTGTGAATATGTATGTATTCATATGCATCACTCGATGCCTTACACACCACAACAAAATGGTGTTGCTGAGAGAAAGAAAAGGTCACTGATGGAGATGGCAACCTGCATGATGGAGGCTAAGACTTTGCCACCAAAGTTTTGGGTCAAGGCTGTAACTATGCATCCTACATCTAGAATAGGGTGCCTCATAAGCATATTTATGGTATGAATGCTTTCGAATCTTGGAGTGGGCACAAGCCAGATGTGACCCATTTCAGGATTTTTGGCTCAAAGGCTTGGGCTAGAATTCCAATTGAAAAGAGAAAGGATTTGTAGCCCTAAAGCCAAGAGTGCCTATTTGTTGGGTATTCTAAATATTCAAAAGGGTACAAGCTAATCAACTTGAGCACTAACAAATCCTTCATTGAAATAAGTGTTCAGTTCCAAGAAGAGCCTTTAGTAGCAATTGAAGTTGGAGAGTCTTCTTCACCACCAGATCCATTGATTGTAAGCGGAGAGACTAATGAGTTTGCTGATTCTGATATGTCTGATAATTATGATTTTATTACAGATCCTAACAGTCCTACAAGACCAAAATGGGAAGAAAATACCATTCATGTAGCTGGGGAACTAACTGGAAATCCTAGTGACACTAGGAGGACTAGATCTCAGTTTGAGAGTTCCCTTTGTGTGAAAGATCCTTTATTTGCTGAAAAGTGCTATATGATGGTTGAATCAGATCCACAAACATATGAATATGCAGCACATGATCCAATATGGAAAACATCCATGAAATAAGAATTCAGCTCGCTCCAGAAGAACAACACTTGGGAACTGGTTGATCTTCCCCCAAGGAGGAAACTAGTTCAATGTAAGTGGGTTTTCAAGACTAGGTTTGATGCTGATGGTTCACATTTGAAATATAAGGAAATATTGGTAGCCAAGGGATACTCACAAGTACATGTTATTGACTACAATAAAACATTTGCACCAGTGGCAAAGATGGACTCCATAAGGCTAGCTTTAGCCATTGGAGCTTCGAAGCAGTGGGAGGTACATCACACGGATGTTAAGTGTGCTTTCCTAAATGGAGATCTCACTGAAGATATTTACATGCAGAAACCTGAAGGGTTTGTTTATAATCCATCTTTAGTGTGTAGGTTAAAGAAATCATTGTATGGGCTCAAGCAAGCCCCCAAGGCTTGGTATGCCAAGATTGATGGCTTTTTGCTGTCATTGAGTTTTGTTCGATGCAAGTATGATCCTGATGTCTATTTGAAGCTGATTCATGGTTATTTGATGATTATTGTGTTGTGTGTGGATGACCTTCTGAATGCTGGAAGTTCAAAGAAAGAGATTGCCTCCTTGAAGGATGCAATGAACCATGCATTTTCTATGACAGATTTGGGATTGTTGAGCCAATTCTTGGGTCTCGAAATTGCTCAATCCCAACATGGAATCAAAGTACATCAGTCCAAGTATGCCTTAGATTTTCTGAACAAGTTCAACATGAAATATTGCAATCCAAGAAATACTCCCTTCCTTTCAAGAGTTAAGCTTGAAGAAGCAGGTTCTTCTCCTATGGTAAATAATACATTGTATAGGTAATTGATTGGGTGTTTTCTTTATCTTACACACACTTGAACTGATCTATATTATGTATTTAGTGTGGCTTCAAGATACATGGATCAGCCTCATGAGATCCACTGGAGAGCAGCCAAAAGAATCCTAAACTTTGTTCAAGGAACAAGAACTCATGGGATCTTCTTCTTCTGTGCATCTTTAAAACAAGTAGCAGACATATTCACCAAAGTTTTTTGTGATAAGACATTAAAAAATCTAAAATCACTATTGGGGATTTCTGATCATGCTGTGAAGCATGATTGATGACAAGATTTCCAAATTTTGTTTTCTTGTCCATGTTTAAGGGAAGATTTTCCCACTAGGTTTTTGCCTCTTTCCTTGGTTGTATGGACAAACAGTATGTAAAGGGTGACTAAACCTTGTTGCTAGGCCCTATATTTTTCTAATATTTACTCATAAATTTAGGCTTAAGGGGGGGTGTTATAATAATCAACCCATAGTTACCTACCTTAGACATTAATTAAATCATTTTTGTCTTGTTACCTAGTCTCCCAGATTCCACTCTATGCTAGTTGCCTTCTACATGTCCTATAAGTCAACACATGACAAAAATGATTCATTGAGTGCTTGGGAAACTTCCTGGAAACCCATTTTAGCATGTCTTCTTTATTACGGATTCTCCAAAGCACATATCTGCTTTTTCTGAAAAGTTGCCCATTTTATTAAGAATTAAGGCAAAAGGAAAAGCTAGACTAGGTGTAGTTGACTTGTTTTTTTCCCACATCATCCTCCCTCCTTTTATCCTAATAAAAGAATGTATGATTTGTCTTTCCATCCATAATTATCTTGCCTACTTGACTTAGCCAATTCGTGAGCATCTTGGTGGATTTGAAAACTGCTTTATGCGGTTATGGGGGATTTGACTAGATTTAGTAAGCCTACTTTTTGACATTTTCGAATGGCATCCATATGCATTCAAATTTCTTGTATAATTATATATTGCAGCAACCTATTACTTCACAAGGTTGGCTATTGTACACTTATTCAATACATATTAGTGTTATGCTCCAATTTCAGTCTCCTTTGGTGTTAATTTTGCATGTTTGATTAGCAATTTTGTGAGTGTAATTGTTCTATCTCTTGGGTTTGATTTCCATAGAACAAAGGTTGCAGCCTCATTTGAGTAGGTGCTCAAATAAAGATGAATGTTTTTTTGTCTCTATCATGTTTGTGTGATTGATAATCATCATATCTTCTGTTATACTTGTTATATTATCATAACTGTAAAGCTCTAATCAGTAATAATGTTTAAAAATGAAAATGGTTTAAGCTTTAAAAATAACTGATTCACCCCCCCGTCTTAGTTATTTGAACAATTTCAACAATTGGTATATGAGCAGGTTCCTTTTTTCTAAAGGTAGATCTGAAAGATTAAACATGACTAGTTATGAAGGGACTTCATCAAACAAGGTTCCTCTATTTGATGGAACCAATTTTTCCTTTTGGAAGGTTAGAATGAGAACCTATATAATGTCATTGGGAGCTGATGTGTGGGTTGATGTAGTAGAGACTAGCTATGTAAATCCAATTGTGCTAGCCTCAAGAGATGACAAGTTGGAATTCAGTTTTAATTCCAAGGAAATGAACACTATCATGAGTGCTCTTGCAGAGGTCGAATTTGTCTAATTAATGCACCTCGAATCTACGAAAGAAATGTGGGACAAGCTTGTAAACAGTTATGAAGGAAATGAAAAGGCGAAGGATGCCAAGCTTCAGACATATAGACTAAAATTTGAACAACTGAAGATAAATGATGATGATATCGTCTGTAAGTATTTTCTAAGAATAGAAGAAACTGTAAATGCCATGAAGGGTCTTGGTGAAAATATTGATGAAGCCTTCTTAGTTCAGAAAATTCTAAGATCTCTACCTAAAAGATTCAATTCTAAAGTCTTAGCAATAGAAGAACTGAGTGATCTCAAAGCTCTGCCTATGGACCAACTTCTAGGAATTCTGACAGCCTATCAAATGAGGATTAGTAAAGACAACTCACTACTATAGAAGCTTTTTTTTAAGAAAATAAGGACGTTGATTCTTAAATGGATGCAACCGAGAAAAAATTTGTAAGGATACTGAAGAAAGGTTCAGGCAAATACAAAGGTAAAATGCCCTTTAAAAGTTTTAAATGTGGTAAAATAGGTTATTTCGCTTCCAAATGTCCCCTCAAGCACAAGATGCAGGCTGCTACTGATGACGAAGTTATTCATTTAATAAATAAACTAAAGAGGCTAAACAAAAAAAGAAATCCTGTGTGTAAATGATGTTGACTCTTCAGAAGAAACTGATAGTGATTCATCTGGTGAAGATGAAGTGAACAACTTTTTGCTTATTTCCATAGATGATATTGGAAATATAGAAAGTGATCTGAATGAAGAAGAAGCTATGGTGGGCAGGGAAGGGGAACTAATCAATGCTATGGATGAAATTGACAAGCTCAGATTAAAGAAAAGAAAACAAAAAAAAGTTACTAGTGCAGTATGAAAAGAATGCCAAAAACCCAAGTAAAGACATTGCCCTACTAAAATTAGAACTAGAAGAAGAAAAGAAGATAGAAGAACTTCTCAAACAACAATTAACAGAAGAGAAAAAGAGATGTGAATATTTGGAAGCAGAAGTAGTAGCAGCTACAAAAGAGTTGAATAAATTTCAAGCTTTGTACCACCAGAATCTGTCTAGTATCAAGCCCTTGGAATAATTGAACAACATTCTCAACAAGAAAAGGTCCCCATGGGTAAAGACAGGTCTTGGCTATGAAGAAGGTTCATGCAACAAATAGTCAGAATGTGAACCTACTATGCAAAAAAAAAAAAATTGCTCGACAAGTACAAGAGTCAAAAATTCAGATCAGAATTGTCAACCAAGGAGTGTTCAAAAATAGAGTCAACAAAAGGAAATACTTCCAAGATTGAGGTACCAAATTTTTTTCTATGGTTACTGTTATTATTGCTCTAACTTTGGTCACAAAGCTGCAAACTATGCATTTGATTTTAGAAACATGCAATCAAGGAATAGTCAAAGGCTACAACATAGAACAAGAAAGTCAACAAGCAAACAAGAACTGCATACAGCTCAGAGAATAACTCATGATAGAAATAAAAATTCTTTTTATTTATTGTACAATGAGCCAGAGTGTTATGTTTGTCGTAACTTTGGCCACAAGGTTTTAAACTGTCATCTGAAGGATTACAAAATAGACCCAAGTTTGAATTATTCTACTAAAAGTAATAAAGTTTGGAAGAAGAAAGAAGATAACAAATGTGGCTTAGTCCTTTCTGTCCAAAAGAAAAAAGGCCCCTGGTACATTGAAAGTGGATGTTCCAAACATATGAGTGGTGATAAAAGTAAATTTCTCTCTCTAAGTGAAAATAAATCAGGAAATTTAACTTTTGGAAATGATGCTCCAAGGAAGATCAAAGGAAAAGGAGTGGTCAAGTTGAGTAATGGAAAAGGGAAAGCCCAAGATTTGATATTTTTAGACGGATTAAAACACAACATTCTTAGTGTCAATTAGGTTTGTGACAAAGGATGTGAAGTTGTTTTCTCCTCTAAATATTGCAAGATAAATTTTGTACCCCTAGGAGAGTTGGTTGCAAAAGGTATAAGAACTGAAAACAATGTCTATGTCTTAAAAGAAGAACAAGAATAATGTCATCTAAGAAGATATGATGAAAGTTGGCTTTGGCATAGGAGACTTAGACATTTAAGCTTTGATCATATAATCAAAATTGTGAAGAATGGGCCAGTAAGAGATCTTCCAAAGATATCAAAGCCATATTACTTTGTTTGTAAAACCTATCAAATGGGAAAACTGACTCGCACACAGTTTAAATCCAAGAACTTCACATCAACAGAAAAACTACTTCAGTTAGTTCATACGTATTTATGTGGACCATCAAGAAAAAAAGGCACAAGAGGAGAAAAATATTTTATGTTGGTCATTGATGATTATTCTAGACTTACATGGGTTGCTTTTCTGAAAGAAAAAAATGAGGCACTTGAAAAATTCAAAACGTTTAAGGCTTTGACTGAGAATCAAACAGGAAAAAGACGAAAGGCAGTAAGATATGACAGAGGAAGAGAGTTCTGTTCAGGATCTTTCAAGGATTTTTGTGATAAAAATGGAATTAATAGAGAATACACTATTCTAGTGACCCCACAGCATAATGGAGTTGTTGAAATACAGAATAGGTCAGTACAATAGAAGGAAAGATAAACCATGAATGAAAAGAATATTTCTCATACGTACTGGGTAGAGGCAATTCAAACTGCTATTCATATTCTTAATAAAGCTCATATAAGGTCAAACAATGATAAGAATCCCTATGAACTATGGTTTGCTTGTATCAAACACTTTAAATTTTTTGGAAGTAAGTGTTATATAAAAAATAATGATGAACGTCTTGGGAAATATGATGACAGGCCTGATGAATGTATCCTCTTAGGATATATTGCAAACAATAAAGGGTATACTTGTTATAATAAAAGGCTACAGAAATTGGTTGATTGCACTGACCTCAAAATTGATGAAGGAATTCCCGTGAAAGACATTCAAATAAGCAGTGTTGAATCAAATACAGAAGATACAGTTGAAGCTAAAGAAAACCAAGTCCAAGAATCGGAACAAGAAGACTCAGAGTCAGATAATGAACATCCAAACATTTAGTCAAATTCAAGGTAGCATATAGAAATAAAATCACCTTCCAGAATAGTCCAGAAGAATCATCCTGAAAGTCAGATAATTGGAGACAAGAATGAAGGAGTGTAGACAAGAAGAAAATTGATCAAAGCTTCAGAACAATCTCAGATTTCCTTCCTATCTATGATAGAACCTAATAATTTTGAAAAGGATAGTGAAGATGAATATTGGGTTAAAGCCATGAATGAAGAGCTTGATCAGATTGAGAAAAATAACACTTGGGAGTTGGTTCCTACACCTGTAGATAAAAATGTAATAGGCTCCAAGTGGGTATTTAAAAACAAGATGAATCAACAAGGATAAATCATAAGGAATAAAGCTCGATTAGTTTGCAAAGGGTACACCCTAGTTGAGGGACAAGACTTTAATGAAACTTTTGAACCAGTAGCACGATTGGAATCCATTAGAATGTTTCTTGCCTATGCCACTCATAAGAACTTCAAAGTATATCAAATGGATGTTAAGTCAGGATTTCTCAATGGAGATATGGAAGAAGAGGTCTATATAGAGAAACCTGAAGGGTTCCAACTGACAAATAATCCTGACAATGTCTGCAAATTAAAAAAGGCTCTATATGGATTAAAACAAACACCCAGATCATGATATCATAGACTAGAAAAATATCTACAAGACAAAGGTTTCAAGAAAGGTATTGTTGACAAGAAACTTGTATATCAAATCTGAAGGTGATAATCTATTAATAGTTTTGGTGTATGTGGATGAAATCATATTTGGATGCACTAATGATTCTCATGTGCAGTGGTTTGCTAATGCCATGCAAACTGAGTTTGAAATGTCCATGATTGGAGAACTTCCATATTTTCTTGGTCTTCAAATCACTCAAAGTTCTGAAGGTCTGTTTATCTCTTAAAAGAAGTATCTAAAAGAGATGTTGAAGAGATTTTAGATGGAGGATTTTTCACCTATTAGTACCCCTATTATTGTTGGATGCAATCTTAGAAAAGATGATATTTCACCTGATGTTGATCAAGGAACATATAGGTGAATGATAGGCAATCTTTTGTACATCACTGCATCTCGTCCTGATATTATGCATGTTGTTGGAATGGTAGGAAGATTTCAATATGCTCCTAAACAAAGTCACTTAGTAGCAGTGAAGAGAATTTTCAAATATCTAAAATGCACAATGACTTATGGATGAGTAAAAAGAAAGGTTCAATATCCATGTCTACTATTGAAGTTGAATAAATTGTTGTGGCCACCTATTCTACACAGATACTATGGATGAGTCATACTCTTGCAAACTTGGAGGTAAAATATACTAAACCCATTCCAATTCATTGTGACAACAAAAGTGCTATTATTGTAACTAAGAATCTTGTCCTGCATTCCAAGGCTAAGCACATTCCTATCAAGCATCATTTTCTAAGAGAGCAAGTCACAAACAAAGTGGTTCAATTGAATTTAATTCCTTCTAAGGAACAGACTGCTGATATCTTTACTAAATCATTATCAAAGACTCAGTTTGAATATTTCTACCATAAATTGGGTGTCATACCTGATTCCAACTGATCTCCTCATTTTGATAGGGGGAGCTTGTGTTTATTGAACAGCCAGTAGGAGTTTTAAGTGACAAGTATTTGATTCTATCTTGATAGGGGGACTTTTTTTTATACGCAACATTTTTGACATTGATGTCAAAGGGGGAGAAGTTCACGTGATGTTCAAATCAGCTGGCAAATCAAAAGGAATATCAGAAGAAGGTTTTCTAGAGCAAATCAGAAGGCATATCAGAAGAAGGTGTTCCAGAAGTTTTAGGTTGCCATCAATGCCAAAGGGGGAAATTGTTGGGAGATTGTTGGCTAGATAAACACAAAGGTTTTCTTGTTTTCATTGATGGAAGTCAGAACAGAAGGAAAGAAGAATTCTCAAGCTTGAAAGACATGCTACAGACTTGGTTTTTTCACTAAGTCGAAAAGTTCTTTTTTAATTGCAAGTAGCAGGTGACTTCAAAGTTTCAAGCCAATACAGCGGACGGAGTTTAGGTTTTGTGCCACAATGACGGCAAACAAAGTTTTTGCTTTTGTGGCAGATGATTATTTGATTTCGAGTCGCTACAGTGGATGAATTTTTGGGTTCGTGCTGCAATGGCAGCAGATGAAATTTTAGTTTTGTGGCAGGTGGTTCTTTGTTTTTGAGCTGCAATGGCAGCGAATGGAATTTGATTTTGGTTCTGAGCCACAATGGTGGCAGATGGAAATATTGGGTGCTTATCAGTGTTTGGAGTTTCTATAGTAGATAAGTGTTTGTTTTCGAGCCGCAATGATGGAAGATGGAATTTTGATTTCAGGCTGCTATGACGGATAGTTCCCGCGGATAACTTCTAGCCTTCAAGCTGCTGCAACAGATAGTTCTAGCAGATGATTTCCAGTTTTCGAGCCACTACGATGGGCGATTTTCTATGGCGGATGGTTTTCAAATTTTGAGCTGTTACGACAGATGCCTTTTTCAAGTTTGAGCCGCAACAGCAGGCATATTTCTCAGTTTTTTTGTCGGGTAAAACTCGCGTTGGTTTGTTTCGCTACGGCAATTGACTTCTTTTATTCATGGTCGCTACTGCAGTAGTCTTCCCATGTTTATGACCACTACAATGAAAGGTAAAGAAATGTTGTGAAGTGTTTAAAGGTGTAATTTGTGAAAATGTCAAAAAAACCGTTACATGTATAATTTTTTAGTTACAAGCAGTTACAGAATGGTAACTGTCTCGTGAACATGATACGAAAGGTTGGAAGCTAAAGCATTTGTGGGAAGTTATAGAATGGTAACTCTTTTTTGAATAGGATATGAAAGGTTGGAAGCTGTAGTGTTTGTGATGTACGTGTATAAATGTAAGTTGAAATGAATGGAGTATGTGTGAAGTTTAGAGGAGATGCTGAACTCCACAAGTGCTGAAGAACGAAGAGCAGAGACCGTGTAGCAGAACAGAACAAATGAGGAGCAAAGTTAAAGAAAACTAGTAGAGAGACAATGAGGGGAACCAAGGAGTGTAAGTAAATCCAGAAGTATATTATAACAGAGCTGGTATGCATTGTTTTTTTCTTTTCTACACATTGTACGTAACATGTTTTAAATCTAAGAAACAAGGCTAGAAGGGTGGTTCTAGGGAAAAATGTTGGTTTTCTCTGTACAACTTAAATCATGTACAAGTGGTGTTAGTTTTTCATCACATTAAGCTAGCATTATGATCTTAGGATCTTTTCACTGAGAGAATAACAAGCACAACAATAAAACATAAGCACATCACAAGAAACAAGAGACACAAACAGATTTTCCTCAGGGAAACCATAAAGGAGAAAACCCCGCAACTTCCTTTAAGATAGAATCAGCATCAAAACAGTAAGAGATCTCCCAAAACAGTAGTAGTCTTCTGTCTTCTATCTAGTCCCAAAATTTCCTTTTT